>CM029016.1:174747455-175084955 GCA_016801055.1 Panax notoginseng
TGGATGAGTTAGACATAGGTGTCATCATGGCAGTGAGAGCTCTCAGGGAGGGGGTGACACCATCATTCTGATGATTATGGCTGAGAAGTTGAGATCGTCCACGTTTTATAGCACCTACCCTGTAGGGTATTATTTTACAGGCAGCTCGGTCATGTTATATGTTGGTTTATGTCACACTTGAGACCGATTGGCACTTTCCAACGACACGGGTACTACTTTACCAATGATATAGCTATGTCTAACTCCTTTCAGTCATCGAAGTGTATAGACGCTATGTCTTGGTTAATATTCTTGGCAGGGATCGGAGATCCGTTTGGCATCCTGCCGTGTTCAGGGCTCAGCTCACCCTACAACTTCCTTACTCACGCTCCTAGCATGAATTATCTCCCTCTAGCTGGTTTGAGGAGCGTGACTACCTACCACCCACTAGTTGCAATATCACAGTTTAACCAGTTTCAGGACTTTCATCCTTTTAAGGGGGTGGTAGGTCAGCGTTTAGCTTCTCTCCACTTATCAACAGAGGATCGATCCCGGGTTTATGCCTGTTGGGATCAGTGTGAGCATGCTGAGTTTTCTGTTAGCCATCCGGGCTGTTCTTCAGAGTATTCTGCGTGGATGGAGACATGGACTTCATCGGTTACGGTAGTATCCACAGTGTCTGGTATGGATTCGGGTTGAGAGCCCATTGAGGACATTGATTCCCACACCGAGGAGGAGGAGCTATTTGATGGGTTGCCAGCAGCTCTTGTAGATTCTCCCAGTACTAGTACTGTCGTGATCCAGCATTCAGCACAATATTTCGAGTAGAGTCTCCATCTGATGACCTGAGAGAGAGATCAGGTTAGAGCCTTTATGTTGACAGCTCTTGATGGGAGAGATGTCGCTCTATTAGAGAGAGACGAGGCATTATCACATAGAGATGCCGCTATTGAGGAGCGGGATGAGGCCAGATCAGCAAGAGATGCAGTGATAGTTGAGCGGGATAGGGCCATATCTGCACGGGATGTAGCCGTTATAGACAGTACCACAGTGAGGTCCCTTACTACTGGCATCATTACAGAGATGAGTGCATATATTGATGAGAATAGTGTCACTATGTTGATGGCTATAGATTTGTTATCTCGTGTGGATACCCTTGTGTAGGAGACCACAGCGTTACCTCCTTCTAAGAGAGATGCCATGTTGGGCTTGATAGCTTGCATATACACTAATTTGTAGATGGACTTGTATTTTCCTGCATAGACTAGCTTAGCCATTTTGTCATATACAGTTCATATTTTATATATCAAACAACATTATATATAGTAGGGAAATATATATTTTTTGATTACTTCCCATTTAGTTATGCCTTGTTGCTTGCCTGATATTTACCTATTTTTTCAGGGCTTGTGATCTTAATGTATTCTAAATTCCTCCTTGATGGATGGACATTGAGTTGTCTCAGGATATTTCAAAATGGATCGTTGATCTGTATGTATTCCCTACCCTCTTTGGTGTCTTGGGACTGGTTTCTATATGTAGATGTGGAGAGAAATGTGGCTTTCCTCTCTGAGGTTGACCGCACCACAGATGGTCGCCAGTACTCCTTTATATGGGGGAGCCCAGTTAGTTCCATCTCTTATGGATTAGTGTTTCTCTTTGAGGATCAACCGCAGCTTAGATGGTCGTCGATTCTCCTGTTTACATGGGGAGGTCAGTTAGTTCCATCCCTTTAGTCTGAAGTCGATGGAGTGTGATGGATTAAAGGATGATCCCAGTACCGTCGAAAAGTTTTTGTGTTTTGGTAGGGGGTTAGACCGAACCATGAATGGCTGCCTACGTACTCCTATTGAAGAGGAGATCAGGTATGCGTAGTTCGAACCTAGTGTAAGAGGTTCAACGATGTATGTGGCAAAAGGGTGTAGAAATGTTTTTGTTGTTTTTATTTTATTGTGACCGGACCATATAAAATATTGCTGCCTATGTACTCCCGGATATCAAGGAGATAAGGTCAACGTAGTTCGCCCCATGTTCAGGATGGTTTACAGCCAATGAAAAGTTTAATCCCATGTTCAGGACAAACTTCGGGGGAGAAAGTTTAATCCCGTGTATAGGATAAACTGCGGGTGTGAAAAGTCTTATCCCTAGTAGGGTAAAACTGCGAGTGTGAAAGGTTCAATCCCTGGTGGGATAATCGGAGTTGAGTAAGGGTTCAAAACCAAGTTGAAAGAAGGATCTGGCGATCCAAAACTAAGCTACTGGTTAAAAAAGTGTGTTTGTTCCTGATGGGGTAGCTAAGTGTAAAGAGAAGTTGTATGTAGCGAAGGGTTAGAAAACCTAAAATATTTGGGGATCTGATGATCCAACACCAGGATGTTTGCTTGATGGTAACCTCAGACATAGTATTATTTCATAGTGTCCGAGTTGATGAGCTGTGGAAATTCATCGCCATCCATTTCTTGTAATCTGAGAGCACCTCCTGTCAATACCTCCTTGATAATAAACGGGCCTTCCCAGTTCGGGGCGAATTTTCCCTTAGATTGATCTTGGTTGTCAATGATCTTCTTGAAAACCAAGTCATGTTGTTTGAATTGTCGTAGCTGGACTTTTTTTGTTGTAGGATCTGGCGATCCTCTATTGGTATAACTGACAATGGAAAATAGCATCACTTCGCCTTTCATCTATCAAAGACAGTTGGTGATACCTATCTTGTACCCACTGGTCTTCATCCAGCTGAGCATTTATCAACACTCTGAGGGATTCCATTTTCACTTCTATAGGGAGCACTGCTTCCATCCCATAGGTTAATGTGTAAGGAGTTGCCCCAGTGGAAGTGCATAATGATGTTCTATAGGCTAACAGAGTCAGAGGCAATAAGTCAGGCCATCCTTTGTGATTGGCAGGCATCTTTTGCATGATCTTCTTTATGTTTTTGTTAGCCGCTTCAACAATACCATTCATCTTTGGACGGTAGATGACGGAGTTGAGGTGTTTGATGTGGAATTTATTGCACAATTCTCCCATCATTTTGTAGTTGAGGTTCTTTGCATTGTCTTATACATGCAATTACCTCTAGTTGTCCATATTGACAAATTACATTATTTCTGATGAAAGCAATGATGACTTCTTTGGTAACCCTAGGGAATGAGGCTGCTTCTACCCACTTGGTTAAGTAATCGATCATAGTGAAGATAAACCGATACCCATTACTGGCTTTGGGCTCGATGGGCCCGATCACGTCCATTCCTCATATTGAGAAGGGCCAAGGCGAACTCATATTGTGGAGTTCCCTTGGAGGGGCATGGATAGCATTCCCATGAATTTGGCACTGATAACATCTCTTGACGTGGTCATCACAGTCAGCCTTGAGAGCGAGCCAGTAATGCCATGTCCTTAGAATTTTCTTTACAAGTAAGGGGCCGCTCATGTGTGGGCCACATACTCCATCATGGATCTCATCCATGAGCCTCTGAGCTTGGTCCTTGTCTAGACATCTAAGGAGACCTAATCCTGCATCTCTTTTGTAGAGTGCATCTCTGCTCAGGAAGTGTAACGCCCGAGAAAAATCGGATTTTTAGGAGAATTAAAATTTTATTTAATTATGAGGATTAAATGAATTTAAGGGAGTAAGCTATTTGAAGGTCGTTCTATGACCTACACATGTCAGAACGTCGTAGTATTTTGGCTACGTGGGAGAATTAAAGTGTTTGAATTTCTAAAATGAAAATAAAAGTTTTCTGAAATTTTTTTTAAAAAACACTATTCACGCATTTCTGCTCGGGAATTATTTTTGAACTTCCGAGAAATATGTAACGATAGAATATCAAGGTGAGATGGAATATCCAATAATATTTCAGTTATGAAAAACGCAGTTTTTCGCCTGCGGACTTAAAACCTAACGTTTAGGGAAAGTGACTTCCGAGAAGGAATTTAAAGCGCGTGCAATGAATTAAGTAATGATCGTATAATATGTAGGTATTGTACGAAGTAATGAATACGCGTATGTATGAATGATAGCATATCGTATATCATGAATTAGTATATGAGTTAGGATACGAGAATTATACGTAAAGTATATGTCCTAAGGCTTTAAGCCAAATGTATTAAATTTGTAGGATTGTGTAGGAAATATTAAAGTCCAATGAGAATTGACAAAGCCCAAATGTAAGAATGGTTAAGTCCAATAGAAATTAAGGAGCAAGCCCAAGTATATGTAATGAGAAGCCAAAGTGAAGTAATGTAAGCCCAAATTATAAGTAAGCTAATTAAACCTTAAGCCCAAAATATTAATTCAATGGGTAAGGGTGATCCATTGGGGCAACCCATGAGAACATGGATGACCCAAAGTGGTGGGCAAGTAAAGTGACTTAATGGATAAGAGTTGTGGTGAGCAAGTAATGTGACTTAAAGGCTAAGTTATGTGATTAACAAGTATACTTAATGATTAAGTAAGTGTGATGGCCAAGTTTAGGTGGTGAGCAAGTTAACTTAATCACAAAGTAATGAATAGTAAGGAGGTGGAGTGGCCTAAAAGACTAAACTACCCTAACCTTGGAAATCCTTTAAATAGCAAGCTTGGATTCATTTGTTTGGTTGTTTCATTTAATCCAACTTATAAAGTTGAGAGCTTATTTGCTTGAGAGAATAAGCACATATAAAGCTAGACTTCCTTTGTTAGATTTTCCACCAACAACTTATAACTTATTGGTTTGAGAGAAAAAGCAAGGAAAGATAGAAGTTAACCTTTGTTATTTCAAGAAGCAAGAAGAAGATTAAGTATTAGCAAGTGTTAATCAAGAGTAAGTATTCTTGAACCTTGATTCTCTTTCTCTTCCATTGTTAGAGAATGGGGTATTGGTAGAACAAGCATGCTAAGAAGGGGTTGGAATAATGAATCAAAGTGCTTAAGTCTTAATAAGTTGTATAAGTCATGAATAAGTAATTCATTCGTAAATAAGTTATGAACTCATAATAAATGTATAAGAACTTGTGAGAACTTGTAACATGCTAACATTTATAAAGTGAGTATGATAATAAGAAGTAAGAAGAATGGTTAAAAATCATTAACCATAATAGGCCATATGGAAAGAAGACATAAGTCATGAAAATGGAAATATAAGTAATCTATATTTTCATAAGTTACAAAATCATCAAGAATAGGTAATAACTTATCATGTTTATAAGTTAATGTAGTATGGGTGTCAAGATGTTAGTATAATGGATTGAATCCTTTTGAAACGAAGAACAAATCTTAAGTAACGAAGTTTCGCCGGAATTCACACGATTAGACGACAATCGTCGAATTCGTGAAATTCTCAGAATGGAAGTCAAATTTTGATACTAAGCTTGGAAACATTGGTTTTCAATGGAGACAAGTCTTATTTGGCATTATAGAGTTGCGGACTCGAGAATGACTGAATTCTGACTTAGAACGAAGAAACGAGCGTTGAACGTTCACGAGCGTTTATCGTTTTCGTTAAAAATGAACTAATAGTTAAATTTTTAGCAAATGAAGTCGAATAGATAAAATTCTTACATGAACGTATAGAGTACATGATTTGTGAACCATAGGCTCTTGAACGAGCCAATTCGGACTTATAACGAAGAAGTTACGAGGCCGGGAATCTCACTAAGTTAAAAATCTGTCAAAGTTATCTATGGCTTAGAGTCCGAGCCGCGGTGCGACTCCAAGCCTAAATGATTGGCGCCGCAACACCAAAGTGAGCCTCAGCCTCTACAAACTCACGCCACAACGCAACAAATAACAAAGGGACTCGCGCCGCAGCGCCGAGTCCGGTCTTCAAGCCCTAATAGGCGACGCCGCAGCTCGGCATAACAAAGAAACACTAGCGCCGCAGCGCCAGCTTTAAAACATAGACAGACAAGAATGGTTACAAATAGAGTATGAAGGGAAATTGTTTAGCAATGAGCTAAGGGACTTAATAAAATATTGTTAAAGTCATAACTAAACCTCAAGTGTGATCACTTAGAGTTAAAGTAAGTCAATTGAAGATGAACGCAAACGGTATGCAATAAGCGTACTTAATCAATGACGATCGAGTTTTGATTAAAAACGTAAGGACGTTAGTAAGCCGTGAGGAAGGATAATTAACTTGAACCGAGTTGTAATAATGTAATAATTTCAATTAAATTATAGAAAGGAACGAAGTTGGTAAGAATGATGTAAAGAATGACGAAGAGCCGGAACTGTAAAACCCCAACTTTTTGAATAAAGATGAATTTTCTATAAATATTATTTTTGAATATTATGGAGTGAATGTAACGTCCCCAAAATCTATACAATTTAAATCCCGACTTCGGTCGTTAACCATACATTAATTCTCTAATTTTACATCCTTATTCGGTGTTAAACTTAATAAAATTGCGGAATATTTAAAACTTTTATACATTTCCTTCTTTTTTGCCCTGAATCACAACCTTTACATTACATCTCTTTGATTCAATCTTATATCATGAATCGTTACAACAAAATGACTATATAAAGTCTAACATCATAACTAAATATCCATATACATTGGATAGCTCAACTTACATTTCAACAACATGTTACGTTCAAAATATGAAATACATTTATCATAAAACATAAGTAATCTTCATGAATATAGATCTCTATATCTCACTTAACACATATCTTTACCTTAAAATCTTGACCTACAAAAGTGGTTATTTGCAAGAGTGGGCTCGACAGCCCAGCAAAATCTAACAGTTTTCATGCATCACATAACACATAATAACATGCTCGACATACATCTCATTAAAGTAACATGGCATACATGCTTTTAATTCACATAGCAAATATAAAGATTGAGTTCCTTACTCAATCATCATTACTTAGCCAAAATAATGCAGTCATATATTGACTTTAACATTTCATGATTCAACATGCATAACATATCATGCAATTTAAAACAGTTCATCAAGTCCGCGTAGAAAATAGGAACCAAAAGACTTGCCTTGATCGTTGTTTACCAATAACAGTTTAACAGCTTACAGCTATCTGTACTTCACGTGCCCTACGCAATTATATAATCATACACATCAAATATTAGTCACATAAAAATACATAGTAATTGTAATGTAAACTCTACTCTATGTCTCATAATCTTTCCTATTAATAAATACACAATGTTCAACTTCATTGTGTTAACTTTCAACTTATATCTCACTGTATTTCATATTCATAGTTCATTCAAGTGCTTAAGTCTTGCTAGGACTACTTATTAGCTTTATATTAAATCCACTCCATATCTTATAATATTCATTTCAATTGAATTGAAATACTTTTTAAGTTCATTAACACTTGGCACGACGTTTCGACGTTCATTCGTCACACGCCCAATTTGTCTCTCTTGTGTATGCTTACTATGCTTCTATAACTCATCTAATACATTATTTATTAATGTTAAGCATCATTATATTTACTATTATTCATGTTTTGTAACTTAGGATAACATCTTTTATGGTCAGGAGCACTACACATGCATATGTGCATGCCCGACGCCCTCCGATTACCTCCGAAAACACAACAGTCCTAAAGATGACCATTTTGACTTCTGTTACATACCTCAAATTAAAACACTTAAAGCATGAAAGTTGTAGGTCTACTCGTCCTCGTTCCGGATCATCTTTGAATCACCTCAATCGGAGTTCGTATGAGGAAGTTATGGCTATTTTACTACAGGAGGTCAAAACTGTCCAAGTCAGACTACAAATCCGGCACTGGGGCGCGAGGACTAGGCTATACAGTGGCGTTGGGGTGCGAGATTGGCGCTGGGGCACGAATTTCAGCGCTGGGGCACGAACTTCTGGCGCTGAGGCGCCAATTTTGGCGCCGAGTCGCGATTTTTGGCGCTGGGGCGCCGAAACTTGCAGAACCCAACCACGAAGAACAGAACAAAACTACTGTCTTTATTTTTTAACAGCAATTAACCCCAATTAACATGTATAACTTATATAAATTACATGTATACACACTACCCAACATGTGTATACTAGTTTAAATTACTAAACAATAATCACAGAAAACTAAATTCCTTGAAAACCATATTTTAAAACAAAACTCCATGTTTGACATTTGTTAAACACAGTGAACAGTGTAATCTCTAATAACCACCAATTTGATTATTTTTAAACTACAATTCTCTGTAGTTCATATCCAATTAACATACCCGACTTTCAATTCTACAATTAGAATACAATCAATTACTAATTTTGTTATCCTACAAAACATGTTCATACTCATATGTTTTTACTGTAAAAACTCTTTTCTTTCTTTTTTTTTATCGTAATTCGCATAATCACGTATATGTATATCCTCTTCATACAATCACCTATATGTATATATAGGATATTTATACTATTACAACTTCATAATTTCATACTCAACTATAATATATGAATTACCGAACTTTATACTATAAAACACAGTGAATTTCAAAAACACAGATACTAAGGAATTATACTATAAAAGATATATGTTAAGATTATAATACATACCTTTTGTTGTTAAGAAATTCGTGTTAAACTCTTATAATAGCTTGAAGAACTCTGCTTTTCTTGCTTCTCTTTCTCAGACTCTCTCAAAACTCTCCTATCTTTAAGTTTTTCTCTGACAAAACTTCTTCTCTTTTCTTACTTAGGCTTTAGCCAAACAGAATATACGTAAAATAAAAACACAAACAACGTTTGATTTTTAAAACATCTAAACCGACGCTATACTTAATATACTAATAAATTATCAGTTACCAAAATAATATATATATATTATATTTATATTTTGTTTAATTTAATTTATATTACTAATAAATCAAATTTAAAAATTCAAAAGCCATAGGGCTTTGTTTGGCAAAATTATTTAAATTTAAAGACTTAATATATTTAAGCCTTGTTTGGCAAAATAAATTACAACTACTTTAATTTATTTTAATAACCACTTATAATATAGTTATTTGTCACACTTATAATTAATTAAGTTTTCATACTTAATTTAATTAATTCTAATAACAATTCATTGCATAATATAATAATTTATTTAATCATTATAAATTCTCTAACTTAATTATTAAATTAAATTAGATTACTATTTCAAAATAATTACTTTCCTTAACTCATTAATTATTTATTAAACAAATAAATAATCAAATCACATTAAATCAATTAAACAAATACTTATTCAACAATAAACACATCCATTAAATATTTATATATTTAATAAATATTTAAATTTAATAAAAAATCTGGATTGTTACATGATTCCCTTCTTACAAGGATTCTGTCCTCAGAATCACAACTCAAGCCAATCATTCGTTACAATCTTCCCTACTTACAAAGATTCTGTCCCCAGAGTCGAAGACAGAAATTAAACAATTAACTCAGAGAAATCTTTCATCATTTTATCTAAATATAGATTTTATATTTCCTACTACATTCATTACCTAACAAATTCTAGGTTTCATTTCATAACTTTCATTTGAACTAAATTATATTTTGAGTATTATATATCTTTTAACCCATTCATTTTCTTTTCTAAGGATCGTTATCACAAACACTCAGGAATCGCTATCATAAACACTCGGGATATTACATTCACCCTTTCTTCTAAGAATTTCGTCCTCGAAATTTTATTTATTAATTTTTATTCATTCATTCTATCAAAGTAGATTTTACATCACTACTTCATTCATTCATTGGTTTCTATAATCACTTTCTTTCCACAACCATCATTCTACAATTATTAAACTTTTCTATTAAAAGTTTCACATTATTCTTTGATAATTCATATCCTTCTCACTTCAAAATCTCTTTTCTCACTTATTTAACATACTCATCATTTAGTGTCGCATTATACGACTTACTTCTTTCTAAGGAATATTTTCCTTTTTCACTTCCATCTTGCAGAATAACAAGAATCTTCCACAATTGATCAATAATTGGGAAGTAGTATGAATAACTCAGGAATATAAAAGATTCCAAATCATGCTGAAGGTCACAAGACCATGAACTCTATTCTCTAGGGTTAATAGTGCTTCACCCCCGGTTCTTCACACTTTAAACCCTCTTTGGCAGAATGTTTATCAATCACAAAGACTGAAAACACCCTCCGCAAGTACTCTAGGTGATTAACCTATTGTACATGTATTGTGCACAAATATTTCAGCGCAAAGTATAAACTAAGCGTAACCTCTAATAAAAGAGTTGTTCATCTCAGAATTTAGAGTGCAAGCATTCAACTGAGGGTCTAATGACCACGAACCTTGTCCACAGTTATAAGTAATCTTTCAACTTTAACTTTTATAGTCATACGACTATAATGACTTCAAGGTACTTAGGGGATCAATCCTTCGTACATGTATTGTGCACAAATATTTCAGCGCAAAGTATAAACTAAGCGTAACCCCTAATAATAGGGTTGTTCATCTCAGCTTTTCAACATCTGAATCCGCACCAAAACAATTTAGTTTGGCATAACTTCTCAAGAAACTCTTGAATTTCATGAACATCTTTCAATATTTGTCTAGCTGGATCAAATAGCATAGACCTCTACAATAACTCAGACATTAACCGAAATATACATATACATACATACATATGTATTCTCATATCTTAAAGAAATCACAAAAATCTTTTTATGACGTCATGATACCGCACTGTATTTACAGTCCGTTGAGGATTCCGTCATTTGGTGACTTTATCATACTACATCATACCATAGTGGGCTGACGATCCTTAGATCACATCTAACACTAGGTAATACTGCATTGATGACTCCATCATTTTTATCATCTTTGCACCAGGTTACATGATGCATTAATGATATAAAATACATTTTGATATATTACAAATCATTTTTGTCTAGCCGAAGTAATTAGCATAGACATACGAATAACAGTATTGTTGTTAAAACTCATTGGTTCCATCATTTGATCCAATATTTTTTAAGAAAATAAAAGTATAAACATCAGCACGAAGTCAATAAATTTCGAAAGTCTAGCATAACTAGTAGATTTAGAATACCTATGTTTCCACCATCAACTCCACTTTCTATAATGATCCATTGCTTAATAGGTCTATCTATTCCTATCATCCTCAATACTCCATTCACACTTAATTATACCCTAGTTCATCAAACTTACCACATGTTATGAGTTCAGGAACTTGCCACAATCATATGAGTTTAAGAACTTATCCTAGTCAGACCATAGGCGTCCATTCGCTGAGGGGTTCAAAAACATACCATACAATTATGAGTCACGAACCTACCATAAGTATGAGTTTTAAGAACTCGCACTTAACCTTATAATATTCTCTAACTATACTCTACCTATCTGTTATACACATGAGAAAAGAATCACCTTCTCAACATGCATATAGCAAATAGCGCGACACAAACATTCCAATGATTATCATTGTGATAAACTAAGTGCAAGTACGAAACCCTCGCCCATACAAAGATTTGTACAACTCAGCCATCACAGGAGTCCTCAATTGAAATCCCACCTGACTCTATCTTTCTTTTAACTTGCTCTTTGCTCAATATAAATTCCTCGTATCACATCATCTATAACTCCTCATGAGTTATCTCGTACTATTTCATAGTACACCATCTTCATAGCATTAAGCTATAATCATTCAAACATTACAGACCATCTTTCTTTTACAACTTAAACAGATCACGTCGTGACCTTATTCTATAATCATCTCTGTTAAAATTCTTTTGTTAACTCGTGATCATTTTGTTTTACGATCCTCATTCTTTCCTTTTTTTCATCATTTACGACATTATTCATTATCTTGGCTATTGGAGTTAGGAAACTCCCATTTCTTATCTTTATATCTTCAAGATTCTTCTTTGAATCTTCTTATTTATATAAAAATTCTTCCTTTAAGAATTTCTAACTTCATTTACATCGCTCAAATTTTCATTCAAGTTCTAAACTCTCATCATACGTGTCCATTTCTACACTTGGTACACATCGAGTCTCTAACAGTTTTAATATAGTACGCTGAGTGGTTTCCCACAAACAACCAACAAACTAGGTTCCGAGTTGCTAGTTCGTAAATACCTCCGCTCCATGAAGAAATCGTTTAGCCCAGACACCATACATCAACTATTAAAGAGTGCAATTGTACCACACTTAGACATAACTCTCTATTCATAACTTCTTTAACACTATTTTTTTATAGACATTTTCTATTTATTATTACCTTACATCCTTATTATTGATATTCCTGATAACTCTGCGAGATTCTTCTTTGAATCCTTTCACGCAAGTTTTAATCCCTTATTGTTCAAACTCTATTTGAGCTTATTCGTTCATTATCTTCACCTCTCTTCTCTAAGGTTATAGCCTACGGTACTCCTACCTAAAGTTTATAACCTACAGCTTTGATACCAACTGTAACGTCCCAAAAATCTATACAATTTAAATCTCGACTTTGGTCGTTAACCATACATTAATTCTCTAATTTTACATCCTTATTCGATGTTAAACTTAATAAAATTACGGAATATTTAAAACTTTTATACATTTCCTTCTTTCTTGTCCTGAATCGCAACCTTTACATTACATCTCTTTGATTCAATCTTATATCATGAATCGTTACAACAAAATGACTATACAAAGTCTTACATCATAACTAAATATCCATATATATTGGATAGCTCAACTTACATTTCAACAACATGTTACGTTCAAAATATGAAATACATTTATAATAAAACATAATTAATCTTCATGAATATAGATCTCTATAACTCACTTAGCACATATCTTTACCTTAAAATCTTGACCTGCAAAAGTGGTTATTTGGAAGAGTGAGCTCGACAGCCCAGCAAAGTCTAACAGTTTTCATGCATCACATAACACATAATAATATGCTCGATATACATCTCATTAAAGTAACATGGCATACATGCTTTTAATTCGCATAGCAAATATAAAGATTGAGTTCCTTACTCAATCATCATTACTTAGCCAAAATAATGCAATCATATATTGACTTTAACATTTCATGATTCAACATGCATAACATATCATGCAATTTAAAACAGTTCATCAAGTCCACGTAGAAAATAGGAACCAAAAGACTTGCCTTGATCGTTGTTTACCAATAACAGTTTAACAGCTTACAGCTATCTGTACTTCACGTGCCCTACGCAATTATATAATCATACACATCAAATATTAGTCACATAAAAATACATAGTAATTGTAATGTAAACTCTACTCTATGTCTCATAATCTTTCCTATTAATAAATACACAATGTTCAACTTCATTGTGTTAACTTTCAACTTATATCTCACTGTATTTCATATTCATAGTTCATTCAAGTGCTTAAGTCTTGCTAGGACTACTTATTAGCTTTATATTAAATCCACTCCATATCTTATAATATTCATTTCAATTGAATTGAAATACTTTTTAAGTTCATTAACACTTGGCACGACGTTTCGACTTCATTCGTCACACGCCAATTTGTCTCTCTTGTGTATGCTTACTATGCTTCTATAACTCATCTAATACATTATTTATTAATGTTAAGCATCATTATATTTACTATTATTCATGTTTTGTAACTTAGGATAACATCTTTTATGGTCAGGAGCACTACACATGCATATGTGCATGCCCGACGCCCTCCGATTACCTCCGAAAACACAACAGTCCTAAAGATGACCATTTTGACTACTGTTACATACCTCAAATTAAAACACTTAAAGCATGAAAGTTGTAGGTCTACTCGTCCTCGTTGGATCATCTTGAATCACCTCAATCGGAGTTCGTATGAGGAAGTTATGGCTATTTTACTACAGGAGGTCAAAACTGTCCAAGTCAGACTACAAATCCGGCACTGGGGCGCGAGGACTAGGCTATACAGTGGCGTTGGGGTGCGAGATTGGCGCTGGGGCACGAATTTCAGCGCTGGGGCGCGAACTTCTGGCGCTGAGGCGCCAATTTTGGCGCCGAGTCGCGATTTTTGGCGCTGGGGCGCCGAAACTTGCAGAACCCAACCACGAAGAACAGAACAAAACTACTGTCTTTATTTTTTAACAGCAATTAACCCCAATTAACATGTATAACTTATATAAATTACACATATACACACTACCCAACATGTGTATACTAGTTTAAATTACTAAACAATAATCACAGAAAACTAAATTTCTTGAAAACCATATTTTTAAACAAAACTCCATGTTTGACATTTGTTAAACACAGTGAACACTGTAATCTCTAATAACAACCAATTTGATTACTTTTAAACTACAATTCTCTGTAGTTCATATCCAATTAACATACCCGACTTTCAATTCTACAATTAGAATACAATCAATTACTAATTTTGTTATCTTACAAAACATGTTCATACTCATATGTTTTTACTGTAAAAACTCTTTTCTTTCTTTTTTTTATCGTAATTCACATAATCACGTACATGTATATCCTCTTCATACAATCACCTATATGTATATATAGGATATTTATACTATTACAACTTCATAATTTCATACTCAACTATAATATATGAATTACCGAACTTTATACTATAAAACACAGTGAATTTCAAAAACACAGATACTAAGGAATTATACTATAAAAGATATATGTTAAGATTATAATACATACCTTTTGTTGTTAAGAAATTCGTGTTAAACTCTTATAATAGCTTGAAGAACTCTGCTCTTCTTGCTTCTCTTTCTCAGACTCTCTCAAAACTCTCCTATCTTTAAGTTTTTCTCTGACAAAACTTCTTCTCTTTTCTTACTTAGGCTTTAGCCAAACAGAATATATGTAAAATAAAAATACAAACAACGTACGATTTTTAAAACATCTAAACCGACGCTATACTTAATATACTAATAAATTATCAGTTACCAAAATAATATATATATTATATTTATATTTTGTTTAATTTAATTTATATTACTAATAAATCAAATTTTAAAAATCCAAAAGCCATAGGGCTTTGTTTGGCAAAATTATTTAAATTTAAAGACTTAATATATTTAAGCCTTGTTTGGCAAAATAAATTACAACTACTTTAATTTATTTTAATAACCACTTATAATATAGTTATTTGTCACACTTCTAATTAATTAAGTTTTCATACTTAATTTAATTAATTCTAATAACAATTCATTGCATAATATAATAATTTATTTAATCATTATAAATTATCTAACTTAATTATTAAATTAAATTAGATTACTATTTCAAAATAATTACTTTCCTTAACTCATTAATTATTTATTAAACAAATAAATAATCAAATCACATTAAATCAATTAAACAAATACTTATTCAACAATAAACACATCTATTAAATATTTATATAATTCAATAAATATTTAAATATTATAATAAAAATCTGGATTGTTACAGTGAAATTGATATAATGTTATAGTTGTGGGTAATATTTATAAATTTTGCATAGTATGCAAGTTGTTATATTATATTCGATTGGTCGGGGAATATTCGTTTTAGCTGGGAATATTTGTACAACGGCACAATCATTGGTGGACCCCACAACTGAATTATTGTCGGATTGAGAAAACGACAAAAATATTTTTATGAAAATAACGGCAGAAGTTTTACCATTGATACTGTTGAACTACTCGGTAGTAAAAGTACAGTAATACGCGTGGTTGCATAGTAACACACAGTATTGATTATTGATGCTTACATAAGAAGTCACTCAATTTTATTCAATTATTGCTATAATAATTGTTGTCAATTTTAATTATTATAAGGACCCCCATTTACCCATTTTTCAAAATAATCGATAAAAAATTATTTAAAGGTGGGGCCCACATGTGTTGAAAAACTGATTTTGAAATGGTGGTGGGCGGGAGTTACGTATAGGGGAGGGAATATATATATATATATATATATATATATATATATATATATATATATATATATATATATATATATATGATGTGTGTGTATATATAATATATGTGTAAGTGGAAAATGGTGGAAAAGTTAGTATGATAGTGATGAGTGTAAGATGTGAGTGGGTGTGTGATAGTGAAAAGTGTAAGAGTGTAGTGAAAGTGATTTTGGGGGTGTGGGGGATTGATGTTGGTTTTGGGGGGATAAAAATCAAGTGGTGGTTATATAATATGGTTATATATAAATTGAAAACATGTGTGGTTTATATATTATATATAATATATATAATATATATATATATATATATATATATATATATATATATATATATATATAAATATATTGTTGCTTAATTCTTATTGGTTGAAGGATGGACTTTTTGCATCCATGAGTTAGCAATATTTTTTTCATCCGTGAATTAATGCATCAGTCAAGCATCCGTAAGTTATAAAATTGTTGCGTCCGCATTATTTTCTAAATAGTACCGCTTCTATTGTCCTATAAATAGAAGCTCATTCCTTCATTATTTCTTACAAATTCATTGAAACTCTAAAGAGAGAAAAATTATAGAGAAACTATAGCAAAGTATTCTGCTACTTCCCTACTCTTATATTCAGTTTCTTTTACGGTAAGGGGTATTATTTCTTTTATATTCATGAAGAGAACTTCTGTGATTCCATTCTTTATTATTCTGCTGGAATAACCAGTATACGCGGACTACCCTATACTTGGTGACATTCTTCTATTATTCTGTCTTTATTATTCTGTTGGAACATCCTGTCTGTGTATTTTACACCGGACCTGGTTCCGTCTTTATTATTATTCTGTTGGAACATCCTGTCTGTGTGTTTTACACCGAACCTGGTTCTGTCTTTATTATTAATCTGTTGGAACATCATGTCTGTGTGTTTTACACCGGACCTGGTTCCGTCTTTATTATTCAGTTGGAACATCTTGTCGGTGCGAATTTCTCCTGACCTAGTTCCATTACTTATTATTATGTTGGAATAACCTGTCTATGCAAAGTACCGCATGCATGGTGATTTCTTTTGTTATTCCATTCTTTATTATACTCAGTTGGTTAAAGTTTTATTTTCTATACTCCATGAAATTAGTGGAATATCCTTGATATTTGCGCTTCATCCAGTATCTTTTCATAGAAATATTCTTCTAAGCATTCTTGAATTTTTCTCCACAAAGCAGTATCATGTTGACAATTTGGACGTTGTTGGTTCCTGAATAAATTAATTCTTGAACTTATTTTATTGAATTCTTATATCATTGTCATCATCCTCATGTTTATATTCTGTTGAAAGTCATCTGTGGCCTGTAGTGCATAGATGGACTTGGTATGATTATGACCAGGGATTATTCGGTATAATCATGACCGTAATGTTACAAATAATATGGTAAAAGTCCTCATTGTCCCATAGTGCATTGATGGACAGTTGTTGGCATGATCATGACCATTAATGAATACACAAATATTCTTAGCCCGTAGTGCATGGATAATTATGGTCATGATACTAAAGAATATCCTTGGCCGTAGTGTAGGGGTGATTCGATGATGTGAAATATTTATTAAGCTGAGTCTCAGCGATAACAGTGATGAAAAACCTTTTAAATCATAAAAAATAGTAGATTTTATTTTCTACTTAACACTTTTAATGGATTGCTTGTTCCGCTGCAGTTAAACTTGATGTCTATTATATTTTATCAGTTTAACATTGTTGGAGACTAATGATAATTTATTCTGGATTATCTTAGTCATAATATTTCTTACTGGGCTAGTTGAGCTCACCCTTTCTTTCGCTGTTCTCTTCAGGAAATGAGAATATAGTTGGGACGAGTCGAGAATCGGAGTGATGGACCAGATGATAGCATTAGTAGTGCTCAATATTCTATGTAATAGTGTGATAATAAATGTAATGAGGACTCCTTTTGAGTATGGATACTCTCTAGTAGACAATATTTGTATTCAAACTCACAGTTTATGTTTTGTCGTATTGTACACGACAGTTGTATTATTAAGCTGTATTTGAATTCTGTACCATGTATCTGGCGACTCAAGATGGGTGATGTATACCTAATTTTGGGGGCGTCACAGTTGGTATGAAATGAATGAATGGTAGTACCGTGTAGCACCATCTGTCGGGTTGGAAGAGACCCGGATTTGGGGGCGTCACAGGTAGAATTTCATAGCCAGTCGATGGATCCGTCTTCTTTCAGTCAGGCTTGCCTCAGCGGGTGTAGATTCATCTTGTAAGTACTCCTTGATATGCTGATGCAAGTGTTTTGGATGGGAGGTAGCTCATCCGATACTTCTCCAATGTAATTCTTATAGGCTGGAGCCTTTTGTTGGGCAAATGTGATAGTTGGCATGTTTTCCTTGTCAAGTATGTTGATCAGGGAGGCTAAGGTTGCTAGTGCATCCGCAAAATCTTTCCTATTCTGAGGAATGTGGAGGAAGGATATTTCTTCAAACTCCGAAGCCATCTGTAGAACCTGTCGATGGTAAGGCAGTAAGTGTAAACCTTTGGTTTGATAGATTCCTGTGGTTTGTCTAATTACCAACTCGAAATCTCCAAAGACAGTTAACTGTCTGATGCCCATTGATTGGGTAAGTTTTAGCCCCATGATAAAGCCTTCATACTTAGCTGTTGTTGTTGGTGTTGGCAAACTATAATTTGACGGCGACGGGATGTTGCTCCCCCGTAACGGATACTAGAACTGCTCCAATTCCAGAACCTTCCATTTTTACAGTTCCATCAAAATACATCCTCCATGTTTGGCATGCATCGCACTGATGGTGTTGCTGAACTATCATTACCCCTTCATTAAGGAAGTATGTTTCCAAGGGCTTGAAATCCCCTGAAGGTGTGGCGGCCAGTTGATCCGCAATTCCTTGACCTTTAATGGACTTTTGTGTCACGTAGATGATGTCAAATTGTTGTAGGATCAACTGTCATCTAGACAGTCGGCAATTCAGCATGGGTTTACTGAACACGTACTTGAGAGGATCCACGTAGGATTTGAGATGGGTTGTGTGACCATGGAGGTAATGTTATAACCTCATGGAAGCCCATGCTAAAGCATAATAAGTCTTCTCAATCAGAGTGTACTTGTGTTCACTACTGCTGAATCTTTGGCTGAGGTAATAGATAGCTCGCTCTTGGCCTTTATCATCTTTCTGTCCCAGCATGCAGCCCAAGGCATTGTCACTTATGGACAGGTACATAAACAAGGGAACATCATCCCTGGGTGGTACCAAAATAGGAGCTTTGATTAGCTGTTCTTTGATTGTAAGGAAGGCCTTCTGGAACTCATCATTCCACTTCATGGAGAAGTTCTTCCTTAACAATTTGAAAATAGGCTCACAGGTTGCTGTGAGTTGGGAAATGAACCTGCTGATGAAGTTGATTATTCCCAAAAATTGTCGTATTTCCTTCTCTATTTGAGGAATGGGCATTTTCGTGATGGCCTGGATTTTTGTGGGATCCAGCTCAATCCCCTTATGGCTAACTAGGAATCCTAGCAACTTGTCAGATTTGACGTCAAAGGCGCACTTAGCTGGATTTAACTTCAAGTTGTACTTACGCAACCTGTTGAAAAGCTTTCTGAGATGGTCTTGGTGGTCTTCCTTCCTTCGGGACTTGACAATGATGTCATCCACGTAGATCTCTATCTCTTTATGTATTAAATCGTGGAAAAGAGCCATCATGGCTCGCTGGTAGGTAGCTCCGACATTGATGAGGCCAAATGACAACCGTCTATAGCAAAAGGTTCCCCAAGGTGTGATGAATACAGTTTTCTCACGATCCTCTTCAGCAACCATAATCTGATGATACCCCGTGAAGCAATCAGCAAAGGAGTACGTGTCGTATTGAGCAGTATTGTCAATGAGAATGTGGATAAATAGCACGGGAAAACTATCTTTAAGGCAAGCTTTATTCAGATCTCGGTAATCCATGCAAACTCGCACCTTCCCTCCTGGTTTAGGCACGAGGACTATGTTTGATAGCCATTCAAGGTATGTAGACACCATGATGATGCCTACTTGAAATTGTTTTACAATTTCTTCTTTAACCTTTAAACTCCACTCAAGTTTTAATCGCCTGAGCTTCTGCCTGACTGGCTTGAATCCCTCTTTGATGGGGAGACGATGGATGAAAATGTCAATTGACAAACCCACCATGTCTTCATTAGACCATGCAAACACATCCTAGAATTGGGTTAATAGCGTAACCATGTCATTCCTTTGGTTTGAAGTGAGGTCTGTACCAATCTGGATTAGTTTAGGGCTTTCTAAGGTTCAAAGATTGAACGAAGTGGTTTGATCAAGGTTGGGTTTAAGTATGTCTTCGACATATTCTTTAATCTCTTGAGGTATCTCAATGTCCTCTTGTATTTCCATCAAGTTTGAGTCCAACTTTCCATCAAAGTTACAATCCTTGTGGAGAAAAGGCACCTTATCAGCAAGTATAGGCACATCTAAATTCAGAGTCCTAGAACAAAATATGCTTTCACTTAATATATAAAATTGTTCAATCGTACAAAGTCTTAGCATATACTAACAAAACAACTCCTAATACTGTACAGAAAAATAAGCAGTTATTATTATCTACAGGGCAGAAGGAGTTTCTACCCGTTTTACCCTTATCGCCCAATGAAAGGAGTGCTAATCCAATTGTCAAGGGTGAAGTCCTGATGGACTGCAATGATGGAGAGGCTGTCATCGTCCTCCTTTTCCCGAATGATGACCTTTACGTCTGGACAATCATCGTCTGGGGTGTATCTATTTGTGTGATCATCATGGACAATGATGCGTATGTTTAACATCATCCTGATGATATCTTGTTTATGTCTCCGTTCCTTTTCTTCCTCTTCGGGATTTGGAACCAGGACTTCTTTCCCCTTTACTAGTATCGATTTAGGAAATAACATAGCCATTACATGGGCAGACACCTTTACCGGAGACCGTACAGGCTCAGGAACTGTAGGTGGAGACAATCACTGTGTGGCTGAAGCTAAAGGAATCTGCTTATGCTTATGAGGATTCCTGCGACTGGAACTAGCAGTATAGCCTAGTCTGGTTGTCCCTGTTTGACTGAGAATTTGAATAGGGCACTTGATGCCCTGATGATCTTTGCCCAACCCTTGTCCAGGTTGATAACCCAATGTCATCATTTCTTGAGTGGCCGACATTACTTTAGCAGAAATCTGGGGTATGAGAGGTGGGGCCGCAACAGGATGGTAATGAGTGTTGCTCACCTCTAGGGCATGAAAACTGACCAGCACAACTTCTGAATTGAAGCTGATGAGTGGTATGTCACCTTGTTCAGGACATTCTAGCTCAGCATCGACAGTGACTAGGCTATTGTTTATGATATATTTAAGTTGCTGGTGAAGAGTGGAGGGGATGGCTCCGACCATATGAATCCACGGTCTTCCCAAAAGCAGGTTGTATCCTATAGCTATTTTGAGAACGTGAAAAGATATGCAGAATGTATGTGGACCAAGCTCCACTGGCAGTTCAATCTCTCCGACAGCGTTTCGTCGGGATCCGTCAAAAGCTTTAATGATTGTATGGCTTCTTCGGATTCTGTTGAGATTAATATAAATTCTTCACCAAAGTGGCATAAGGATAGATATTTAGAGATGACCCTTCATCTATTAAAACTCCTCCCACCATGTATCCAGAAGACAGCACTGCTATGTGCAACGACTTTCAATGACCGGTCCCTTCGGGAGGTATATCGTCGTTAGTGAAAGAAGTCACATTGTTGTTAAAAATGTGATCCACCAGATGCTGAAATTTCTCAACATCTATTGACTTAGGTAGTTGGGCTTCTTCTAAAACCCTGAGCAATACCTTCATGTGATCTTCGGGAAAAAAAACCAAGTCCAATATAAAAATTTGATGTGGAGTTTCTCTTAAGCTTAAATCCACTTTGGCTTCATTATGACCCATAGTACGGAGAAATTCTTCCACTTTTTCTATGGGAATCATCCCCTTTGTCTTAATGGTAGGCTTCATCACCCATTGGGGAAGATACAGTGGATTATCCTTCAACACTGCAACAGTTATGTGAGATATGGATCCTTCAGCCCCTCCATAATTCCATGGAACTTTTTAGAAGGGGGACTAATTTCCCCTTTCGATAGGCATATCCTGACTGCCTTTCTGACCTTTTAGTATCAAGGAAACATCCTCCTCTTTCTTTTTATGGACTCTCCGGGGGTTGTTTCCATAATTTCCGAACTGGATATGCTCAGCAACACCTTTAAGGGCAGCTAGGTCTTGAATCTTTCCTGACTTCAATCCCATCTCAGCCATCTCCCCATGTTTAATCATTTCAGAGAATGGTTTGCCAACACCAGCTAAAACCCTCTCATAGAAAAGAGCTTCTTGTATGTCTATGAAGGTCATAACCATTTCTAACTCACTCATAGAGGGAACAACTTGAGAAGCAAGGCGCCTCCACCTTTGAGCATACTCTCTGAAAGATTCATTGGTTTGTTTCCTGACTTTAGTAATTTGGTACCGGTCAGGGGCCATCTGAGACTGGAAGCTGTACTGAGTGAGGAAGGCATGAGCTAGCTCCTCCCAGCTATGGATCTTGGAGTTGTCTAATATGGTATACCACGAATGGGCTTATCCAGTTAGACTCTTCTAGAACAGCTGCATCCTGAGCTTCTCATCCTCAGCATAAGATCCTAATTCTCCAATGAATACCTTAAAATGTGTGTAAGGGTCTCCTAACCCGTCATACTTTTCAAAGTCAGGAGTTTTGAACTTCTCTGGATAATGCACACCAGGGAATATACAAAGGTCAGCATAGGAAACACTCTCATGTGCTCCAATTCCTTTGATAGAACGGATAGTCTCTTCCATTTAGAGGACTTTCTTTCTGATATCACCGGTGTCTATATCTTCTTTGAGATGGGTGGTATCATGAATTTTGTTGGTTGTATCCAACTAAAGATGAGGTACATGAATGACTTTATCTGAACCTTGGGTTCCTCCTTGTGCAGAGGATTCTGTATGTATGGGTATCCTTGTACCCTGGGTAGATTGGTGTAGTTCTTTAAGCGAGATAGCCAAATCGATGATTTGTTTACTTAATCCGACGAATTCTTCACGAGAGACAAGATTAGGATTTGTCTGGTCAGATGAAGACATAATTGGCTGTAGGCTCGTGGCCTTTTTGGACTTTGAACGGGTTATAGGTCCGATTGTTTCCCTGTAAAAAATTTACGTAGTTTAGTTTTTGGGAATGTATAAATGTTTACATGCTATATGATGTATCCGTTTTAGGAGTATTATCCTACAAAACGGATGTTAGATGTTTGTAATACAGGATAGCATGTTAATATTTATAAAATATGCATGTACACATATTTCCTCATATTTCCCATTACATGGAGATCAATATGGAATGAATTTACAAGCAATTGAAATTACGAGTAATTTGAAATGGAAAAGCATGAAGAAACTTCCCTCTGTGTTTTGGTTTATCAGAGGCTGACTTATCTTAGGCTACACTCACAGCTTTTTGGCATGAAAGTTCCCAAATCATCGCAATTTACTCGACGGGAAGTTAATCCGATCTTTCAACAAGAGCGAATTTGGGTGGTGCCTTTCCTGAGCCTCGTTGGAATTAGTCTCTCTACGAGTCCAGTAATCAAATATAGACAGGATAGCCTCCTGATTGAGGAACCACACAACATACATTCACATACAACGTGTCTCACCATTTATGAAAATTATGACATGTGCGAAGCACTAATATCACAAACAGATATAGTGCAAAGCATTAAGTACAGTAAGTAAATGCATTCGTACACATCCATCAAACATAAATGCAACATCCACACATAAGCATATAACAGTTTTGAAAAGCTTGTAATAGCGGCTTAAGTCCTCTTACTGGAGTTCCCAGCGGAGTCGCCACCTGTCGACGTCGAGATTTTTATTTTGTCCCTTTCTGTTCTTATCTTTTGGTGTTCTCATGTTAGGTGAGATTTGTTTGAAAAATCAAGTTGTGAAAAGGTCCGGCATGTATATGTCGACGATTGGACTGTAAGAGTCGCCAGTTGGTTTTTTAAATGGTTGTACCACCACAACCGAGAAAAGGTTTGCACATTGACCCAGTGACGTGACACTGCTTAACGAGTCTGTGAAACCGAGATTCGTTAGGGTCCGGAGACTTGGTTATACGAAGGGAAGGTATTAGGCACCCCCCGACATCCGTGTTGCCACGGTGACCGCTACTTTTTAATTAAACTGTTATATGAATGTGTGTGTGTGTGTATGTGTGTGGATCAATGTGCAATTATTTGGAAGTAGTGCTATGCCTCGTTGATACCTATATACAAAAGGTTTGAATTTCTGTATAAAAATTCAGTTTTAACAAGATATAGCAGTGATATTTTCTAAAAAAAGGTTTTTCAAACGCTTTTGCTCAATAGTAATTGAGGCCTTTGATACTTCTATTTTATTATATGTTCAATTTAATTGCTTTTATTTTTGAGATACGAAGCATCTTCGAGAAAATAATATAAATATAGCAGTGCCAAACTCCTTGTTGACATAAAAATCATCTAAGGAAATTCGAACAATGTGCAGACTTTACAAGCCATGTACAGCTAAAAATGTTCATCATGAGAACCGAATCTAGATTTAGGAGACTGAATCTGTGATCACATAATTCCTAGGCTCACATGATGTAGTAATTTGTATGAAAGCTGTAATAATAGTTATATATATAAAAGCAGTATATATATATATGTGTGTGTGTGTGTGTGTGTGTGTGTGCAAGCAATCAACCAGCACGAAGTACCTCCATGGGGAATTACAAATATAAATAAAGCAGTAAAAATCAATCAACCACCACGAAGAACCTCCATGGTGAAAGTAGCATGCACACAAGCTAATCATGTTTGATGATAAAATATATACTTTGTAACAATCTTATTTATTTATTAATAAAGAGTATTAATTTATTAAAAGTTTTTAATTATCAACATGATGCTATTTTATAATATGTGATAAACCCATAGTTTTAAGCAATGTTTTTAGAATAATGGTGATGATCATTCTAATGAGATCTAAATTCATAGAAAGCTTAAAACTAAAATAGTTCTCAATCGTTGGATTACTAAATTGGGGATTAGTGAATCCGGATAGACTGGTACATACGTTGCTTGCTTATTGGATGAAGATTATTGATCTCATGATCATTTGTGTGGAGACACTAAAGCAATTATGTAGATGCTTATTAGAGAATAAGTTCACTGAACGTGGCTCGCTAAGAAATACCTAATGGAGTTTTACTTACCTGTCAATAGAAATTCCTGTAGTGATAGTAGTACAAGTGATTCTTGAACTCGAGATCATCATAGTATCTTGTGTATGATGAGTTATACTTTGACTTATTCCTTAAGACCCTTAGGGTATATCAAAGGGTATGTTTAAGTATAATAAGTTGTACATGGAGATAATGTATGATCAATAAAGAATTTATCACTTCTAGTAAAAGAAAAGAAATGTCATATGTAATTCGATAAATGACAACCCAGTTGTCCTTGACCAAGGCAAAATAAAATTAGAAAGGAGTTTCTAATTTGTATTATTTGGAGTTGTGCATTTAAGGATCGAAATACATATAATTAAATAAAATAAAACTTGACAGTAATTCCATGTCTTATATTTAATTGGAACATTATATGGTGAAAGGATTGAATTGTACGGTAACTATTTACTCAAAGGTTCTTTTATGATTAATGTTGAAATCTATATTATCTGAAAAGTCGTTAATCGTTGGGGAGGCTTATCCCAATTGTAGAATAAATATTATTTATTTAAATAAATTAATAATTTAATTTATTTATTTAAATAAGATTAGAATTGTTCTAATTGATTTATTCACAACCGGTTTAATATGGAGAACCTAATGGGTCGCACCATAAAAGGAAAAATAATTATTTAAGAAGTAAATGGCATAATCGTAATAATAAGTTAAGTATATTTAATTTAATCTATGGTGATAGAATAAATTAAATAGCTTAATATTTATTATTTAATATTTTCGAAATATTAAATATAAATTAATAAGAGGAGTCTTATTATTATTATTACTATATTCTAATAAGATTAGGAGACTAATTAATTAAAAGAGTTTAATTAATTATTCTTAATAAGATTGGGAGCCTAATTAGTTAAAGAAATTTAATTAATTAAAATAAAACTCAATTCCTTAATTGTTAAGGAGGGTTACCTACATCTATAAATAAGAGAAGTATTATTATGGGTTAGAGAGTTGTTGTTGTCTTTTTCACAACTGACGTGATTTCAATTATTGGAGAGTACGCTCTTTTTCTATGAGAGATAGAAAAACTACGATTTTGTCAAACACCCTTCTTCTTGAATATTTTTTCTTCCTTGGTGGATCACCTCTAGAGACCAAACACTTGGGTGGCTAACGTTGATCAGAGGACGGAACAAAACTCGGTGGATTCAAGTTAAACGCGAAAGGATTTGGAGCTGAACTTGTACCTGAGGAAGCTCAAATCTTCAAGGGTATGCTTCTTGTTCTTTATCTTTTCGTTTAATTAATAATTGTGCATAAAGGGTGATCCGGATATATGGTTTGTAAAATTTTAAAACTTTGATTTTTCCATGCTTCCGCTTATTTTATGTAATTTGATTGCGTTCATGAATATTACAAACTTAACAACGGCATCAGAGCCAGACCTTTATGCAAATTATTAATTATTTTGATTTAATATGTATATTGATATGTGTTTAGAACAATTTAATTGGACATAATTTTATTGTATAAAATTTATTTAAAAAAACAAAAAATTGTGAATCCCGTTAATTTTTTTTTTCTCTCTAAATTCGTGGTTTGTTATATGAATCACGGTTACATATACATGATTCATAAAATTACATATACAGGATTCATATATATATATATATATATATATATATATATATATATATATATATATATATATATATTGCCCAATACGTGATTTCCTTATCCGTGATTTCCTTATCCTGCAACTTTTTTATTCACGTGAGATAATACTATGGTATATATGATAAAGTATATATAGTTAACAGGATTCTTGTTACTTCACTTTATATGTATATTATATAAGAATTATCTTTTGTAAAGTAATCATATTGAAAAGTTACAGGAGATTGCATGGAAGTGAGGTATGAAATGCGTGATTAATCTGTTATATATATAATATTTTAATAATTTTATAATTAAAATAAAAGTTTATTTTAATCTTAAAATAAAAGGTTTATTTTAATCTTAAAATAAAAATGTTTATTTTAATTTTAAAATTAGATTTTATGCTAACTAATTAGAGTTAGAATTAGATTTCGTGATAACTAATTGGAGTTGAAACTCGATTCCATGTTTCCTTAAATAAAGGAGTTTATTTAGATATGAAATAAGATTTTATATTATTCAAAATAAAGGAGTTTATTTGTGAATAGGAAAGTGAATCCATATTTCCTTAAAAAAAGGAGTTTATTTAGATATGGAATAAGATTTCATATTATTCAAAATAAAGGAGTTTATTTGTGAATAGGAAAGTGAATCCATATTTCCTTAAAAAAAGGAGTTTATTTAGATATGGAATAAGATTTCATATTATTCAAAATAAAAGAGTTTATTTGTGAGTAGAAAAGAGAATCCGTATTTCTTTTAATAAAGGAGTTTTATTTTTAATTTTTACTTGGAATTAGATTCCAAAATTAATTAAAATAAATGGGTTTATCTTGATTAAAGATTTTGATTAAAATAAAATAGTTTATTTTATTCAAAATTAGATAAATTAAAATAAAAAGGGTTTTATTTTGATTTAAATTTGGATTAAAAATAAAGGAGTTTATTTTAATTCAAAAATAGATTTTATTCTAACTAAATTTGTCCATTAAATGATATCAGTATATATATATATATATATATATATATATATATATATATATATATATATATATATATTGAATGTTTATTATTCATGAGATGAATGTTATTTATTGATGCATGTGGTGATGTGGATGATAATAAATGATATTGATTATGGACTATTGACCAATGTGATTGAAATTTATTTTAGTTGGATGCATGAATGTATGAGTTTTATTAAATGGGGTCTGCGTACATCGTCTTCTCTAATTTTTTTTAATGTAAATTCTATCTTCCTCCTATGTACTTTCCCTTGACTGCTGATCAAGAATTCTATTTATTTTAAATAGTTTTGTAATAGGAATAGTTAGAATTAATTTTAAAGAATTGGAGATCAAGGAGCAAGGAGCGCTTGAAGACCCATTTGTGATGGAGCCCGAGTTTAAATGTAATAGTTATATTTAAATATTAATTCTTGCACCCTTAGGGTTTGACCTTTTGGTTCAATTGGTGACTCTAGTGAACCAAACTAGAATAAAAGTCCATAATCAATCCAGGTATAATATAGTATTTTAAATGTGCATGCTTATACTATATATATTTTATATATTATGCACACATGCTTCGCGTGTTTATTAATATGACGCGTATTTTATATATATATATGTGCATGCGCGTTAAACAAGATGAGCCAAATTAATAACAAACCCCTCAAATATTTTATATTAAGTCCTAAGCGTTCAAAGATATTTGGAATATCGAACGTCGCCTTCTAGCATAATAAAAATAATAGAGTATCAATTAATTATTATAAGTTTGTTGTGTCACCACAAGGCTTATCTTAATTCTTTGAAATGTTAATTTAATCACATTTGATACTTATAAAGAAAATTGAACAATGTTGTTTTGTTGTGTACCCACAAGGATAATATTTTTCTTTATTGATTATATGGAGTGCTAGGTTGGACTTAACTTGAATAATTTTGATTATGATGTACCACCACTTGATCAAAATAATCTAAGAGGCAAAATACAAGGAGTTACATAGTTAATGTAATTGACAAGAGTTGTCTACCTATTTATTTATATATAGTTTGTTGTGTCACCACAAGGCTATATACATTTGAAATGGGATCCTTATTCTCACTAGCAAATTTTTAATTAGATTTTGCCGAACTATATAAGTGATGATAATATAGTTTGAAGAATATAGTGGGAGATACCAATTTAAAACAAGACCTAAATTATTTTGGTAATTAATAAAAGAATATATGCTAAAATATTGTTAATTAAAAATTCATTTACAGAATTTTACAATGTCTAAATTACTATTATTGCGTAGCATATTAGATGCTAAATTAACCGGACCGAATTAAACAGATTGGTTAAGAAAATTGAGAATAGTTCTCATGGTTGAAAAGCTATCTTATATCCTTAATAAGCATATCCCTACAATGGTTGCAGACAATGCCTCTGAGGAAGAGATTGCTACTTTTAGAAAGTGACAAGATGATGCACAGTTGGCTCAATGCATCATTCTCGCATCCATGAATAACGCGCTTCAACATCAGCATGAAACTATGGATGCTCCTACTATATTCCTGCACATCAAATAGTTGATGGTGAGGAAAGTATGACTAATAGATATCAGATATCTAAGGAGCTCTTCCGATCTAGAATGACCAACGACACTACACTACAGACACGTGTCCTAAACATGAACAATTTGATTGAACAATTAGGACAACAGGTTTTCTTATGGATGGAGAGTTGAGCCAAGATTTGATATTGCACTCACTCCTGGACTCCTTTCACAATTGTTGTGAATTTTTCATATGAACAAGCTAGATATCAGCTTCGCTGATTTGCTTAACATGTTGAAAATGTTGAGAGTCACTTTCCAACCAAGAAAGACCAAATCTTACTGGTAGGGGCTAAATGATCTTCTAAAAGGAAGAACGATTCTAAGAAGGTAAGTAGAAAAGGCAAAAATAAAGAGTAATAAGAACAAAACTGATACGGATAGCAAAAGAGTTTGCTTCCACTGCAATAACTCTGAACACTGAAAAAGAAATTACGAGAAGTATTTTGCAGAGGCTAACCAAAAGAAGCTTAGTGAAACTTCGGTTACAAATACAGTTTTGTTCATAATTTAAAATTAATTTTTCTTTAAGTCAATGTTCTACTTGGGTATTTGTGACGCCCCCAAAATAGGTATACAACACCCATTCTGAGTCGCCAAATACATGGTACAAAAAGTAAACTACAACTTCAATAATACAATTATCGTGCAAAATACGACAACACATACTGTGAGTTTAAATACATATATTGTCTTCTAGACAATTTTCACACTCAAATAAGTCCTCATTACAATTATTTGAACACTATTTTACAGAAATAGTGAGGACAGCTAAAACATCTTTCTAGAACCATCACTCCATACCTCGACTAGATCCTGCTATGTTCTCACCTCCTGAGAAGAAAAATGGAAAAAAAAGGAAAAGGGTGAGCTCAACTAGCCCAGTAAAGAATATTATGACTAAGATAATATACAACAAATTATCATTTGTATTCAACAGGGAAAAATCTGATAGAATATAATCGACAACAAGTTTTAGATCAACAACTGCAGCGAAAACAGCAAACCATTAGAAGAGTCAAGTAGAGAAAGAATTCTACTATCTTCTAAGATTTAAAAGTCCATCATCAATATTTTATCCCTGTAATATCAATCAATATACATCTTGAATCAAATATTCATCTTTGCACTACAGGCCAAAGATATTCATTTGTAACACCAGTCGGTCATGTTCATCTCAACACATGTTCATCTTTGCACTACAGGCCAAAGATATTCATCAGGTAATCATACATCTTTGCACTACAGGCCAAAGATATTCAGTAATATCATCATTCAGGACTGAGGATGATAAAAAATATCTTAAAGAAAATGAATCCAGTAAAACAGAAGGACAAATAGTAGAGATTCGTATAACGGTTTATCCAAGATCAATAATACTTCATAATAAGTAATTGTGAAACAAAATTCAAAAATAAAGATCAAAACATGGATACAATCAAAGATAGTAACCATAATAGACATCTTGAACAAAAAGGAAAAATTTTATTTTTCGGTGAATAGTGCTGTATTCGTGAATAGTGTTGTATACGTGAATAATAACGTATACGTGAATAGTAACCCCGACACAAAAAGTTCTAAATTTGATAAAAAGTTCATATCAATATTTCGGCATAATGATATTGAAGAAAATATCATTTAAGAAGAAGATAATATCCCTTACTATCCCTTACAATCCCTTACTTCAAAATAACCGTACTTCTGACTGAATATCGGATATGAGGCTGAATGAAACTTGTGTTGAATAGCAACTTTCAAAGTATCTAAATACTCACAAAATACACTCAATAATCTAGAGAGAGAAAGAGAGAAAACTTGTTTCTGGTGTGATTTTCAATTCTAACTTAGCCCTCTATTTATAAGAAAATGTTAGCACGCCGAAGCAGACTTAACCTGCAACCTGATGACTTTACCTGCTACTATTCCCACCCACCACATTTGAATAAAAATCTCAGTACATTTCTTCACCAACCAAGAGTGGGGCCCACCAATTCTAGAATTTTCTACCAAAATAAAATTTTTTGCAACTTTTACAATTTCTGAACCACTCATCTCGTAAAATTCATAACAAATCATACGTTCATTTTTAACGGTTCAAAATTTGTGGACATATACTCAACTTATATATGTATAACATATCCAAAAATCACAACGATCCAACGGTCAGATTAAAAATTATAACCCCCGCAATATATCTCAAAAACCCTGATTGATTTTTAATACCTCCATTCCGACAAAAATACTGATAAAACACCTCAACATTAACTCCTTCATTTTTAACCACAAAATATATCTAATATTTATATTCACATAAAATAAATATTTCCTTATCATATGAATCAATAATTAATTATTCACAAATAATATTACAGAATCACATTTATGACAACCAGTCATTCCCAGGAAAGAGGGTGCTTTCCAATAAGGATTTCTCCTTACTGGCGCGCAATTAGATGACCAAACCTCTCCTTAGACAGAACTTTCTAGACATTGCCGATAATGTTATCTAATAATATTATTCAAATAATATGAATTATTGATATGATAATAGAAAATACTGTGCAGTAACAATTATTGAACAACAATAATATAAAATATCAACGCAGCAATTATTGAATCAATAAAATAAAATATTAAACAGTAACTACTGTAACAATTATTGAGTAATGCCTTCCTTCGTAAGAATCAATAATTCAAAAATACTGTGCAATCAGTGTGCTACTGTGCAACCACGCGTATTACTGTATTTTAACCACTGGGTATTCCAACAGTGTTAACGGTAACAACTACGCCGTTAATTATGAAAATTTAATTTTTATTGTTATCTTCATCTAATCGTTTTCTGTTATGGGGCCCACAAATAGCTGCGCCGTCGTACGAATATTCCCCGACAGAAAGAATATTTCACAACCACACGAATATTCACCGACCAAAAATAAATATTTTATAACCACTTGCTTATTTGAAATATTTGCGCATTTACCCATAACTAACCACATTAATCAAATCAACCCTTTCTATTTCAAAATAATAAATAGAGGAAATTTAATTTCATTTATTAATAAGTTGGGGTCTTACAACCTCCACTCCTTATGAAAATTCGTCATCGAAATTGACGTACGTACCTGGTGTTTCGAAAAGGTGAGGATACCTCGCTTTCATTTCTGATTCCAACTCCAAAGTCATTTCTTCAATAGCATGGTTTCTCCACAAAACCTTCACTTGTGGTATAACCTTCGTGCGTAGAACATGCTCTTTCCTATCTAAGATCTTAACAGGTACCTCCTCATACGTTAAATCTTCGGCTATCTCGTCTGGTTCTAACGCAATAATATGATTCGGGTCGTCCACATATTCACGTAACATCGATACGTGAAAAACGTTATGAACACGCAACATACTTAGCGTTAAGGCGAGTCTATAGGCCACAGTTCCTACTCGATCGAGGATTTCAAATAAATCGAAGGCTTGAGCTTTCTTCTCTTCATCTATTCTTACTTCTAGAATAACACATTCTTGCACCTTCTTCTTTATATTCATCAGCTCCAAGTCTGTAGCTTGAGCGGCTTTAACGTTATCGATTAAAGTCAATTTTACTCGTATATCATCACATGGGTCCCTAGAGTCATTAACTCTATCTCTATCATTTATAAATTATACAAAATAGGTCTTTGTGTTCAACAATATCGCACTCGTACTCGCGTACAATCTTCTACTTAACGCGTCAGCTACCACATTCGCTTTTCCAGGATGGTATGGTCAGAACAGGTTCCGAATGAGTCGCCTCTTGAGCTATTGGAAAATCTTCTCGCATTCCTCGCTCCATACGAATTTTGTATCTTTCTGAGTCAGCTATGTTAACGGAGTAGCGATTCGAGAAAATCCTTCCACGAATCTCCGATAGTAACCAGTTAAGCCCAGAAAGCTACATACTTTGGTCATCGACTTCGGTTGCTCTCAATTATGATTCATATCCCAATCTTGGATAGCACGTCACAATGGCACCTATTGTTTTACCACCACACAAATATAGAGTCCCTTACGGAGAGTCTGGCTTTGGTGCATTCCACAAAGGAAGTCACCAGATAGAGGCTCGGGTACCAACTTCTATAGTTGGGTTTTTAACTCTTGAAGTTCAATAGGAGCTATTCAATATGAGATTTTAGAAATGGGTTTTGTATCGGGTTGAAGATCAATACAAAAATTCAATATCACGCTCTGGGTTAGGACAGAAAATTCTTCAGGAAATACGTCAGGAAATTCTCTAACAATAGAAATATTATTCAAATCTGACTTGTCTTTGTTCAAATCCATAACATGGGCTAAGAAAGCTTGACATCCGTTTTTCAATAAACGAATAGCTTTATGGCTTGATATGACAGTGACTGATTTTAGTGGTTTAGTAGTTTGAATTCATATGACAGGTTGGTTAGGAATATTAAAACTAACAACCTCACGAAAATAATCAATTTTAGCATGATGAGTGGTTAACCAATCAATTCCTAAAATTACATCAAAAGCAAGTATCTTTAAAGAGACAAGGTCAACAGGTAATGTGATTGTGCCAACTTGGATTAAGCAAGATTTATAAACTTTAGATGTAACTAAAGTTTCTCCTAACGGAGTCTCCACAGATAGGTCAAAGTCTAATTTCTCCGGAGTCAAGTTTAAACGTTGAGCACAAGCAGGAGAGATAAAAGAATGGGTAGAACCAGTATCTAGTAAGGTATAAACTTTACAAGAATTTATAATTAACTAACCCGTTATACCTTTGTTCGGGTTCCTCGCGTTTTGGGCAGTCATGACAAACGCTCTTCCAGAAACCACCGACTTTATTTTGTCCGTATCCGCCTTTGGTGTCACCGTCCCAGCTGGACTTGGTTTCGCTATAGTACAATCTCGAGCGATATGTCCTTCCTTTCCACAATTATAACATACCTTGAACTGTTGTAGGCAGTTTGGACTTATATGTCCCTCCTCTCCGCATCTGTAACATCTAACTGGCGGTCGTTCTCCTCCCCTAGAATTTGTTCCTGGTACTGGTGCTGCTGTCGACGTCTTTCTATCATCGTTAAATCTTCTCTTCTTGAAATTTCCACTTGACTCACCTCTCCTATTATCATGGCCACGATGACCACCCGAGTGGTTACCACTTTTGTCTGTATTTTTCCCTCCTCGCTGGTTCTCATCGCTTCGATGACTGCTGTCACCAGTATGACCCTGGTTGTGGTCCCTCGGTTGAACATACTCATTATCTCGCTCTAATAAATGAGCCCTGTTTACAACATCTGAATATAAAGAAAATTTATGATAGATAAGATATTGTCGAATCTCGGGTTTTAAACCTCTCAGAAACATCCTTGTCATTCGTTCCTCATTCTCGACCAAATGAGGTACAAACCTGGATAACTCTGCAAACTTTGCCTCGTACTGGGACACCGTCATGTTATTTTGTTCCAGTCTAATAAACTCTACCTCCTTCATATGACGAATACTTTCAGGAAAGTACTTGCCATTAAACAGTTTCTGAAACGTTTCCCAGGACATGTTGAGTGCGTCAGGCTGGGTATGCTTCACAGACTCCCACCAGTAGTCTGCCTCATCGCATAACATAAAGGTGGCGAATGGAACCTTCTGTTCCTCTGTGCATCCCAAGACATCGAATATCTTGGTAATTTGCTTGACCCACGTTTCCGCCATGATCGGATCCGGCTTTCCCTTAAATTCTGGTGGTCCCAATTCTTTGAACTGCTTGGCTGTGACAAACCGCGCGTTGTTATCATTTCCACCCGTATTCTGCACACGAGTCTCCCTCGTCTGATTTTGCATGAACTGCAAAAAGCTCCTAAACATTCCATCATTCATCGTTTGCTCGGTAACGTTATTTACAGGAGGAATATTGTCTTTCTGTTGCATGTTCCCCTGGGTGGTGATTAAAGGTTGTTCCACAGTCTCATACACTCCATTGTTAACGTTCTCTGCTGCCATTCTCAAATACTGCCACAAAATAATGGTTAATTGACATGTCACATATTATCCCTATATCTGACCGACCAAATAATTACCAAATAAACTTATTCAGGTCATACTAGCGAAGGAATTCCCCGTCTCTCCCCTCCGAGTTCTTGTCTCACATCTCAGCCAGAGATCATATCCCTAAACTCTGATACCAACTGTGATGCCCCCAAAATAGGTATACAACACCCATTCTGAGTCGCCAAATACATGATACAAAAAGCAAACTACAACTTCAATAATACAATTGTCGTGCAAAATACGACAACACATACTGTGAGTTTAAATACAAATATTGTCTTCTAGACAATATCCACACTCAAATAAGTCCTCATTACAATTATTCAAACACTATTTTACAGAAATAGTGAGGACAGCTAAAACATATTTCTAGAACCATCACTCCATACCCCGACTAGATCCTGCTATGTTCTCACCTCCTGAGAAGAAAAATGGAACAAAAAGGAAAAGGGTAAGCTCAACTAGCCCAGTAAAGAATATTATGACTAAGATAATATACAACAAATTATCATTAGTATTCAACAGGGAAAAATCTGATAGAATATAATCGACAACAAGTTTTAGATCAACAACTGCAGCGGAAACAACAAACCATTAGAAGAGTCAAGTAGAGAAAGAATTCTACAATCTTCTAAGATTTAAAAGTCCATCATCAATATTTTATCCCTGTAATATCAATCAATATACATCTTGAATCAAATATTCATCTTTGCACTATAGGCCAAAGATATTCATTTGTAACACCAGTCGGTCATGTTCATCTCAACACCTGTTCATCTTTACACTACAGGCCAAAGATATTCATCAGGTAATCATACATCTTTGTACTACAAGCCAAAGATATTCAGTAATATCATCATTCAGGACTAAGGATGATGAAAAATATCTTAAATAAAACGAATCAAGTGAGACAGAAGGACAAATAGTAGGGATTCGTATAACGGTTTATCCAAGATCAATAATACTTCATAATAATTAATTATGAAGCAGAATTCAAAAATAAAGATCAAAATATAGATACAATCAAAGATAGTAACCATAATAGACATCTTGGACAAAAAAGAAAAATTTTATTTTTCGGTGAATAGAGCCGTATTCGTGAATAGTGCCATATACGTGAATAGTAATCCCGACACAAAAAGTTCTAAATTTGATAAAAAGTTCATATCAATATTTCGGCATAATGATATTGAAGAAAATATCATTTAAGAAGAAGATAATATCCCTTACTATCCCTTACAATCCCTTACAATCCCTTACTTCAAAATAACCGTACTTCTGACTGAATATCGGATATGAGGCTGAATGAAACTTGTGTTGAATAGCAACTTTCAAACTATCTAAATACTCACAAAATATACTCAATAATCTAGAGAGAAAAAGAGAAAAAACTTGTTTCTGGTGTGATTTTTAATTCTAACTTAGCCCTCTATTTATAGGAAAATGTTAGCACGTCGAAGCAGACTTAACCTGCAACCTGATGGCTTTACCTGCTACTATTCCCACCCACCACATTTGAATAAAAATATCAGCACATTTCTTCACCAACCAAGAGTGGGGCCCACCAATTCTAGAATTTTCCACCAAAATAGCAAATTCCGCAACTTCTACAATTTTTGAACCAGTCATCTCGTAAAATTCATAACAAATCATACGTTCATTTTTAACGGTTCAAAATTTGTGGACATATACTCAACTTATATATGTATAACATATCCAAAAATCACAACGATCCAACGGTTGGATTAAAAATTATAACCCCCGCAATATATCTCAAAAACCTTGATTGATTTTTAATACCTCCATTCCGACAAAAATACTAATAAAACACCTCAACATTAACTCCTTCATTTTTAACCAAAAAATATATCCAACATTTATATTCACATAAAATAAATATTTCCTTATCATATGAATCAATAATTAATTATTCATAAATAATATTACAGAATCACATTTATGACAACCAGGCCATTCTCAGGAAAGAGGGGGCTTTCCAATAAGGATTTCTCCTTACTGGCGCGCAATTAGATGACCAAACCTCTCCTTAGATAGAACTTTCTAGACATTGTCAATAATGTTATCTAATAATATTATTCAAATAATATGAATTATTGATCTGATAATGGAAAATACTATGCAGTAACAATTATTGAACAACAATAATATAAAATATCAATGCAGCAATTATTGAATCAATAAAATAACATATTGAACAGTAACTACTGTAACAATTATTGAGTAGTTCCTTCCTTCGTAAGAATCAATAATTTAAAAATATTGTGCAATCCGTGTGCTACTGTGCAACCACGCGTATTACTGTATTTTAACCACCGGGTATTCCAACAGTGTTAATGGTAACAACTGCGCCGTTAATTATGAAAATTCAATTTTTGTCGTTATCTTCATCCAATCGTTTTTCGTTATGGGGCCCACAAATAGCTGCGCCGTCGTACGAATATTCCCCGACAGAAAGAATATTCCACGACCACACTAATATTCACCGACCAAAAATGAATATTTTATAACCACTTGCTTATTTGAAATATTTGCGCATTTACCCATAACTAATCACATTAATCAAATCAACCCTTTCTATTTTAAAATAATAAATAGAGGAAATTTAATTTTATTTATTAATAAGTTAGGGTCTTACAGTATTGGATACCGACTTTGGTTGTCATAAATATAGATTTATGAAGGGACTAAACAGAAGTAGAAAGATAAACAAAGATAAGTAATCATATGTGTGATAAATGAAGCAAAGGTTGTTGCATCAGCCATAGGAACTTATAGTTTAGCACAGCCTACGGGCGAGTCTATTAAGTCAATAAGTTGTTATTGTATTCTAGTTCTCGTTGGAAACATTATTTCATTTTGTTATTGGACAATGAAATCTTTGGTATTATATTTAAGAATAATTATTGTTCTATTTATAATAATAATATTTTGTATAGAACTGGAATATTACTTAATGGATTTTGTATACTTGAATTACGTGAAAATAATTTTACAAATTGAACAAACTAGTATAAGAAAAGGAGATGATCATTCAAAGAGTTGAATGTGTGTATTTGCTAAAATACAAGTGTGAATTATTTGAAAGGTTCAAAGAATTCAGAAGTGAAACAAATTGACAAAGTATTGTGATTCTTTGATTAAATTGAGGAATAAATACTTGTGTAATAAGTTTCTAGATCATCTCAAATGGTTTTCTCATAATGGACTCCTCCTGATACGCAATAATTGATTGATGTATCTAAAAGAAAAAAGTGTACCTTGTTGGACATGGTGCGGTCCATAGTGATTTTACCGACATTCTAGTATCCTTCTGGGATAATGTCCCAGAAATGGCTGCATATCTACGAAAAGGTAACCTCAAAATCCGGCCCCAAGACTCTATAATAGTTATGGACAGGGAGGATTCCTAATCTTGAGTATGTTATGATAAGGGGTTGTCCAACTTATGTGAAAGAGGTTTCAAAGGATAAGTTTGGGACAAGATTTGACAAGTACAAATTTATAGGACATCCTAAAGTAAGTTTAGGGTATATGTTCTATATTCCTACTTAGTAAAAGATGTTTATTGCGAAACACGCTACCTTCTAAGATAAAGGTATTTATCGTTGAAGGGGCTAGTGGGAGGATAATAGATCTTGAAGAGCTCAAGAATCACAAAACACTATAAGTTAAATAAGAGGAACTTGTAGAAGAACTATTGTACCACAACCGAATCGTAAATCTGGAATAATACCGAAGATACCTAGGAGGTATGGATTCATCATGAATGATGATGATGATGAGGTACATATCATAAAAGATGATGATCTAGTTACATACGATGAGGTAAGAGTTGTAGACACTCAGAGAAATGGATTGAAGCAAGCTTCTCAAAATGGAACATTCGTTTTGATGAAACAAATCAAAAGAGTTTGATTTTATCAAAAACAGGAATGAACCTAGTGTGTACAAAAGGGTTAGTGGGAGCGTCGTGACATTCTTAGTATTATATGTTGATATATTACGGATAAGAAATGACATGCCAATGCTAGAATCAGTAAAGATAAAGTTGTCTAAATATTCCTCCACGAATGATTTGGGAATAGTATCTTAATTGGGGATACAAATCTATATAGATAGATTTAAGAGGATGCTCGACATAACCTAAGAAACGTATATTCATTTGATGCTAAAGTCGTTTAGCATGACAAACTCGATGGGAATTCTCATGTTGATGAGCCTTGGAGTGTATCTCTCTTAATAGTCTTCATAGACTCATAAAAGAGAGATCGCATGAGTAACTATCATGTATGCAATGAAATGTACGGGACCTGATGTTGATCAGTCATATTTTAGAGAAGTTCACTGTGAGTCAATGAAAAACATCTTAAAGTACTTAACCGGCACTAAGGATGTGATCAGATTTATGGTGGGTCTGAATTAAAACTAAAAGGCTTAACAGACTCAAGTTTTTCAGACAGACCAAGACGACAGAAAATCTACTTTAAGGTAAAGCGTTACCTTGAACGGTGGTGCAGCGAATTGAAAAGATTCCAAACATCAAAGTGTTGCTGGTTTAGTGATAAAGACAAAGTAAATAGCTGTAAATGAAGCTGCAAGTTGATTGTTTGGATGAAAAGTTCATACAGAACTAGGAATAGTTCCTAAGTCTCATCTTGGATCTAAATATGTGTTGTGGCACTTTCACTTGATTATAAGAATCATTGGAAGATGGAAAATCACTATAGAGATAGTGGACTTTCAAAAACAACATTACATATCCATTTACTGAAGCTTATCCAAAAATAAGATAATCGTCACTTAGTGAAGGAGAGTATGAGATACCATGACGATTGGCTTTAGTGTAAGTGGGAGATTGAAAGTAGTATGCACACAATTCAATCATGTTTGATGATAAAGCATATACTTTGTAACAATCTTATTTTTTTATTAATAAAGAATATTAATTTATTAAAGCCTTTTAATTATCTACATGATGCTATTTTATAATATGTGATAAACCCATAGTTTTAAACAATGTTTTTAGAATAATGATGATGATCATTCTAATGAGATCTAAATTCTTAGAAAGCTTAAAACTAAAATAGTTCCCAATCGTTGAATTACTAAATTGGAGATTAGTGAATCCGGATAGACTGGTACATACATCGCTTGCCCATTGGATGAGGATGATTGATCTCATGATCATTTGTGTGGAGACACTAAAGCAAGTATGTAGGTGCTTATTAGAGAATAAGTTCACTGAACGTGGCTCGCTAAGGAATACCTAATGGAGTTTTACTTGCCTGTCAATAGGAATTCCTGTAGTGATAGTAGTACAAGTGATCCTTGGACTTGAGGTCATCATAGTATCTTATGTATAATGAGTTATACTTTGACTTGTTCTTTAAGACCCTTAGGGTATATCAAAGGGTATGCTTGGGTATAATAAATTGTACATAGAGATAATGTATGATCAATAAAGAATCTACCACTTCTAGTAAAAGAAGAGAAATATCCTATGTGATTCGATAAATGACAACCCAGTAGTCCTTGGCCAAGGCAAAATAAAATTAGAAAGGAGTTTCTAATTTGCATTATTTGGAGTTGTGCATTTAAGGATCGAAATACATATAATTAAATAAAATAAGACTTGATAGTAATTTCATGTCTTATATTTAATTGGAACATTGTATGGTGGAAGGATTGAATTGTACGGTAACTATTTACTCAAAGGTTCTTTTATGATTAATGTTGAAATCTATATTATCTGAAAAGTCGTTAATCGCTGGGGAGGCTTATCCCAATTGTAGAATAAATATTATTTATTTAAATAAATTAATAATTTAATTTATTTATTTAAATAAGATTAGAATTGTTCTAATTGATTTATTCACAACCGGTTTAATATGGAGAACCTAAAGGGTCGCACCATAAAAGGAAGAATAATTATTTAAGAAGTAAATGACATAATCATAATATTAAGTTAAGTATATTTAATTTAATCTATGGTAATAGAATAAATTAAATAGCTTAATATTTATTATTTAATATTTTTGAAATATTAAATATAAATTAATAAGAGGAGTCTTATTATTATTATTACTATTATTATTATTTAATTTCTAAAGGAGTTTGGGAATTAATTAATAAAAGTACTCTCATATATCCTAATAAGATTAGGAGACTAATTAATTAAAAGAGTTTAATTAATTATTCTTAATAAGATTGGGAGCCTAATTAGTTAAAGGAATTTAACTAATTAAAATAAAACCTAATTCCTTAATTGTTAAGGAGGGTTACCCACATCTATAAATAAAAGGAGTCTTATTATGGGTGAGAGAGTTGTTGTTGACTTTTTCACAACAGACGTGCTTTCAATTATTGGAGAGTACGCTCTTTTTCTATGAGAGATATAAAAACTACGGTTTTTCCAAACACCCTTCTTCTTGAATATTTCTTCTTCCTTGGTGGATCACCTCTAGAGGCCAAACACTTGGGTGGCTAACGTTGATCAAAGGAAGGAACCAAACTCGATGGATTCAAGTTAAACACGAAAGGATTTGGAGGTGAACTTGTACCTGAGGAAGCTCAAATCTTCAAGGGTATGATTCTTGTTCTTTATCTTTTCGTTTAATTAATAATTGTGCATAAAGGGTGATCTGGGTATATAGTTTGTAAAATTTTAAAACTCTGATTTTCCATGCTTCCGCTTATTTTATGCAATTTAATTGCGTTCATGAATATTACAAACCTAACACATGGGGGATTGCAAATGTAAATAAAGCAGTAAAAACTAATCAGCCACCACAAAGTACCTCCATGGGGGATTGAAAAAATATAAATAAAGCAATAAAGTGATCAACCGCCTCGAAGTAAACTCCAAGCGGGACAAAATATAAATAAAGCTGTAAAAGGCCACGAAGTAAACTCCAGGCCAAACTGAAATGTAATATATATATATATATATATATATATATATATATATATATATATATATATATATATATATATATATATATATAAGCGATAAACGCACTGGACATATATCGATCCAGGCTCGTTTCGTTAATTCGTGGTCGAGAATATATATATATATATATATATATATATATAAGTACTTATATATATAAAAGTAATAAATGCTCCGAATGTAAATCCAGGCTCATCGAACAAAGTTCGACAACAGTTTATATATAAGTATATATATAAAAAAGCAAATAAACGCTCCGGACGTGAGTCCAGGCTCAAACGAGGCATAACTCGATAATGTTAGTCTATATATATATATATATATATATATATATATATATATATATATATATATATATAGAGAGAGAAAGAAATAAAAGCCACGAACTGAAGTCCGGGCATACACACGCTACACGACTCTCAATGTGAAGAACAGTGTGTGAACAGTAGTGGAGAAAGGCTTTAGAAAGTGTAAGAAGGCTTACAGTGGACTGCCAAAGAAGACTTAAATGAATTTAAATGGATGAACACTCGGCTCCCGCCGGTAAAAATATAACAATATAGAAACTCACAAGTGTTTAAAATGAGAAAACACTCAATTTATAGTGTGTACAGAGCAAATTGGACAAGGCTTCCTCGCCTTTTCTCTATGCAAAATGGCTGCCCCAAGCCCTCTATTTATAGAGGGGGGAGCCGCAGGTGTACCTGCACCAGCCGCAGATGCACTTGCGGCTGCCTAGGGTGCCCCGGGTTCCGCAGGTCCCGTTGTCTCGAAGTACATGCAACGTGTTGTCCCCTCAAACTTTTAGAACTTCAATCCGGGCATCCGATCGAGGTTTATAAGACCTTTTACGGCATGCTGTTGTCGAGAGCTACACAATGACATGGGATTAGAGATTGTACGAAGTCAGGAAGATGGGACCATGCCCTTGTTCTTCAAACTTCAAATTCTATCCGGTGTGCTGTCTTGTGCAGTAGTCACTTGGGATTGGAACTCTTTGGTTCTTGTAAGACATTTCTGTATAGAATGTATGTTGAATGCTGTTGAGATAGCACAATGTGGGATCGAGATAGCAAAATGATGATTATGCCCCTCACCGGGGTTATCTCCTGTTTGAGCTGATTTAACAGTCATTGCTCAGGGTTATCTCTGAGATTAGGCTGCTGGAGGTGTTGACCGTCCTCAGGGTTATCTCTGAGGTGTTCCTGACCTTTCGAGGTTATCTCCGAGCTTGGGGAATGATTGCCTCGGGGATATCACCGAGTTTGAAGCTGACTGTCAGGGTTGGAATGAGCATCTTCGGGGTTATCTCCAGAACTCCAACGACACTCCTCGGGGTTATCTCCGAGGTGGATACTATCTTTCCCGGTGTTATTTTCGGGACTGAGACTGAGTATCTCGGGGTTATCTCTGAGATGGAACTGTAAGACCACAACTTATTAATGAATAAAATCAAATTTTCTCTAAATATTATTGTGAATAATAAGGGGTTAATTTGATATAATACTTTGGTTATGGGTGAAATGTGCAAATTTTGCAAAATAAGCAAGTGGTTATAAAATATTTATTTTTGGTCGGTGAATATTCGGTTGGTCGTGGAATATTCTTGCTGTCGGAGAATATTCGTACGACGACGCAGCCTTGTGTGGGCCCCATAACGGAAAGCGATTGGATGAAGAAAATGACAAGTATAAGTTGTTTATAAATAACGGCGTAGTTGTTACCGTTAATACTGTTGGAATACCCGGTGGTTAAAATACAGTAGCACACGGTATTGCACCAATTATTGATTCTTACGTAAGAAGGCACTACTCAATAATTGTTATAGTAGTTATTGTTCAATATTTTATTTTATTGATTTAATAATTGTTGCATTGATATTTTATATTATTGTTGTTTCAATAATTGTTGCTGCACAGTATTTTCCATTATCAGATCAATAATTCATATTATTTGAATAATATTATTAGATAACATTATTGGCAATGTCTAGAAAGTTCTGTCTAAGGAGAGGTTTGGTCATCTAATTGCGCGCCAGTAAGGAGAAATCCTTATTGGAAAGCCCCCTCTTTCCTGGGAACGGCCTGGTTGTCATAAATGTGATTCTGTAATATTATTTGTGAATAATTAATTATTGATTCATATGATAAGAAAATATTTATTTTATGTGGATATAAATGAAGGAGTTAATGTTGAGATTTTTATCCGTATTTTTGTCGGAATGGAGGTATTAAAAATCAGGGTTTTTGAGATATTTTGCGGGGGTTATAATTTTTAATCTGACCGTTGGATCGTGGTAATTTTTGGATATGTTATACATATATAAGTTGAGTATATGTCCACAAATTTTGAACCGTTAAAAATGAACGTATGATTTATTACGAATTTTACAAGATGACTGGTTCAGAAATTGTTGAATTTTCGGAGTTTATCATTTTGGTGAAAAATTCTAGAATTGGTGGGCCCCACTTGTGGTTGGTGAAGAAATGTGCTGAATTATATTTCAAATGTGGTAGGTGGGAATAGTAGCAGGTAAAGCCATCAGGTTGCAGGTCAAACCTACTAAAATTTTCCTATAAATAGAGGGCTAAGTTAGAATTGAAAATCACACCAGAAACAAGTTTTCTCTCTTTCTCTCTCTAGATTATTGAGTGTATTTTGTGAGTATTTAGATACTTTGAGAGTTTCTATTCATCAGAGCAAGTTTCTTTCAGCCTTATACCAGTATTCCGACCAGAAGTACTGATATCTTGAGGTAAGGGATATTATTTTCTTCTTAAATGATATTATTTTCTTCAATATCATTATGCTGAAATATTGATATGAGTTTTTATCAAATTTGGAACTTTTTGTGTCGGGGTTACTATTCACGTATACGTTACTATTCACGTATACGGCACTATTCACGAATACGGCACTATTCACTGAAAAATAAAATTTTCCCTTTTTGTCCAAGATGTCTATTATGGTTACTATCTTTGATTGTATCCATGTTTTAATCTTTATTTTTGAATTCTGCTTCACAATTGATTATTATGAAGTATTATTGATCTTGGATAAACTGTTATACGAATCCCTACTATTTATCCTTCTGTCTCATTGGATTCGTTCTCTTTAAGATATTTTTCATCATCCTCAGTCCTAAATGATGATATTAATGAATATCTTTGGCCTGTAGTGCAAAGATGTATGATTACTTGATGAATATCTTTGGCCTGTAGTGCAAAGATGTATGATTACTTGATGAATATCTTTGGCCTGTAGTGCAAAGATGAACAGGTGTTGAGATGAACATGACTGACAGGTGATACAAATGAATATCTTTGGCCTGTAGTGCAAAGATGAATATTTGGATAAAGATGATTATTAATTGATGTTACAGGGATAAAATATTGATGATGGACTTTTAAATCTTAGAAGATAGTAGAATTCTTTCTCTACTTGACTCTTCTAATGGTTTGCTGTTTCCGCTGCAGTTGTTGATCTAAAACTTGTTGTCGATTATATTCTATCAGATTTTTCCCTGTTGAAGACTAACGATAATTTGTTTGTATATTATCTTAGTCATAATATTCTTTACTGGGCTAGTTGAGCTCACCCTTTTCCTTTTTGTTCCATTTTTCTTCTCAGGAGGTGAGAACATAGCAGGATCTAGTCGGGGTATGGAGTGATGGTTCTAGAAAGATGTTTTAGCAGTCCTCACTATTTCTGTAAAATAGTGTTTGAATAATTGTAATGAGGATTTATTTGAGTGTGGATATTGTCTAGAAGACAATATTTGTATTTAAACTCACAGTATGTGTTGTCGTATTTTGCACGACAATTGTATTATTGAAGTTATAGTTTGCTTTCTGTACCATGTATTTGGCGACTCAGAATGGGTGTTGTATACCTATTTTGGGGGCGTCACAGTTGGTATCAAAGCTTAGGGATATGATCCCTGGCTGAGATGTGAGACAAGAACTAGGAGGGGAGAGACGGGGAATTCCTTCGCTAGTATGACCTGACTAAGTTTATTTGGTGTTTATTTGGTCGGTCAGAGTATAGGTATAATATATGACATGACTATTAACCCTTGTTTTATGGCAGTATTTAAGAATGGCAGCTGAGAACGTTAATAATGGAGTAAATCAGACCGTGGAGACACCTTTGATCACTACCCAGGGGAACGTGCAACAGGAAGGCAATATTCCTCCTGTAAACAACGTTACCGAGCAAACGATGAATGATGGAATGTTTAGGAGCTTTTTGCAGTTCATGCAAAATCAGACGAGGGAGACTCGTGTGCAGAATACGGGTGGAAATGATAACAACGCGCGGTTTGTCACAACTAAGCAGTTCAAAGAATTGGGACCACCAGAATTTAAGGGAAAGCCGGATCCGATCATGGCGGAAACGTGGGTCAAGCAAATTACCAAGATATTTGATGTCTTGGGATGCACGGAGGAACAGAAGGTTCCATTCGCCACTTTTATGTTCCGCGGTGAGGCAGACTACTGGTGGGAGTCTGTGAAGCGTACCCAGCCTGACGCACTCAACATGTCCTGGGAAACATTTCAAAAACTGTTCAATGACAAGTACTTTCCAGAAAGTATTCGTCATATGAAGGAGGTGGAGTTTATCAGACTGGAACAAAACAACATGACGGTTTCCCAGTACGAGGCGAAGTTTGCAGAGTTATCCAGGTTTGCATCTCATTTGGTCGAAAATGAGGAACGAATGACAAGGATGTTTCTGAGAGGTCTAAAACCCGAGATTCGACAATATCTTATCTCTCATAAATTTTCTTTATATTCAGATGTTGTAAACAGGGCTCAATTATTAGAGCGAGATAATGAGTATGTTCAACCGAGGGACCACAACCAGGGTCATACCGGTGGCGACAGTCATCGAAGCAATGGCAACCAGAGGGAAGGAAAGCATTCGGACAAAAGCGGTAACCACTCGGGTGGTCACCATGGCCATGATAATAGGAGAGGTGAGTCAAGTGAAAATTTCAGGAAGAGAAGATTTAACGATGATAGGAAGACGTCGATAGCAGCACCAGCACCAGGAACAAATTCTAGGGGAGGAGAACGACCGCCAGTTAGATGTTACAAATGCGGAGAGGAGGGACATATAAGTCCAAACTGCCCACAGCAGTTCAAGGTATGTTATAATTGTGGAAAGGAGGGTCATATAGCTCGAGAGTGTTCTGTAGTAAAACCAAGTTCAGCGGGGATGGTGACTCCAAAAGTTGTCCCGGATAAGTCAAAGTCAACGGTTCCTAGAAGAGCGTTTTTCGTGACTGGTCAGAATGCGAGGAACCCGAACGAAATTAGCACGGGTAGTTAATTATAAATTTTTGCGAAGTTTATACCTTATTAGATACCGGTTCTACCCATTCTTTTATCTCTCCTGCTTGTGCTCAACGTTTAAACTTGATTCCGGAGAAGTTAAACTTTGACCTATCTGTGGAAACTCCGTTAGGAGAAACTTTCATCACATCCACTATTTATAAATCTTGTTTGATCCAAGTTGGCACCATCACATTACCTGTTGACCTTATCTCTTTAAAGATACTTGCTTTTGATGTGATTTTAGGAATCGATTGGTTAACTACTCATCATGCCAAATTGATTGCTTTTGTAAGGTTGTTAGTTTTCATATTCCTAAGCAACCTGTTATTCAAATTCAAGCAACCAAACCATTGAAGTCAAACTCTTTCATATCAAGCCGTAAAGTCATTCGTTTATTGAAAAACGGATGTCAAGCTTTCTTAGCTATGTTATGAACTTGAACAAAAATACGTTAGATGTGAATGATATTTCTATTGTTAGTAAAATTTTTGACGTATTTCCTGAAGAATTTCCTGGCTTAACCCAGAGCGTGATATTGAATTTTTGTATTGATCTTCAACCCGATACAAAACTCATTTCTAAAATCTTATATCAAATGACTCCTATTGAACTTCGGGAGTTAAAAACCTAACTATAGAAGTTGATAACCGAGCCTTTATCTGGTGACTTCCTTTATGGAATGCACTGAATCCAGACTCTCCGTAGGGGACGCCATATTCGTGCGGTAGTAAACTGATAGGTGTCATTGTGACGTGCTATCGAAGGTTGGAATATGAGTCATAGTTGAGAGCAATCTAAGTAGGTAATCGATGTACGTAGCTTTCTAGGCTTAGCTGGTTATTATCGGAGATTTGTGGAAGGATTTTCTCGAATCGCTACTCCGTTAACTCAGCTGACTCGAAAAGATACAAAATTCGTATGGAGTGAGGAATGCGAGAAGAGTTTCCAAGAACTCAAGAGGAGACTCATTTTGGCACCTGTTCTGACAATACCATCTGGTTCGGATGGATTTGTTATCTACAGCGATGCTTCAGGCAAAGGGTTAGGATGTGTTCTCATGCAACATGGGAAAGTCATAGCCTATGCCTCACGACAACTCAAAGAATATGAGAGGAATTATCCTACTCATGATTTGGAGTTGGCAGCAGTCGTTTTTGCGTTGAAAATCTGGAGACACTACCTGTATGGGGAGAAAGTGGAGATCTATACAGATCATAAAAGCCTCAAATATTTCTTCACCCAAAAGGAACTCAACATGCGGCAACGACGTTGGCTTGAGCTGTTGAAAGATTACGATCATACCATCCAATATCATCCTGGAAAAGCGAACGTAGTAGCTGACGCATTGAGTAGAAGATTATACGCGGGTACGAGTGCAATGTTGTTAACACAAAGGCCCATTTTGTATGACTTGCAAAGGATGGAGATAGAGATGAAGGCTCCAAGTACCCACATGATGATATCGAATATACGAGTAGAACCGACTTTAATCGATAAAGTTAAAGCTGCTCAAGCTACGGACATGGAGCTGATGTGTATGAAGAAGAAAGTGCAAGAAGGTGCTATTCCAGAAGCAAGAATCGATGAAGAAGGAATACTTCGAGTCAACTCCAGACTTTGTGTTCCTAACGATTTTGACTTGAAGCATAGAATAATGATGGAGGCACACAACACACCGTTTGCAATCCATCCTGGGAGTACCAAAATGTATCACGATCTTCGACATACATTTTGGTGGAGCAATATGAAAAGAGAGATCGCGGAGTTTATCTCGAGGTGTTTAACTTGTCAACGTGTAAAGGCGGAGCATCAAGTGCCAAAGGGTCCATTGCAACCACTTGAGATTCCGAAATGGAAGTGGGAACACATTACTATGGATTTTGTTACGGGTCTTCCCAAGGTTTCTCAAGGCATAGATGCGATTTGGGTTATTGTTGATAGATTAACCAAGTCCGCTCATTTCTTGCCGATACGTGAGACTTATTCCCTTGAACGTCTTGCTAGTATGTACGTGAACGAGATTGTGAGATTGCATGGCATGCCAGTATCCATAGTTTCGGATCGTGACCCAAGATTCACTTCACGATTTTGGGTTAGCTTGCAGAAAGCTATGGGCACGGATTTACGATTCAGTTCGGCATACCATCCTCAAACGGACGGACAATCAGAGAGGACTATTCAAACTCTTGAAGATCTATTAAGACTTTGTGTCCTAGATCTCAAAGGGAGTTGGGATAAGTACCTACCATTGGTAGAATTCTCCTACAACAACAGTTATCAGGCGAGCATAGGTGTGGCTCCATTCGAGGCGTTGTATGGAAGAAAATATCGTTCTCCAGTATGCTGGGACGAGGTGGGTGAAGCAACATTGTTGGGACCAGAGTTGGTACGCATTACTACAGAGAAGATCCAAACGATTCGACAACGTATACAAACGACACAGGATCGACAAAAGAGTTATGCGGATCTTCATCGGAAGGACGTGGAATTTAATATTGGGGATCATGTATTATTACGTGTTGCACCATGGAAGGGAGTTACAAGATTTGGGAAGAGAGGAAAGCTCAATCCAAGATTTGTTGGTCCATTTGAGATTCTTGAGCGAATAGGAAATGTGGCATATAGACTCGCATTACCTCCAAGCATGTCTCGTGTTCATAATGTTTTTCACATATCTATGCTTCGTAAATATGTTAAAGACCCGAACCACATTATTGAGTTAGAACCAGACGAGATAGCTGAAGATTTAACGTACGAGGAGGTACCTGTTAAGATCTTGGATAGGAAAGAGCATGTCCTACGCACGAAGGTTATACCACAAGTTAAGGTTTTGTGGAGAAACCATGCTATTGAAGAAATGACCTGGGAGTTGGAATCAGAAATGAAAGCGAGGTATCCTCACCTTTTTGAAACATCAGGTACGTACGTCAATTTCGAGGACGAAATTTCATAAGGAGGGGAGGTTGTAAGACCCCAACTTATTAATGAATAAAATCAAATTTTCTCTAAATATTATTGTGAATAATAAGGGGTTAATTTGATATAATACTTTGGTTATGGGTGAAATGTACAAATTTTGCAAAATAAGCAAGTGGTTATAAAATATTTATTTTTGGTCGGTGAATATTCGGTTGGTCGTGGAATATTCTTGCTGTCAGAGAATATTCGTACGACGACACAGCCTTGTGTGGGCCCCATAACGGAAAGCGATTGGATGAAGAAAACGACAAGTATAAGTTGTTTATAAATAACGGCGTAGTTGTTACCGTTAATACTGTTGGAATACCCGGTGGTTAAAATACAGTAGCACACGGTATTGCACCAATTATTGATTCTTACGTAAGAAGGCACTACTCAATAATTGTTATAGTAGTTATTGTTCAATATTTTATTTTATTGATTCAATAATTGTTGCATTGATATTTTATATTATTGTTGTTTCAATAATTGTTGCTGCACAGTATTTTCCATTATCAGATCAATAATTCATATTATTTGAATAATATTATTAGATAACATTATTGGCAATGTCTAGAAAGTTCTGTCTAAGGAGAGGTTTGGTCATCTAATTGCGCGCCATTAAGGAGAAATCCTTATTGGAAAGCCCCCTCTTTCCTGGGAACGGCCTGGTTGTCATAAATGTGATTCTGTAATATTATTTGTGAATAATTAATTATTGATTCATATGATAAGAAAATATTTATTTTATGTGGATATAAATGAAGGAGTTAATGTTGAGATTTTTATCCGTATTTTTGTTGGAATGGAGGTATTAAAAATCAGGGTTTTTGAGATATTTTGCGGGGGTTATAATTTTTAATCCGACCGTTGGATCGTGGTAATTTTTGGATATGTTATACATATATAAGTTGAGTATATGTCCACAAATTTTGAACCGTTAAAAATGAACGTATGATTTATTACGAATTTTACAAGATGACTAGTTCAGAAATTGTTGAATTTTCGGAGTTTATCATTTTGGTGGAAAATTCTAGAATTGGTGGGCCCCACTTGTGGTTGGTGAAGAAATGTACTGAATTATATTTCAAATGTGGTAGGTGGGAATAGTAGCAGGTAAAGCCATCAGGTTGCAGGTCAAACCTACTAAAATTTTTCTATAAATAGAGGGCTAAGTTAGATTTGAAAATCACACCAGAAACAAGTTTTCTCTCTTTCTCTCTCTAGATTATTGAGTGTATTTTGTGAGTATTTAGATACTTTGAGAGTTTCTATTCATCAGAGCAAGTTTCTTTCAGCCTTATACCAGTATTCCGACCAGAAGTACTGATATCTTGAGGTAAGGGATATTATTTTCTTCTTAAATGATATTATTTTCTTCAATATCATTATGCTGAAATATTGATATGAGTTTTTATCAAATTTGGAACTTTTTGTGTCGGGGTTACTATTCACGTATACGTTACTATTCACGTATACGGCACTATTCACGAATACGGCACTATTCACTGAAAAATAAAATTTTCCCTTTTTGTCCAAGATGTTTATTATGGTTACTATCTTTGATTGTATCCATGTTTTAATCTTTATTTTTGAATTCTGCTTCACAATTGATTATTATGAAGTATTATTGATCTTGGATAAACTGTTATACGAATCCCTACTATTTATCCTTCTGTCTCATTGGATTCGTTCTCTTTAAGATATTTTTCATCATCCTCAGTCCTAAATGATGATATTAATGAATATCTTTGGCCTGTAGTGCAAAGATGTATGATTACTTGATGAATATCTTTGGCCTGTAGTGCAAAGATGAACAGGTGTTGAGATGAACATGACTAACAGGTGATACAAATGAATATCTTTGGCCTGTAGTGCAAAGATGAATATTTGGATAAAGATGATTATTAATTGATGTAACAGGGATAAAATATTGATGATGGACTTTTAAATCTTAGAAGATAGCAGAATTCTTTCTCTACTTGACTCTTCTAATGGTTTGCTGTTTCCGCTGCAGTTGTTGATCTAAAACTTGTTGTCGATTATATTCTATCAGATTTTTCCCTGTTGAAGACTAACGATAATTTGTTTGTATATTATCTTAGTCATAATATTCTTTACTGGGCTAGTTGAGCTCACCCTTTTCCTTTTTGTTCCATTTTTCTTCTCAGGAGGTGAGAACATAGCAGGATCTAGTCGGGGTATGGAGTGATGGTTCTAGAAAGATGTTTTAGCAGTCCTCACTATTTCTGTAAAATAGTGTTTGAATAATTGTAATGAGGATTTATTTGAGTGTGGATATTGTCTAGAAGACAATATTTGTATTTAAACTCACAGTATGTGTTGTCGTATTTTGCACGACATTTGTATTATTGAAGTTATAGTTTGCTTTCTGTACCATGTATTTGGCGACTCAGAATGGGTGTTGTATACCTATTTTGGGGGCGTCACAGGAACGGTCTTCTCCGGTGTGATTTTCGGTATTTGAGCTGTATTCCTTGGGGTTATCTATGAGGTTGAGACTGAAACTCCTTGTGTTATTTCCGGGACTGAGCTGGATATCTCGGGATTATCTCCGAGATGGTAATAACTGAATATTCTAGGGTTGTCTCCGAGATTGAACTGAGCTGTCTTCCAGGGTTATCTCTGAAAGATGATTCTGCCCTTCTGCAATGTTAGTAACAGGTATGTAGAAAATTTCGAGTGTCTACATCCATAATCCAAGTTATTAAAGCCCAAAAGTGACCCCTCACACTATTTTCATTTTCTGGAAATTTCAAAAAATGAAGAACATGTCTGACAACAACTTTGATCCTTTATAACTTTTTCATATAGTATAGTTAGACCCAGAAATTGTTATAGACTTATAGTATTACACTAGTAGAACACCATTGATAAACTTTCATGCCCAGAAACATCATCAAGTGAAAGTTATTAATGGTCAAACTAGCCCCCATGGCATTGACCTAGGATGCTCTTCGTTCATGAAGAACACCTATCGCGACAGATTTTGTCATTAAAAACTCTTTAGTGACACTTTTAATGAAAATTATTTATTTAATTTAAATAAATAGGAAATAATAGAAACTAATTATTAAAAATTCATAAATTAGTTTTAAAATTTATTTTAAGTTATAAAAATTAACTTTTAATATTTTAATTTATTTAAATATTAATGATATTAAATTTATTTAATAATTATATTAAATAAATTTGTTAAAAATGATTTTAATATATTAAAAATCATTTTAAATGATATTAAAGTGTTAAAAATAGTTTAAGTTATAATAAATGACTTTTAATATTTTGAGATAAAGTTCATTAATAATTTAATATTAATGATCATAATTGTTTTTAATAATTATATTAAATAAATTATATAAAAATGATTTTACTGTTTTAAAATCATTTAAAAATGATATAAAGGTTTTAAAAAATATTTTAAGTTATAATAAATAACTTTAAATATTTTGACATGAAATAAATTAATATTTTAATATTAATGGTAATTATTTATAAATAATTTTAATACTTTAAAAATTATTTAATTGTGACATTAATTTTTTAAAAATGTTTGAAGTTATAATAAATAACTTTTAATATTTTGACATGGATTTCATTAATATTTTAATTATTTAAATATTAATGATAATGAGATTAGTTAATAATTAAATCATTTAAAAATGATATTAATGTTTAAAAAATCATGATAAATGATAATTTTGATGCCCCCAAAATTAGGTATACATCACCCATCTTGGGTCGTCAGATACATAGTACAGAATACAAATATAACTTACTAATACAACTGTCGTGTACAATACGACAAAACATAAACTGTGAGTTTGAATACAAATATTATCTTCTGGAGAGTATTCATACTCAAAAGGAGTCCTCATTACATTTATTAACACACTATTACATAGAATAGTGAGGACTACTAACTAATACTATCATTCGAACCATCACTCCGTTCTCCGACTTGCCCCAGCTACGTTCTCATTTCCTGAACAGAACAGTGAAAGAAAGGGTGAGCTCAACTAGCCCAGTAAGAAATATTATGACTAAGATAATGCAGAATAAATTATCATTAGCCTTCAACAATGTTAAACTGATAAAATATAATAGACATCAAGTTTAACTGCAGCGGAACAAGCAATCCATTAAAAGAGTCAAGTAGAAAATAAACTCTACTATCTTTTATGATTTAAAAGGTTTTTCAACACTGTTATCGCTGGGACTCAGCTTAATAAAATAATCCACATCATCGAATCACCCCTGCACTACGGCCAAGGATATTCGTGTATTTATTAATGGTCATGATCATGCCAACAACTGTCCATCAACGCACTACGGGCCAATGAGGACTTTTACCACATCATTTGTAACATTACGGTCATGATTATACCGAATAATCCCTGGTCATAATCATACCAAGTCCATCTATGAACTACAGGCCACATATGACTTTTAACATTTTACAAACATGAGGATGATGACAATGATATAAGAATTCAATAAAACAAGTTCAAGAATTAATTTATCCAAGAATTAACAACGTCCAAATTGTCAACATGATACTGCTTTGTGGAGTAAAATTCAAGAATGCTTAGAAGAATATTTTCATGAAAAGATACTGGATGAAACACAATTATCAAGGATATTCCACAAATTTCATGGAGTATAGAAGTCAAAACTTAACCAACTGAGTACAATAAAGAATGGAATAATAAAAAAAATCACCATGCATGCGATAGACCGCACAAACAGGTTATTCTAACAGAATAATAAATAATGGAACCAGGTCCGACATAAACGCACAGACATGATATTCTGACAGAATAATAAATAATGGAACCAGGTCCGGCGTAAACGCACAGATAGGATATTCCGACAGAATAATAAATAATGGAACCAGGTCCGGTGTAAAACACACAGACAGGATGTTTCAACAGAATAATAACAAGACGGAACCAGGTCCGGTGTAAAACACACAGACAGGATGTTCCAACAGAATAATAATAAAAACGGAACCAGGTCCGGTGTAAAACACACAGACAGGATGTTCTAACAGAATAATAGAAGAATGTCACCAAGTATAGGGTAGACCGCGTATACAGGTTATTCCAACAGAATAATAAGAAATGGAATAACAACAGTTCTCTTCATGAATAAGAAAGAATAACACCCCTTACCGTTTTAAAGAAGAACTGAAATAAGGAAGTAGTTAAGTAGCAGAATACTCTTCTTCTCTCTCTATAGTTTCTCTCTATAGTTTCTCTCTCTAGAGTTCAGTGAATTCGTAAGAAATAATGAAGGAATGAGCTGCTAGTTATAGAAAAATAGAATGCATAGTAACTAATCCATGAACGGTCCAGATTGATTACTTTAATCTGACGGTCCATATTTAAAGAAAAATCTTTTAAATAAAATATAATATATTCTATTTATAGAATAACTTTAATAAAGTATTTTGTTATCAAAATATAATATTATTATATTATTATTCTTATCCATTGATAAAAATCCAAAATTAGGGTTTGGATTCCATATCTGATTTATTCTTTATATATAACATTATTAATTAAGTTAAAATAATTAACTTAATTAATCTTGCATAAATAAAATAAACAATTATTATAATAATTCTAAAAATCATTTCATATATTATTTAAATAATATATAACCATATTTTCATAGAAAATAATTAATAAAAACATTCTTGCTATAAAATTAATTATTAAAAGAATATAATTTATAATAATCAATAATTCTAAATAAAATAATTTGTAAACATTCATGTAATAAATATATTTTTATCTATTACATAATTACATACACACATTATCTTGTACAAATCCTCATCCTTAATTTAAAAAAAAATTATACGCAAAATTCCTGATTTATTTATATAGAAAATATCGGGTTGTTACAATGTGATTAGGTTATGTGCTGACTGCAATAAGCAGTGCTATGTGTTATAGTATGTTATTCTAATCGATCAAATGATCTTATTACTGATAGGTGTTGTATAACGATAGGACAAAGTTGCATACTGTAAGCAGCAGACCAGGCAAGTATCTTACCTTTGCATTTTCTTTATGCAATGGACATGAGTAAGAAGTTTCAGAATTATATTATTATTATTATACTATATTATTAAATCTATTGTGATATATTCTATATCCCCGATCATTGTTTATCAACATGTTAGTATATGGTAATTCAGATATATATTCTGTTCGTTAATTTCTAAATATGGTTATACGAGTGACCCCACTTGGATAATCATTATATTTAATCACATGTTAATATATATATATATATATATATATATATATATATATATATAAGCCATCTAAGCTACTTGATCAGCTAGACACAAATTCAGAAATATCGTTGAATAAGTTAAAATCTTTTTTTGTATCCAATCAAATTGTTTTGGTTCGGATTCCAGACTAAGTATGAACATCCCTACACGGGAAAACTTTTATGCGCCCAAGGCGGACAGAGTGAACGATAACATCATTCTTGTAATGTAGTATTGATCAATACAGGGTACATAGGAAGTACAACCTCGTGCCCGTAAGTTATGACGGTTTGCAGATGAAGTTCTGTCTAACCTTATCGAAAATTTAAAACAATGTTCATAGTATGTCGACTACCCTATATATATAGTCAATACGTAGGTTTCAAAATTTTGGGATAGAATTGTTATGTTATTATTATCGGTTCAGTTTACTTCACAAATATAAATTCGTTGTAGAAGTGATGTTCAAAGAAAACATTTATTTATTTTAGATAAATATATTCATAATTGTTATTACTTGTTGGGCACTCAAATGCTCATCCTTGCTTAATTTAAATATTTTCAGCTAAGTGTGAATGATCAGAGAGCTCTGCTAAGAACAAGGAAAAGGAAAAGGTTGCTGAATGAATGAATGAACGTTATCTTATGTAATAGTTTAATACTATTAAGACAAGTATGATATATATTATCTATCATGATTTGTAATAAATGTTTAAAGGTTACGTACTTGGGATTAGGCTCTGATAAATGTAAGTTAAGTTTGATATTTATATTATTATTATTAGTATTATTTCGCTCATAGAAATTGTATCATGATGAACCGAGTTCGGGTTTAAAGTACCTGAGTTCGGGGTCTTCACAGGTTGGTATCAGAGCTATAAGTATGAATTTACGAAGAGCCCCGAGCCTCTCGCTGGTGACTTCCTTGTGTGAAATGCACAGAAGCCAGACTCTCCGTAGGGGACGCCGAGCCAGTCGGTGGCAAGTTGATAGGTACCACTGTGAGGTGCTATGGTTGGAAGCACCATGAAAGTCACAAGTTGGTATCAGAGCTTAGGGTTTTAAACCTTAGGTGGGTTAGACCTTAGGCTATAACCTTAGAACATAGGGAAACATTAAAAATTCAAATAACTCATATAGAGTTTAAAAGGAGATGAATCAAATAAGTTCATTGTCAAACAAAATAAAAGATAACTTATATAAAACTATAAATTGTTGTGTGTATATATTAAGTGATAATCAGGATAACTTAGGTGTATAGATGTCATATAGAAAAGAATTAGAATACCGTCAAATCATAAATAAGAAGTCAACCTCCATAACCGAGCCAATATCAAAGCCAATAGCTGAAATAGAGGCTCACAATGAAAGCCACCTCAATGAGGTGGTTATTTTGAAAAGTATAGTACCGGACCCTGAAACGATAGTATAACTGATAGGTAAAGTATAGTTAAAGAATATGTGGTCAATGTCGAGTTCTTAAACTCATATGTTTGTGGTGAGCTCTTAAACTCATAATGTATGGTGAGTTGGACGAATTAGGTGTAGTTAGGTGTGAATGGATTATTGAGGATAATGAGAATAGACAGATTTCTAAGCAATTGATCCTTAGTGGAGGCGTAAGAAATAAGTAGTAATAGTATTACTTGAAAAGGTATGATTATATGTTATGTATATGATAGGTATATTTGTATAAGATAATGTTTTTCAAATTTTGAATAAGTGTGTCAGCGATTCCTGACTTTTGAGTCACAAAGGGATAGCGGATGATTAAAGCAATATGTGCTAAGTATGTCAAGTGCTATGAATATGAGTTTATGGGATTAATGAAATAAGTTGGTATACAGATATTAGTTAATTATATGAGTACTGGTTAATGCAGAAAACCAAAATTTTCAAAATCTAATATTTTGAGTACATGACTATTTGAATAGAAAGTTTTGTGTTATACGATAAGGCTTAGAATGTAAGAATAAATTGTGATAATGCCGCCAAGACGAAAAACAAAATTCACGGACAGAAGAACCTGTCGACAAAGCTGGAAGACAACCAGACTCGATACAGAATTTTGCGAATATGGACGATCAAGCTATGCAGAACGGAATACCAGTCGCTGAAAGATCAGCCAGATAATCGATCGACGAACGTCAAATACTTCAAGGCAATCAGACTGCCAGGATTTAGAGGATCAACTGACCCGGTGGAAGCATTTGTGATAGCTAAGATAACGAAGGGGCAAAAGATAGTTTTGTCACCTATACAATAAAAGGAAAGGAGATAAAGGGCAAGTCTGCGTGATTTAAGTGTGAATCAATGGAGCATAAGGTGAAAGACTGTTGAAAAAGGAGAAGGGAGGCAAGGAATGTGAATACGGGAAAGACAGCAGGACATTGGCGACGACGGGACCAACATCAACAAACAAACCAACGAAATCAACCGCAAACATCTTCAACCTGACCGTTCAAGAAACTGTAACAGCCGGGGATGCAACTTCAGGTATTACTCGAACCAATTTTATTTTTATATATTATTTTCTTATATATAGTAAATTAGTTTATAAAGAAATTTTGAGGGAGAAATTTGAGTTCTTTTAGAGATCACATTTTCGTTTAATCAGAAAGATAAGTTTTATGTGTAGAGTTAAAAATCAGTTCGATCAAACGATGATCAAGATCTACTTGCAAAGATTGTGTATACTATGTAACCGTGTATGTATAGGTTTTTAAAACGGTGATTCCGAGAACGGAATCTTTATAAGGGAGGGTGAATGTAACAACCCAATATTTTCTATAAAAATTAAATCATAAATTTTGCATATAATTTTTTTTTATTTCAAGGATAAGGATTTGTACAAGATAATGTGTATATGAAATTATGTAATAAATAAAAATATATTTATTACATAAATGTTTGCAAAAAATTTTATTTTAGAATTATTGATTATTATAAAGCATATTCTTATAATAATTAATTTTATAATAGAAATATTTTTATTAATTATTTTCCATGAAAATATAATTATATATTATTTAAATAATATATGAAATAATTTTTAGAATTATTATAATAATTATTTATTTTATTATATGAATTTATGCAAGATTAATTAAGTTAATTATTTTAACTTAATTAATAATGTTATATATGAAGAATAAATCAGATATGGAATTCAAACCCTAATTTTGGATTTTTATCAATGGATAAGAATAATAATATAATAATATTATATTTTGATTTTTCAGTGCTATAATTATGTACTGTATATTTGTACACTAATAATGATTGGTCAATTATGGGGTATTATGATAAAACCCTAATTTTACGGAAAAACACTAATTTCGAAGTCAAATAAGACTTTAAAATCTGTTAAGGCAATATGTTATGTGATTCATGATAATTATAATTATTAATAATCAAGAGAAAACCCTAATTGTAAATTAAAACCCCAATTTCTTAAATTAGAAACCTTAAATCAATAATTAACTTATTGATAAATGGAAACCCTAATTTGGAACTAGATTATGAGTTCGAGGTTGTTATATAACTGTGTTATGTGATTTATGTGGTGTATTATAGAATTTAATATTAATTAGAGAAACCCTAATTAATATTTAGAAATCCTAATTTTTTTTAAAACCCTAATTTCTTAAGTGAAAATCCTAAATTAGTATTTGAAATCCTAATTTCTATATTAGGTAGCCCTAATTAGTAATTATAACTAATTGCTAATTATAAACCCTAATTGTTAATTTTAGCAAGCTTAACTATAATTAGCAAATATTTAAACTTAAAATTTTATTTTAAGTAATTAGTAACCCTAATGGGTGGGGTAACCCTATTTATTAAATAATTAATACCCTAATGTTCATGTATAGTGTAATTAAGAAACCTAATCTAATTAAGTAACCTAATTTGTAATTTTTAGAAACTAATTTTATTTTTAGTTTAATTTAAACCCTATATAAAAAAAGCCTAGAAAATTATTTTGTGCTAAACCTTAGGGTTAAACCCTAAGGGTTTGCCATGTTTACAAGTTTGCCCTTAATTGTAAAAGCCAAAAGACATTTTTGCCCTTGTGTGCATTTTTGAAGTTAGCAAGTAGGGTTTGACATTAGGTGAAGTTGGTAACCAAATCCAACCACCCCATGTGACTTAAATTGACACATATCAGCCTCTATGCTCAGCCCACTTCATTACATATCATTATATATATAGATCAAGAGAGAGAAAAGCCACTTTATTTTTTTTCATTCTTGCTTAAGCTCTTCTCTCTCTAAATCCAAAAATTTAGAGTGAGATATATATATATATATATATATATATATATATATATATATATATATATATATATATATATATATATATATATATATAAAGCTAATATCATATCTTAACTCTACATGATCAACAACAAAGGATCAGATTCAAGAAATCAAAGCATAAAGGTATAAACCCTAGAATTTAAAAATTTTATGATCTGATGTTAGATCTTGCTGTTTGTTGTTTAAAGTTGTGTCATAAGATGTTATTTAGTGATCTGGGTTGTTAGATCCCAGATCCATAACATCAAAGTGCTCGAAATTGAATTTTCTCAAGTTCTGGAAAAAGTTTAAAAATGAAGTCTGACAACGAATGTCAGGCCTTATATCTCTGTGATCTTTAGTTATTTTTGTGATTTGAAAGTTTAAAGTTGTAGTCTGTAATGTTATGAGTAATCTGCAAGTTGGTTCATGATCATTGAATGAGTAAATCAGAAGTTATTCACGGTCAAAGTTCGTTGACCGAACACGAATTTAGTTTTCTGGGTAACCTAGAAAACTGAAGAACGTGTTCGGGCACTGACTTTGACCGGCTTTGCTTTTGTTTCTGTAAGTTGTTTGGATCAATATTTGTATCTACATTATAGTATGTCATGAGTTCTACAAGTTCATAGTACTTTCGAACCTTAACAATTAACAGATCAATTGTGGTAATCGGTCAAAAGTCATTGACCGTTAAGTCTTACTGTCTGGGTAACCCAGAAATGTTGAGGCAGTGGTCTGACAGGTACATTAGAGACTTAGATCTTGTAATGTAATGATATCTGGACACTATAAATGACCAATGAAGATACCCTGGTAGTTAGTCTATAAGACCCGACGTCTAGAACACCTGTGACATAAACCGATTAACCGGAATAAGGCCACCAAGGTCGTTGATCGGTATTGACCAAATTTTTCTGGGCAGCCCAAAACTTGATGAACAGCCCTGACAATCATTTTAAAGGCTCAAATCTTGCATCTGAGTTGTTGTATGACCAAAATAATTCCGAATACTTGTAGTTCTATATTTATACTACACGATCAATGCTTTAGATCGACCATAGCATGCAGGAACAAAGAAATTATAAGTGGTCAAAGTTGACCCCACGAGCACTGACCTGTCACTGTTCTTGGGCTCAAGAACACCTAAGGCGACACTTTTCTGTCGCCAAAGGCTTTAGCGACGGACTTAGTAAATTTTAATTAATTAATTTCCGAAAAATGATTAAAAATAGAAAATAAATTCTAAAAATTACAAAAATAGTTTTAAAAATTATTTTAAATTCTGAAAATTAGTTTTTAATTATTTTGAATATATTTCACAAATATTTAATATTTTTGGAATATTAAAAGTATTTAATCTATTTAATTATAATATTAAATAAATTATTTAAAAATGATTTTAATACATGAAAAATCATTTTAAATTATATTATGATATAAAAAAATAATTTAAGTTATTTTTGATAACTATCAATATTTTGTGATGAAATTTTATTAATTAATTAATATTAATGGTAATTAAGTTATTTAATAAATGTATTAAATAAATTTTGGAAAATAGAATTAATGATATAAAAATTATAGAAAAATGATATAAAGGTTATAAAAATATTTTAAGTTATAAAAAAATGACTTTTGATATTTTATCATGAAAAATATTAATATTTTTATTTTAAATGATATTAAATTTATTTAATACTTATATTAAATAAATTAGTTTAAAAATAATTTTAATATTAGAAAAATAATTTTAAATGAAAATAAATAGTTTAAAAATATTTTAAGTTATAAAATATAACTTTCAATATTTAAAGGTAAATTTCATTAATTATTTACTATTAATGATATTAGAATTATTTAATAATTATATTAAATAAATTAGTTTAAAGATGATTATAATATTATAAAAATCATTTAAAATGAAAATAAAGTGTTTAAAGATATTTTAAGTTATAAATTATAACTTTTGATATTTAAAGGATAATTTCATTAATAATTTAATATTAATGATATTAATAATAAATGATATTAAGTTTATTTAATATTATATTAAATAAATAGTTTTAAAATGGTTTTATTTATTTAAAAATCATTTAAAAAGGATATAAATGAATTAAAAATATTTTAAGTTATGATTAAGAACTTTTAATATTTTGATAAGTAATACATTAATACTTTAATATTAATGACAATTATTTAAAAAATGATTTTAATTCTTTTAAAAATCATTTAAGGGTGAGATTATTACTTTAAAAGTATTTTGAGTTATTATAAATAACTTTAACCTTTTGGCAATGGTTTCATTAATAGTTTAATATTAATTAAATATTAATGATAATAGAATTGTTTAATATTTAAATCATTTAATAATGATTCCGGTGTTTAAAAATTCATGATAAATTATAATAAATGTTTTTAAAATTATTATAAGTTATTTAAAAATAATATGACTGATACTTACAGTTATTGAAGTACAGGATAGAGTCTTAGACTCGATAATTACCCGATAAAGCTGTCGGTACACCGACATGTTTCCGAAATTGTTCTAGATTTAAATAATTTGATTAGTTATGTGTTTATTTGTGATTCAATGGTTGTGGAACATATGTGACAATGTGATTAAGTTATGTGCTGACTGCAATAAGCAGTGCTATGTGTTATAGTATGTTATTCTAATCGATCAAATGATCTTATTACTGATAGGTGTTGTATAGCGATAGGACTAAGTTGCGTACTGTAAGCAGCAGACCAGACATGTATCTTACCTTTGCATTTTCTTTATGCAATGGACATGAGTAAGAAGTTTCAGAATTATATTATTATTATTATGCTATATTATTAAATCTATTGTGATATATTCTATATCTTCGATCATTGTTTATCAACATGTTAGTATATGATAATTCAGATATATATTCTGTTCGTTAATTTCTAAATATGATTATACGAGTGACCCCACTTGGATAATCATTGTATTTAATCACATGTTGATATATATATATATATATATATATATATATATATATATATATATATATATATATATATATATATATAAGCTGTCTAAGCTACTTGATCAGCTAGACACAAATTCAAAAATATCGTTGAATAAGTTAAAATCTTTTTTTGTATCCAATCAAATTGTTTTGGTTCGGATTCCAGACTAAGTATGAACATTCCTACACGGGAAAACTTTTATGCGCCCAAGGCGGACAGAGCGAACGATAACATCGTTCTTGTAATGTAGTATTGATCAATACAGGGTACATGGGAAGTACAACCTCGTGCCCGTAAGTTATGACGGTTTACATATGAAGTTCTGTCTAACCTTATTGAAAATTTAAAATAATGTTCATAGTATGTCGACTACCCTATATATATAGTCAATACGTAGGTTTCAAAATTTTGGGATAGAATTGTTATGTTATTATTATCGGTTCAGTTTACTTCACAACTATAAATTCGTTGTAGAAGTTGTAACAATCCAAAATTTTATTTATAATTTTAAATATTTATTGAATTAAATAAATATTTTTAATTGACGTGTTTGTTGTTTAGTAGATATTTATTGGATTATTTATTAGTAAGTAAATAATCCATGAGTTATAGAAATTAACTTAATTAAGATAAAAGAGTGAAGAATGTGTCGATTTGATTATTTGAGTTGTGATTCTGGGGACAAAATCCTTGTAACAAGGGAAGGATGTAACAATCCAAAATTTCAAATTGTAATATTAAATATTTATTAATATATAAATATTTATTTGATGCGCTTATTGTTGAAATTGATGAGAGAAATATTTTATTGATGTAATGGTTGCTAGTAAATATTTACTAATCTAAATTCATTAGATAATATTCTAAATTAAATTAATTTATAATTTAGAGAGAGTTATAATATAACATGAGATGTTATATTATTGTTTTAATTTAATAATTGAAGGTGGTATATTAAGTTATTAAATAAAATTATAATGAGATTATAATTTTGTGATATTTGGTCAAGTGGGAAATTTATTTAGTATGCGGTAATTAGTTTATTTAATTAAGATTGGATATGGAAATCCAAGTAAACAGTGCAGGACAATAAACTATATTATAAATAACTCATGAAAATAAATTAAAGGAGTTTTAAATTTGGTTTTACCAAACAAAGCCTTAGAGATTTTGAAATTTTAATTTTAATCTTGTTTTCCTAAACAAGTCTTAAAGAATGATTAAGTCATTATTTTAATAGGTTTTACCAAACAAGGCCTTATGGCTTTTATGTTTAAAATAATAATAATAAAAAAACTGATAAGTATTTAGTAGCGTTATTATATTATACGTCAATTTTATTTTTATGTTAGCGTCAGTTTTAGTTTACGTGAAAAAGGGTTTGGCCTAAGCCTAAGAAGAAGAGAGAGTTACAAAGAAGTTTGAGAGAGACATATTTTCTGAGAAATTGAAAAAGAGGTTATTATGAGAATCAAAGAAGGGAGATGAAGGATAATCAAGTCATTCTCATCATCTAATAAAGCTTAAGGAGAAATTAAAAGGTAATATTATAGCCCTAGCTTTTAGTTATTGTTTATCAAAGTTTTTTTTTCCTCTTTAATTGGTTATGGTGCATGATTTGAGTAACGAATTAGTTTATAAAGATTATTGAGTGTGTATAATCTGTTAACCATCATATATGATTGATACTTGTTTGTCAAATTCGTGAGAATTGGAATTGTTGGAAGAAATTATAAAATATTGTTTATATTTATATGTTACGGATTAGAAAGTACGAAATTTCATGATCAATAATTGCTATAATCTGCAATTTGATAATAGATGTTGTTAGTATGTTGAAAAACGAAAACAACCCAAGTTGAATGAGTCAAAACAGATGTAAAACGAATTAACAGTGAAGAATTTCGCTATGAATGTCAAAAGAAGAAGAAAGAAGAGAAATAGTGAAATTAAAGGTTGTAATCTTTGATGTTTACGTTATTTATATGGTTAGAAACGTGTTAGAAACATTAGATTATGTTTATGTAAACCTATTTACTCATTGGGTAGTTTGGTATGGTTGTTAGAAAGGAGTTTGGAGGCCTAATTTGGCTTTTCGTAGTGTTCTAGAGCTCAAATCGCATAATCACAGCAGTGACCCCCGCCCCGGCGGGCCCCCCTAGTGCAAAAGCCCCCGCCCCGGCAGGGGGGTGTTCTGTCAAGCCAAAATTTTGAAAAAAAAACTGAGCTTACGTAGTTTGCTAAAATGAGTATAACTTTTTCATACGAACTCTGATTGATGCGATTCAAGATGATTCGGAACGAGGACGAATAGGCCTACAACTTTTATTCTTTAAGGTTTTCAATTTGAAATCGTTATGAAGGGTCAACATGGTCAGCTTTAGGACTGTTGTGTTTTCGAAGGCAATCGGAGGGCGTCAGACATGCACGTATGCTAGTGTAGTGCTCTTGACGATAAAAGATGTTGTTCTAAGTTATAAAACATGAATGTTAGTAAATATAATGATGCTTAACATTAATATAATGATGTATTAGATAAGTTATAGAAGCATAGTAAGCATACACAAAAGATGCAAATCGGGCGTGTGACGAATAAACGTCGAAACGCCGTGATAATTGTTAATGAACGTAAAAAGTGTTTTTAGTCAAATGAAATGGATATTATAAAGTATGAAATGGGTTTAATATAAAACCAATAATGATTCCTAGCAAAATTTGAACACTTTAATGAATTTCGAATATTACATAAGTCGAAAAGTTAACACAATCTAATTGAACATTGTGTGTTAATTAATAGGAAAGATTATGAGATGTGGAGTAGAGTTTACATTACAATTACTATGTGTTGTTATGTGACTAATAATTGATGTGTATGATTATATAATTGTGTAGGGCACGTGAAGTGCAGATAACTGTAAGCTGTTAAACTGTTATTGGTAAACAACGATCAAGGCAAGTCTTTTGGTTCCTATTTATTACGTGGACTTGATGAACTGTTTTAAATTGTATGATATGTTATACATGTTGAAATCATAAAATGTTTAAGTCAATATATGACTGCATTGTTTTGGCTAAGTAATGATGATTGAGTAAGGAACTCAATCTTTATATTTGCTATATGAATTAAAAGCATGTATGCCATGTTACCTTAATGAGATGTATATCGAGCATGTTATTATGTGTTATGTGATGCATGAAAACTGTTAGACTTTGCTGGGCTGTCGAGCTCACTCTTGCAAATAACCACTTTTGCAGGTCAAGATTTTAAGATAAAGATATGTGCTAAGTGAGTTATAGAGATCTATATTCACGAAGATTACTTATGTTTTATGAGAAATGTATTTCATATTTTGAACGTAACATGTTGAATTGTAAGTTGAGTTATCCAATGTATATGGATATTTAGTTATGATATAAGACTTTGTATAGTCATTTTGTTGTAGCGATTCATGATATAAGATTGAATCAAAGAGATGTAATGTAAAGGATGCGATTCAGGGCAAGAAAAGAGGAAATGTATAAACGTTCTAAATATTCCGCAATTTTAGTGTTTTTAATATCGAATAATGATGTAAAATTTGAGTTTTAATGTGTGGTTAACGACCGAAGTTGAGATTTAAATTGTATGAATTTTTGGGGTCATTACTGTTGGTATCAGAGCTGTAGGTTATAAACCTTAGGTAGGAGTACCTTAGGCTATAACCTTAGAGAAGGAAGGTGAATATAATGAAAGAATAAGCTCAAATAGAGTTTGAACAATAAGAAGTAATGTAAGAAACGTATAAAGAAGGGATAAAACTTGCGTGAAATGATTCAAAGAAGAATCTCGCAGAGGTATAAGGAATATGAATGTGGGGTTACCCAACTCCAATAATAAGGATGTAAGGTGATAACAAATAGACAATGTCTATAAAAAGAGAATGATAAAGAAGTTAAGAATAGAGAGTTATATTTAAGTATGGTGCAATTGTACTCTTTAGTAGTTGATGTATGGTATCTGGGCTGAACGATTCCTTCATAGAGCGGAGGTATATACGAACTAGCAACTCGGAACCTAGTTTGTTAGTTGTTTGTGGGAAACCACTCAGTGTACCATATTGAAACTGTTAGAGACTCGATGTGTACCAAGTGTAGAAAGTGGACACGTATGATGAGAGTGTAGAACTCGAATGAAATTTTGAGCGATGTAAATGATGTTAGAAATTCTTAAAGGAAATTTTTTTTCCTTTATATAAATAAGAAGATTCAAAGAAGAATCTAAGAGATATAAAGATAAGAAATGGGAGTTTCCTAACTCCAAAAGCCAAGATAACGAATAATGTCGTAAATGATGAAAAAGAGAAAGAAAGAGGATCGTAAAACAAAACGATCACGAGTTAAGAAAAGAATTTTAAGGGAGATGGTTATAGAATAAGATCACGACGTGGTCTAGATCTGTTTAAGTTATAGAAGAAAGATGGTCTGTAATGTTTGAATAATTATAGCTTAATGCTATGAAGATGGTGTACTATGAAATAATACGAGATAACTCACGAGGAGTTATAAATGATGTGATACGAGAAATTCGTATCGAGCAAAGAGCAAGTTATAAGCAAAATAGAGTTAGGTGGGATTTCAATTGAGGACTCATGTGATGACTGAGTTGTACAAACCTTTGTATGGGCGAGGGTTTTGTGCTTGCACTCAGTTTATCACATTGATAATCATTGGAATGTTTGTGTCGCGCTATTTGCTATATGCCTGTTGAGAAGGTGATTCTTTTCTCATGTGTATAACAGATAGGTAGAGTATAGTTAGAGAATATTATAAGGTTAAGTGCGAGTTCTTAAAACTCATACTTATGGTAGGTTCGTGACTCATAATTATATGATATGTTTTTGAACCCCTCAGCGAATGGACGCCTATGGTCTGACTAGGATAAGTTCTTAAACTCATATGATTGTGGCAAGTTCCTGAACTCATAACGTGTGGTAAATTTGACAAACTGGGTGTAATTAAGTGTGAATAGAGTATTGAGGATGATAGGAATAGATAGACCTATTAAGCAATGGATCATTATAGAAAGTGGAGTTGATGGTGGAAGCATAGGTATTCTAAATCTACTAGCTATGCTAGACTTTCGAAATTTATTGACTTCGTGCTGATGTTTACACTTCTATTTTCTTGAAAACATTGGATCAAATGATAGAACCAATGAGTTTTAACAACAATACTGTTATTCGTATGTCTATGCTAATTGCTTCGGCTAGACAAAAATGATTTGCAATATATCAAAATATATTTTATATCATTAATGCATCATGTAACCTGGTGCAAAGATGAAAAAAAAATGATGGAGTCATCAATGCAGTATTACCTAGTGTTGGATGTGATCTAAGGATCGTCAGCCCACTATGGTATGATGTAGTATGATAAAATCAACAAATGACGGAATTCTCAACGGACTGTAAATACAGTGCGGTATCATGACGTTATAAAAAGATTTTTGAGATTTCTTTAAGATATCAGAATACATATGTATGTATATGTATATTTCGATTGATGTTCGAATTGTTGTAGAGGTCTATGCTATTTGATTCAGCTAGACAAATATTGAAAGATGTTCATGAAATGCATGCGTTTCTTGAGAAGTTATGCCAAACCAAATTGTTTTGATGCGGATTCAGATGTTGAAAAGCTGAGATGAACAACCCTTTTATAGGGGATTACGCAGAGGCGTTGAGATGTTTGTGCACAATACATTGTACGAAGGGCTGATCACCCTAAGTACGAGGAGTCCCTATAGTCTTATGACTGTTAAAGTTTAAGTTGAAAGATTACTTATAACTATGGACATACGCATAGCGTTTAAATGTTTGTGTACAATACATCGTACGAAGGGCTTAACACCCTAAGTACGGGGGTCCTTATAGTCTTATGACTGTGAAATTTGAAGTTGAAAGATTACTTGCAACTGTGGACATAGTTCGTGGTCTTATGACCCTCAGCATGATTTGGAATCTTTTAAATTCATGTTATTCATATCGCTTCCCAATTATTGAGCAATTGTGGAAGATTCTTGATATTCTAAAAGGTGAATGTGGTAAGGATGATATTACTTAGAAAGAAGTGAGTCGTAGAATGCGTCACTAAATGATGAATATGTTAAATAAGTGAGAAAAGAGATTTTGAAGTGAGAACGATATGAGTTATCAAAGAATAATGTGAAACTTTTAATATAAAAGTTAATAGTTGTAGAATGATAATTGTGGAAAGGAAGTAGTTATAGAAACCAATGAATGAATGAAGTAGTGACGTAAAATCTATTTTGATAGATTGAATATTCATTGATAAAATTTCAAGGACGAAATTCTTAGAAGAATGGGTGAATGTAATATCCCGAGTGTTCATGATAACGATCCTTAAAAAAAAAGGAAATGAACAGGTTAAAGAAAAATGTAATACTCAAATATAATTGAGTCTGAGTAAAGGTTATGAAATAAAACTTACAAGAATTTATTTTGAAGAATGGTGGGAGTAGGAAATATAAAACCTATATTAAGGTAATGTGTTGAAGTTATTCAACGAAGAGATTTGGTGAAAACCTAAGGAGGGTAGGGTTTCAGTGATTCCGAGGACGGAATCCTTATAAGGTGGGAAGAATGTAACAATCCAAAATTTTATTTATAATTTTAAATATTTATTGAATTAAATAAATATTTTTAATTGACGTGTTTGTTGTTTAGTAAATATTTATTGGATTATTTATTAGTAAGTAAATAATCCATGAGTTATAGAAATTAACTTAATTAAGATAAAAGAGTGAAGAATGTGTCGATTTGATTATTTGAGTTGTGATTCTGGGGACAAAATCCTTGTAAGGAGGGAAGGATGTAACGATCCGAAATTTCAAATTGTAATATTAAATATTTATTAATATATAAATATTTATTTGATGCGCTTATTGTTGAAATAGATGAGAGAAATATTTTATTGATGTAATGGTTGCTAGTAAATATTTACTAATCTAAATTCATTAGATAATATTCTAAATTAAATTAATTTATAATTTAGAGAAAGTTATAATATAACATGAGATGTTATATTATTGTTTTAATTTAATAATTTAAGGTGGTATATTAAGTTATTAAATAAAATTATAATGAGATTATAATTTTGTGATATTTGGTCAAGTGGGAAATTTATTTAGTATGTGGTAATTAGTTTATTTAATTAAGATTGGATATGGAAATCCAAGTAAACAGTGCAGGACAATAAACTATATTATAAATAACTTATGAAAATAAATTAAAGGAGTTTTAAATTTGGTTTTACCAAACAAAGCCTTAGAGTTTTTGAAATTTTAATTTTAATCTTGTTTTGCTAAACAAGGCTTAAAGAATGATTAAGTCATTATTTTAATAGGTTTTACCAAACAAGGCCTTATGGCTTTTATGTTTAAAATAATAATAATAAAAAAAAAACTGATAAGTATTTAGTAGCCTTATTATATTATACGTCAGTTTTATTTTTATGTTAGCGTCAGTTTTAGTTTACGTGAAAAAGGGTTTGGCCTAAGCCTAAGAAGAAGAGAGAGTTACAAAGAAGTTTGAGAGAAACATATTCTCTGAGAAATTGAAAAAGAGGTTATTATGAGAATCAAAGATGGGAGAGGAAGGATAATCAAGTCATTCTCATCATCTAATTAAGCTTAAAGAGAAATTAAAAGGTAATATTATAGCCCTAGCTTTTAGTTATGTTTTATCAAAGTTTTTTTTTCTCTTTAATTGGTTATGGTGCATGATTTGAGTAAAGAATTGGTTTATAAAGATTATTGAGTGTGTATAATCTGTTAACCATCATATATGATTGATACTTGTTTATCAAATTCGTGAGAATTGGAATTGTTGGAAGAAATTATAAAATATTGTTTATATTTATATGTTACGGCTTAGAAAGTACGAAATTTCATGATCAATAATTGCTATAATCTGCAATTTGATAATAGATGTTGTTAGTATGTTGAAAAACGAAAACAACCCAAGTTGAATGAGTCAAAACGGATGTAAAACGAATTAACAGTGAAGAATTTCGCTATGAATGTCAAAAGAAGAAGAAAAAAGAGAAATAGTGAAATTAAAGGTTGTAATCTTTGATGTTTACATTGTTTATATGGTTAGAAACGTGTTAGAAACATTAGATTATGTTTATGTAAACCTATTTACTCATTGGGTAGTTTGGTATGGTTGTTAGAAAGGAGTTTGGAGGCCTAATTTGGCTTTTCGTAGTGTTCTAGAGCTAAAATCGCATAATCGCAGTAGTGACCCCCGCCCCGGCGGGCCCCCCCTAGTCCAAAAACCCCCGCCCCGGTGGGGGGGTGTTCTGTCAAGCCAAAATTTTGAAAAAAAAACTGACCGGACGTAGTTTACTAAAATGAGTATAACTTTTTCATACGAACTCTGATTGATGCGATTCAAGATGATTCGGAACGAGGACGAATAGGCCTACAACTTTTATTCTTTAAGGTTTTCAATTTGAAATCATTATGAAGCGTCAAAATGGTCATCTTTAGGACTGTTGTGTTTTTGAAGGCAATCAGAGGGCGTCAGACATGCACGTATGCTAGTGTAGTGCTCTTGACGATAAAAGATGTTGTTCTAAGTTATAAAACATAAATGTTAGTAAATATAATGATGCTTAACATTAATATAATGATGTATTAGATAAGTTATAGAAGCATAGTAAGCATACACAAAAGATGCAAATCGGGCGTGTGACGAATAAATGTCGAAACGCCGTGATAATTGTTAATGAACGTAAAAAGTGTTTTTAGTCAAATGAAATGGATATTATAAAGTATGAAATGGGTTTAATATAAAACCAATAATGATTCCTAGCAACATTTGAACACTTTAATGAATTTCGAATATTACATAAGTCGAAAAGTTAACACAATCTAATTGAACATTGTGTGTTAATTAATAGGAAAGATTATGAGATGTGGAGTAGAGTTTACATTACAATTACTATGTGTTGTTATGTGACTAATAATTGATGTGTATGATTATATAATTGTGTAGGGCACGTGAAGTGCAGATAACTGTAAGCTGTTAAACTGTTATTGGTAAACAACGATCAAGGCAAGTCTTTCGGTTCCTATTTGTTACGTGGACTTGATGAACTGTTTTAAATTGTATGATATGTTATACATGTTGAAATCATAAAATATTTAAGTCAATATATGACTGCATTATTTTGGCTAAGTAATGATGATTGAGTAAGGAACTCAATCTTTATATTTGCTATATGAATTAAAAGCATGTATGCCATGTTACCTTAATGAGATGTATATCGAGCATGTTATTATGTGTTATGTGATGCATGAAAACTGTTAGACTTTGCTGGGCTGTCGAGCTTACTCTTGCAAATAAGCACTTTTGTAGGTCAAGATTTTAAGATAAAGATATGTGCTAAGTGAGTTATAGAGATCTATATTCACGAAGATTACTTATGTTTTATGAGAAATGTATTTCATATTTTGAACGTAACATGTTGAATTGTAAGTTGAGTTATCCAATGTATATGGATATTTAGTTATGATGTAAGACTTTATATAGTCATTTTGTTGTAGCGATTCATGATATAAGATTGAATCAAAGAGATGTAATGTAAAGGTTGCGATTCAGGGCAAGAAAGGAGGAAATGTATAAACGTTCTAAATATTCCGCAATTTTAGTGTTTTTAATATCGAATAATGATGTAAAATTTGAGTTTTAATGTGTGGTTAACGACCAAAGTTGAGATTTAAATTGTATGGATTTTTGGGGTCGTTACAGAAGTGATGTTCAAAGAAAACATTTATTTATTTCAGATAAATATATTCATAATTGTTATTACTTGCTGGGCACTCAAATGCTCATCCTTGCTTAATTTAAATATTTTCAGCTAAGTGTGAACGATCAGAGAGCTCTGCTAAGAACAAGGAAAAGGAAAAGGTTGCTGAATGAATGAATGAACGTTATCTTATGTAATAGTTTAATACTATTAAGACAAGTATGATATATATTATCTATCATGGTTTGTAATGAATGTTTAAAGGTTACGTACTTGGGATTAGGCTCTGATAAATGTAAGTTAAGTTTGATATTTATATTATTATTATTAGTATTATTTCGCTCATAGAAATGGTATCGTGATGAACTGAGTTCGGGTTTCAAGTACCTGAGTTCGGGGTCTTCACAGTTTCTAACTATCAAATATACGCATGAGAAAAGAATCACCTTTTCACCACATATACATTGATAGCGCGACACCAACATTCTAATGATTATCAATATGATAAACTGAGTGCAAGCACAAAACCCTCGCCTATACAAAGATTTGTACAACTCAACCATCACATGAGTCCTCAATTGAAATCCCACCTAACTCTATCTTGCTTATAACTTGCTCTTTGCTCGATATGAATTCCTCATATCACATAATCTATAACTCCTCGTGAGTTATCTCGTACTATTTCATAGTACATCATCTTCATAGCATCAAGCTATAAGTAGTCAAACATTACAGACCATCTTTCCTTTATAACTTAAATAGATCACGTCGCGATCTTATTCTATAATCATTTCCCTTAAAATTCTTTTCTTAACTCGTGATCGTTTTATTTTATGATCCTCTTTCTTTCCTTTTTCATCATTTACGACATTATTCCTTATCTTGGCTATTGGAGTTAGGTAACTCCCATTTCTTTTCTTTATATCTCTTCAAGATTCTTCGTTGAATTTCCTTGTTTATATAACAATTCTTCCTTTAAGAATTTCTAACTTCTTTTACATTACTCAACATTTCATTCAAGTTCCACATTTTCATCATACATATCCATTTTCTATTCTTGGTACACATTGAGTCTCTAATAGTTTCAATATGGTACGCTGAGTGGTTTCCCACAAACAACCAACAAACTAGGTTCCGAGTTACTAGTTTGTATATACCTCCGCTCTATGAAGGAATCGTTTAGCCCAGATACCATACATCAACTATTAAAGAGTACGATTGTACCATACTTAGATATAACTTTTTATTCTTAACTTCTTTATAATTTTCTTTTTATAGACATTATCTATTTATTATCACCTTACATCCTTATTATTGGAGTTGGGTAACCCCACATTCATACTCTTTATAACTCTACGAGATTCTTCTTTGAATCCTCTCACGCATGTTTTAATCTCTTCTTTTATTAATTTCTTAAATTACTTCTTATTATACAAACTCTATCTGAGCTTATTCTTTCATTATATTCATCTTCCTTTTCCAAGGTTATAGCCTACGGTACTCCTACCTAAGGTTTATAACCTATCAGCTTTGATACCAACTGTAACGACCCCAAAATTCATACAATTTAATTATTAACTTCGGTCGTTAATAACACATCTACCTTCTGATTTTACATCATTATTCGATGTTAAACTTTATACAATACGGAATAATTTAAACTTTTATGTCTTCTTACTTTAATTTCCTGAATCAAAACCTTTATCATCTACATGTCTTTGAATCAATCTTATTTTATGATCCGCTTTATCACTGTTATTATATAAAATTTTACATTTCAATCCGATAACCTTTATATATCAGATAACTCTAACATTATCTTTACAACTCAACATAAAACTATACATCATAAAATATTTAGTACATCTCATGAATCTTAATCATGGTATAAATAAATAACAACTTTAGCTAAAATATTAATCTTCGTGTATTATTTCTGATCCACGTCACTCAAGTAGCACATAGTGTTACCTTCAATCCTTAACCTATAAAAATGGTTACTTTCAAGGTTGAGCTCGATAGCCCAGCAAAATATAATAGTTTTCATGCATCACGTATCACATAATAACATGCTCAACATATATCTCGTAAACATTGGACTAACATAACAAACATGTTACAGTTCATATAACAAGTATAAGGATTGAGTTCCTTACTCAATCAACATGCTTTACTCAATCAACGTAGTCATAAGTTGACTTTAACATTTCATACATTCAACATATATATAACACATCATGCTCTTTGCAATAAAGATTTAAAATAATCAAATTCATATAGCAAATAGGAACAGAAAGACTTGTCTTGATCATTGTTTACCAATAACAATTTAATAGCTTACAGTTATCTGCACTTTACGTACCCTGCACAACTATATAATCATACACATCAACTATTAGTCACATAACAACGCATAGTAGTTGTAATGTAAACTTTACTCTACGTCTCATAACCCTTCCTATCATAAATACACAATGTTCAATTTGATTGTGTTAACTTTCGACTAATATCTCATTATATTTCATATTTGAAGTTCATTTAAGTGTTAAAGTCTTGCTAGGACTACTTATTGATTTTATATTAACACTATTCAATATCTTATAATATTCATTTCATTTGATTTAAAACACTTTTTACGTTCATTATCACTTATCACGGCGTTTCGACGTTTATTCGTTACACGCCCAATTTGCCTATCTTGTGTGTGCTTAGCATGCGTATACAACTTATCTAATATATCATTTATTAATGCTAAGCATCATTATACTTCATAATATTCATGTTCTATAACTTAGAACAACATCTTTTATCTTCAAGAGCACTACACTTGCATACATGCATGCCCATTTTGCCTCTAAAAACACAATAGTCGTAAAGATGACCAGTTTGATCCCTGTTCCAGACCTCAAATTGAAAAACTTAAAGAATAAAAGTTGTAGGCCTATTCGTCCTCGTTCCGGATCATCATGAATCGCCTTAATCGGAGTTTGTATGAAACAGTTATACCTATTTTACTAAAATAGGTCAAAACAGTCACACCTGACATAGTTTGGACGCAGCTGCACCCAATTAATCCTTGGGCACAGCACAGGTGTGCCCTATAGCGCAACTGCACCCCAAATGACTTAGGACACAGACCAGCTACGTCCGTTAGCAGAAACGGGACCTGAAGCTACTGTTCTCGCGATTTTTGACCCTTTTTCTCCTACTAATCTTCATAACTTGAGTTATACACATCCAAATTAGTCCTTTTTCAATTCTATGGATTCGTAATTCATAGAACTACAACATACTAGAATTCTAACAATTTATAAAGACATTAACCAACCTAAAATTTGACCCAAAACACATGTTCACACTCTATTTTCATGTTTTAAACATATTTTGCAAATTCGATCGCCACGGCTTCGTTTCTTAACCAATTAACACGATTTAAACTATGCCGCTTTTGTTTCTTAACATACTAACATAATCCAACATCAATTTACAGATTATAACAAGTATTGACCACAAAATTTTGTACTTTCTAAAGCCAATTTTCATGTAAAAACACTGTTATATACTTTTCTTCCTACAAACAAAATTACATGAATTTTTATCATTAAACAACACTCACATGTGATAATTAATAGAGTATAAACCCTTCATACATATATATGTATCAATTCAACACAATTATCAATAGAAATTTCAAAAATAAGGGTTAACATTAGAGTAGGTTATACCTTGTTCCTTTGATTGTTTGCTAGCAAAGAGATGATGATTATGTTTAGAAATTCCCCTTCAATCACAGTGATTCCTCTCTTCATCTCTCTCCAAACTTTCTGTGTTTCACTATGTTCCTCTCTTCCAAACTCTCTAACTATAGCCTTAGGAAGAAAAGAACACGTAAAAATAAACTGAAGCTACCCACGTACTTCAGTTATAAAATAATACGCCTTCATCAGTTAAATTAGACCAAAGGCCACAAGGCCTTGTTTGGCCACACACCAAATCCCCCAAACTAGATTATTTTAATAATATTATATTATATAGTTTCATGTGTCACACCTTTAGTTAATTTAAATAACACATAATAATAGTAATTAATAATATTTATAATCTCATTGTAATTATACTTATAATTAATAACTAATTACATATATCTAATTTAATTAATAAATTAGATTTAAACATTATTTTATTTAATTTATTTATTTCCTTTAATATTAAACAATTCATTTAATTTAATTAAATCATTAAATTAAATATTCAAAGAATGAAATTTACCTTTGCTTTAATTTAATTATCATACACACGTAACTAAATTATTATACCACACTTTCATAAATTATTTATTTTTCTTAATAAATAATTTATTTAAAATATTTATTTAATTCAATAAATATTTAAAATAAACTACAAAATTCATTTAATTTCTTTAATAGTTAACTTAACTATTAAACCTCACTTTTTCAATATATGATTATATATTTCTCTTCATACCAGATCACACATTTCAACATATATATAGCACGTATATATACATACTCAAACTCAAAACATCTCATAATAAGAATTTTAATTATTAAATTCTAATTTTAATAACTTATAAAAATTCGTGTTGTCACACCATACATCCCATCTCAGTGTAGAATATACAATCATAAGCTATTAAGATCAGATTCAAACCCATACTTCGTCTCTCAAGTCCATATGGATTATCACAATAATTAATGGCCAATCAACTAAACAAATAACATGAATCTAAATAGACAACCCTATAGTAATCAATAAGGCTAACAATAAAGTATATCAGATTAAACTAGGCAATAGAATCCATTGCAATCTCAGAATAAAGTTTAACTCATAGTTGAATCAAATCTATCATCCATATATTGAATAAACATCATAAAATTACAAATAGGAATCAAAGAAAGGGTAAGAGTAGAGAATTGAAGTGCAAATCTGCTCTCTTGCTCCAAGTTTGAATCTATTATGCTATTCGATACTCACATGGTAACTATTATTATATGCAAATTCGACTAAGGGTAGGTGGTCGTCCCAATTTTCCTTGAAGTCCATCACACAAGTCCTAATCATGTCCTCTAGCATTTGTATTATTCGCTCCCTCTGTCCTTCTGTCTGAGGATGATAAGCGATACTCAACCTCAACTATGTTCCCATTCTCTCTTGTAAGCTTTTCCAAAAATTTGACTTGAAGCGCGGGTCTCGATCAGAGACAATCGACACCGACACTCCATGTAGTGAAACAATCTCCTTTATGTACAGACTCGCTAACTGATTTAAACTGTAGCGGATCTTGATCGATAGAAAATGTGCGGTCTTTGTAAGTCGATCCACGATAACCCAAATGGCATTAAAACCTTTCTACGTAACTGGAATTCCTACCATGAAGTCCATCGTAATATGCTCTCATTTCCACTCTAGTATTTCTCGTTTCAAATTTGGCCACCAAAAATGTTGCCTCAAGTCTCGGTACATCTTAGTGCCTCTCGGATGAACAGAATATGTCGTATTGTGTGCCTCGTGTAAAATCTCTTCTCTTAACTTGGTTACCGCTGGTACCCACACTCTCCCTTCGAATCTTAAGATACCATCTTTGTCTATTCGAAAATTTTCTTCCTCATTTTCTGTGATCCTCTTCCTGATTTTCTCACATTCTCCATCTTTCTCTTGTGCTTCCTTTACTCTATCCAACAATGTCGGACAAGCTTCCATTACAAATAATTTTTCTTCAGACCTCTCGGGTCCCTTTACTTCTATTTCCAACTTCTCCATATCTCTTATTAACTCCTCCTGAGTTGCCAATTGAAACAATTTCTCCCTTCCTTTTCTGCTCAGAGCGTCGGCAACTACGTTTGCCTTCCCCGGGTGATAAAGAATATCACAATCATAATCTTTAATCAATTCTAACCACCTTCTCTGATGCATATTCAACTCCTTCTGTGTGAAGATATATTTTAGACTTTTGTGGTCTGTGTATATCTAACATTTCTCTTCGTACAAATAATGTCTCCATATCTTTAACATAAAAACTATTGCCACTAACTCTAAGTCATGAGTAGGGTATCATTTTTTGTAATCCTTCAACTGTCGTGATGCATACGCAATAACTTTACCGTGCTGCATAAGAACACAACCAAGTCCCTTGTGCGATGCGTCACTATATACCACAAAATTTCTCGCATCATATGGTAATGATAATACAGGCGCTTCGCTTAATCTCTTCTTCAACTCTTGAAAACTTTTTTCACATTTGTCGGTCCATACAAATTTCATCGTCTTCCTCGTCAGATTAGTCAACGGGGTTGCTATCTTAGAAAAATCTTGGATGAATATTCGATAGTACCCAGCTAACCCTAAGAAACTTCTCACCTCCGTTGGTGTTCTCGGTTGTTCCCAATTAATTACTTCTTCGACCTTCGCGGGGTCTACTGAGATTCCATTCTCATCCACCACATGGCCTAAGAATTGAACCTTCTTCATCCAAAATTCACACTTTGAAAATTTCACATACATCTTCTCCTTTCATAGTGCCTCCAAAACAATCTTCAGATGTTCGGCGTGTTCTTCCTCTGTCTTCGAGTAAATCAAAATGTCTTCAATTAAAACTACTACGAATTTATCTAAGAATGACTTGAAAACGCGGTTCATCAAGTCCATAAATGCTATCGGAGCATTAATTAAACCAAATGACATTACCAAAAACTCGTAATGTTCATAACGGGTTCGAAACGCAATCTTTGTTATGTCCTCATCTCGTACTTTCAGTTGGTGATATCATGTCCGTAGGTCGATCTTCGAAAAACATTTCGCTCCCTTCAGTTGATCAAATAAGTCGTCTATCCTTGGTTGTGGATATATGTTCTTGATCGTTATTTTGTTTAATTCTCAATAATTGATATAGAGCCTCATCGATCCTTCCTTTTTCTTAACGAATAATACTAGTGCTCCCCAAGGAGACACACTCGGTCAAATGTAACCCTTATCCAATAACTCTTGAAGTTGTATCATCAATTCATTCATTTCTACTGGCGCCATATGATATGGAACTTTCGAAATCGTTGCCGTTCCCGGTGCTAAGTCTATTACGAAATTAATTTCTCTATCTGGCGGAAGACCAGGCAGATCATCCGAAAACACATGCTAAAATTCACTCACTACGGATATATCTTTAATTTCTACTCCCTGTTTCTTAGTATCCATGATGTAAGTTAAATAACCTACACATCCTTTCTTAAACAATTTGTTAGTCTGCATCATCGTAACGCAACACGATTGCTTAAGCGATGAGCTACCATAAAATACTACCTTAGACTTACTCGGAGTTTGAAGGTCCACACACTTGTTCTGATAGTCAATCATCGCTGCATAGTTATATAACCAATCCATTCTCAATATTAAGTCAAATTCTCCCAGTCTAATAGGAATTAAATCTACGCTCAGTTCATGTTCTCTAGTGTTGGCGTGATAATTTTGATAAACGTTTTCTGCGGGGATTATTTCCTTATTCACAACTTTTACGTTCAAAGAATCTTCTAAACGTTCTCGGGCTGTACTAAGTTTACTAAAAAATTCTTTAGATATAAAAGAATGGGTGGCACCCGAATCAAATAATACATAAGCATTTATATTATTGATTGGGATTATACCTGACACCACGTCCTTTGTAGCTACTACGTCCTGGATAGTCATGTTAAAGGTTCGGGCGGTCTATCAGTTGGGTTGCGCAGGTCCACCAATCATTAACTTGCTTCTTCCTCCCTGGCCTCCGCCAGTTCCCCCACTTCCTTTCTTTGGGCAATCCTTTATTTGGTGCTCTGTTGATCGACAAGGAAAACATCCTCTGATATTCTTTGGCTTTGGGCAATTTGGCGATATGTGCCCCTCTTGGCCGCAATTATAGCACGTGCTCTTTCCTTTCCAGCACTCCCCCTGATGACTACTTCCACACTTGTTACAAGCTTCAGTCCTTTTCTTGAAGTTTCCCTGGTGACTTCCACCTTGATTATTGTTTCTATTATTATTGTTGTTATTTTCCCACTTTCTCTTTCCAGAGTTACTCCCTCCGTTGCTGCTTCCTCCACGATGCTCACTACCAGTGTTCTTATTTTTCTTCTCCTTATGATGTAGACTTAAGGCCTCACTGCCATCTTCTGCAATGATTGCCTTCTCTAACAAGGTCGCAAAGGAATTAATCTGGAAGACTGATACCTTATTATACAACCACGGCTTTAACCCTTGCTCAAAGCGTCTCGCCTTCCTTTCCTCATCCCTAACTTGGTGCTCCACAAATCGTGCTAGTTCATTAAACTTAGCTGTGTATTGCGCCACCATCACATCTCCTTGTTTTAACTCTAGGAACTTCACTTCCATCCTACTCTTCATACTCTTTGGGAAGTAGTTCTCGAAGAACAGCGTCGTAAACCTTTCCCATGTTATCGTTCCTTCTCCCGCTCTCTACTGATTAGCTTCCCACCAATAGTTTGCTTCGCCCCTCATCATGTATGTGACAAATACTGTCTTCTAGTCTTCACCCACGCGAGCTATAGTGAAGGCCTTTTCGATCTCCTTGATCCAGGTTTGCGCAACTGTCGGGTCAATAGTTCCCTCGAATTCTGGGGGTCCTACACTCTTAAAATCGTTGAAGGTTGTTACTGGGACAGCTTGGGGAATGGGTGGTACGGGTTCGTCTCTTCCCCTCAGAGCTTCTCCCAATAAATCTACAAGTCTCTATATCTGATCTACTGGTCCTCTCTCATCATTAACTGACTCTTTTAGGACAGTTATTCTACGTCTGGGCGGCATTTTCTGCATCACAAAATTTTTCATTTTATAATACTTAGACATTTCTCAATTGAAAAGAACTAAAGGTTTATAACACGTTCCTGAAATAAGATCATTTATATTCATATGCCAAATGGTTACAATACATGTTCTTTTCTAGCATACTGCTATAAATGATAACGCATATCCCCTAGTATCACAAAAGACAGGGACAACACTAGCTTACTACCCCTCTAACACTTTTCAAAAGTTGGGGTTACCATCATCTCACACCTTACACAAAAGACTGAGATTACAACAACATATTAAAATAAAATACTACACTACTGAGCTTTTCCCTCTAGACTTAATCTAACATCCCACGCTCCACGGCGCTCTGATATTCCTTCTGTGTAATGTGAACCACCATGTCTCGTCTTATGGTATGCCGGGTCTATCCTTGCTCAGATGGGTAGTTATTTACTCCATCGATCAATCTCTACATGGTCGTGCATAGAGCATAACCCATCTTGTTCATCTTCCTCCTTTTGCACCATACCTCATCCTCTAGATCATCCACCCTGTCATTGGCTTCCTCCCACTTCTCCTCGAAGTGAATCCTATCCATCACCTCCATCTCTAACTGAGTTTGGAGAGCCTCCTTCTCCGCCCTCTCACTCAAAACCTTCTGCTCCATTTCTTCCAGCTTCACTACCAACTCAACGTTCCTCGCCATCGATCGGTGAAACAAAGTTCCCATCTAGATTCCTACCTCCTTACGGTGAGCAATTTCCACCTCCATCTCCTGCATCGCTAATTACCTCTCAAGAGTCTCAGTCTCTAGCTCCTCGACTCTACATCCTAATTCCAAAATTTGCTCTTCATACTCCCCCAACATCTGATCCTCGAAAGTAGCCTCGTCAGAGTCCTCCATAGGTTCAGGCTCCTCCTCTATAGGCTCCTCCGTCGGATCAGACTCCTTAGTTAGAGGCTCCATCTCCTCCTCCTCCTCATCATCATCATCAATAGGGGCTACTACCTATACGGGTTCTGCTATCAATGGTGCCTCATATGCCACGTGGATATCACGCGGCTCCTCCTATACTACTCGGATAGGTCCTCCCATGCCAGTCATCCTACAATCACCAACATAAGACAAGACAAACAACAACTCCATCAGAATGTTAAATAAACTTAAGTTCATTGTATAAAATTAAGTTACATTTCATTACACACTAAGTCTCTCAAGGAAAATTCTACATTAGTTTTATCTCCTTCCTAACTTCTAAGTTTTCCTAAGTTATAATCTAAGGACACTCGCTCCTGAGGTTTATAACTACAGCTTTGATACCAACCTGTGACGCCCCAAAATTTGGACCGCCACTTTGCCTCTCGAATTCGGTTCATTACGTTCTCATGGTAATACCATAATAACTAAAATCACACATTCACAACGGAAGATCTAATTTAGAATAATATACAATGCTTTATTATAATTATTCTCCCAAGTCTCGCAACCTACAGTACTTAAAAGATTACATAATAATACCGAATAAAGACTTATTACATAATCCTACTTAAGCTTAAACATAGTCTGAAAATAGTCTTAATACAACATAGTAGTCTTAAAACATAAAGGAACAAGCTAGTCAGTAACCTTGCCCTTGCCCTTGTCTTTCCCAGAGACACATCCTATTCCGCCTTAATTGAAAGGTTTTAAATAAGCAAGAATGAGCACAAATTGCCCCAGCAAGTAATATATAACAAGGGTGAAGAGTTTTATAAAACGAGTTTGAAATATCGAAGTATCATTTCTAAGATAGTTCAAGGTTTTAGAAAAATATCACGAATAATGAATATCAACAATTCTTGAATCAAATCCTTGGAATAAGAATGATAATTTAATATAAATCAACAGATATATATGAATTCAAAGGCTATCAATGTATCCAACTGGATAAATAATTTATACTGAGCAGTCACTAAGGACTGTTGAACATCTACTAGAATTACCAATATTAAACTGATAACCCAAAAGAATCACGTACTATAGATGATCAGTCTACAATACTCTAAGTTATGCATAACTACACAGTAATATTCACGTGTGTGTTGGGGCTTCCAACAATAAACACTCCTCTTACCATAAGGGTTGTTCAACTCAGTTTTTAAGATTTTCATACCAGTCAATTGGTTTGGATAGTTTTATGAACATGCATATAGTCTAGCCGAATTAAATGGCATAGACACTTTCACAATATTCAAGAACAATACCAAGTTCAACATGAATAATAGTTTCCACAAGAGTTTAAACATACTATCTAAATCGAACGAGAAGTAAGATAACTAGCATTCAAAGAGATAAGATTTGCTTACGATATCCGTTGGATAAAGTAATGCAAGAGTTTAGGATACTTGCACAATGTAAAGGATAGTTCAGATACTTGCCTTAAGCGTAGTTTATCCACGTTAATAAATCAACACTTTCGAATCCTATTTATAGCGTATTATATGTACAAGATGGTCATTAGCTAACACATTCTTTATTCAAGTTTGGCATGATTCAAGTATGCACATATGGTACAAAATCAGCTCATAGGTTATTATGAATTCAAATATCTAGTTACTTTATAAGTAAATTCATAAAGCTCAAGGTTAAGACCTTTTTACCCATGGACTTTCCTTATACAAGACAAACACCATCATATTACTTAATCATCACATATATACATGCATCAATAGGTTTTAAACTATTTTTTAGCAATATAGGCATCATACAAGTTAACTGTCCAAAGATCAGAGTTCAATTTAACTAAGTTCTGATTTCAGACCGGCACAACTGTGCCATGGCTAAGGCTAGGGTCGGCGCAGCTGCGCAACCCTCTGGCCAAGCCAAGACTCTGCTGCTGCCTTGTGGTTCCTGTTTGGCTTGAACACAACAATCATACATAATATATTTTGTCATGTTAAAGGTCTTTTCATGCTTCTCAACTCAATCTAGGTTCCCCTTTTATAATATAATTCTAAATTAAACATTTTAACAAGTTAAGGCCATTCAAGGTCATGAAGCCACAAAGTCTATCATGCTTGCTCTCTGAACATACAAGGTAGTTATAAAACTCATATTATGTATGCTTCTGAGTATTCATAACACATATGTGAAATTAGCACTACTTTGGTTGAAAATATGCTTCGTTCATGCTTAACTTAAAATATGATACACAAGCATGGTATATATATATGTTTATGTTACATGAGTGAGTCTAAGAGTATCATCAAACATGATCACAATTATCAGATTCTAACCCTCAAGGTAGTTTATCAATATTCGCGTTCACATTTCGTATTTTTATTTGTAAAGCTTACTAATAAGTTCAACATGTTCATGCTTCCTTACGAATCACCTAAACACAAGTTATTGGTTTATTCATGCATTTCTAAACCATACCTACATGCTTGCAAAATCAGTATATACACATGACATACAAACATATCAAGTTTATTCCTAAAGTGCTACATTTATTTAAACTATACACTTTGTTAATCATGTATGCTAATCTAGTAAAACATGCTCTTATTAAGTTAATATACTTGTATATACCCATTACACGTGCTTGTATGCTAGTTTAAGTCACAGAAATTACTAACACTTAGCAGACTTTAAAACAGAAAGCAAAAACTGGACTCAGAGGCCGGCGCAGCTGCGCTGCGCCTCAGTGTTAATACGGCGCAGCTACGCCACGTCTGGTTTGAGCCAGGAACAGTTTGCGTTGGCAGAAAACTATCCCAACCATAGAAATTATTCACGAATTAGATTCTAAACAGTCATATATCAGTTTAAACATACTTATATGGTCATATAATAACTATATAACCACTACCCAACCTCATTATCACCCAACTCCACATAATCTAGAAATTGAAATTCAAGAACTCAAGAACTCTATTTTGGCAGAGAAGGAAATGGAAAGCAAGGAAAAGAGATTATACCTCTGTAATGTGAAATGAACTTACTCCGAATGAACTCCCAAATTCTTAGAACACTTGTATGCTCTCAATTCCACACTTAGCAATTCTCATAATGGCAATTGGAGAAGGAGAGTCCATATATATAGAAAAACCAATACACATATATTGCCATCTCTCACTAAATTAAATCCATAGATTGAAGGATTGTATGAAGGTTAACAAGGAGTTGTTGGATGGTAGTTGATTTACATCATTATGCCCACTCCCTTGTTCATCATTGTCATCTAGATTGCTAGCTTGAGTTTGGGAGAAGAAAAGAGGAATATGCCTTAGTCTTTTTGCCAAACAAGTAACTGAGAAATGAGGAGCAAATGGGACACTAAATTTGGGACACAGCAATTATCTCAGCATTCTTGCAACACTTATACCAATTCCTACTCTTATGTTATATTTTATACATATATCAACCATACATTAGTTATAACTTAATGTCACAATATGATTTAATATTTCAAGGTAGTAGATGTTATTCAACATACATATAATCCATGTACATTTTATTTTAATTTATTCCTACCTACACATTGTCACATAGATATTTCATAATGTATTTATAACATATAGTTCCAATATGCTTAATAACATTGCTACATACAATATAGTTTAATAAGACTTAATATATTGTTGTTATATATAATCACATAAATGTCACACTACACTATATCATATAGTTATATTTTATATTTTTAATTATTGCTCACATGCACATAACAGTCAACATAATCTTATTATATTAATAACTTAATTATTTGTTTTATGTCAAATAAATAAATTATTCACTTCCTTGATTAATTAACACCAATATTAATTAATTTATTCCTCATAAATTAATTTAATTATGGATCTCTATAACCATTAATTGTCTATATAATTCTTATTATATTTATAGACATATTGCTAACAGTAATAATCACGTATCATTAATTAATTATCATTATCAATTAATCAATATTCTGCAATAACCATTAACGATTAATATTAATTAATTGCTCACTTAATAATTCCTTCGTCGATTAATATCAACATCACGTACTTTTATCCTATGGTTTATTAATGTCACACATGTCACATTAGTGTTCCGTTTCATTGCCACAGAAGAAGAATAAATTTTTCTCCAATTGATCTCTGACGCAGCTGTGCCGTACCCTGACAGTGTCAAGATTGGTTTAGCTTCATGCCAGTGTCAACCTCCATCGCCATGCTCGTCTTAGGGTAGAGATATGCTTGACATCGCATGTAATTAGATAATGAACTTGAACTTAAACCTTCTTTAATTGTAATTCACATAGAGATATAGTGAGTTAGTTGATTAAGGTGTTTAACATGATTATATCTAATTTGTGGATTTTAGTTAATACGGTATTAGTACATCGAGAGGTGGCTAGTTCTACATATGTGTTCTTAATTAATAAATTGGGATAGTGATATAAACTGGAATGAGGTGTAATAATCAGAGTGATGCTTAGAGTGAAGTTGTAAGCCTAATTCTCTAATATTTATTTGAAAATTCAGTTTTTATGGTTTGTTGATTGTTTGGTAATTTTAATATTTTTAATACTTTTAGTTACAAACTTGAAATTGGTTAGTTTAATAAAATTTGGATTAATAAGAAATTGGTAATTGTGTGAGTTAATTTCTTGCTAGTCTCTATGGGAACGATACTTAACTTATCACTGTATTACTTTTTGACCACGTATACCTGCGTGTTATGCGTAATTAGATTTTACCAAGCAAGTTTTTGGCGCCGTTGCCGGGGAACTTAGTATAGATTTTAATATTTTGGGATATTAGTTTAATTAGTCCAGTTTTACTTAAACATTTTTATTTTTGTTTTGTTCGTCTTATTTCAGGTTTTTGAAGTTGGTTTATGCAAACTCGATCCAAAAATCCAGACTTGCTTCCTTTTGAGGACGACATTAAGAGACGCTTTCAAAGGCTAAGTAAGTGGATCAAGGAGACAAGGGAAGACTTCGAAAGCTCTGAAAAAGAAGAAGCAATGGCTGCCGAAGACCAGAAAGCATTGAGGGACTTTGCTACACCTAAGGTGACTAAGCTACAGTCGAGTATCACCAGTCCTGCTATAGTTGCGAACACATTTGAGATTAAACCTGAGACTATTCAGATGATCCAAAACTCGGTTCAGTTTGGGGGACTTGCAAATGATGATCCGAATGAACATTTGATCAGCTTTTTGGAGATAGGAGACACTTTCAAATACAATGGGGTGTCGAATGACGCAGTTAGACTTCGCTTGTTCCCATTTATTCTGCGGGACAAGGCGAAGAGTTGGTTACATTCTCTACTATTAGGTTCAATAACTACATAGGATGACCTGGCTCAAAAATTTCTAGCAAAATATTTTTAGCCAGCGAAGATTGCAAAGATGAGAAATGAGATTACCATGTTTGAACAGCAACATGGGAATCATTGTACGAGGCATGGGAGAGATACAAAGAGTTACTCAGAAAATGCCCACATCACGGATTGCCTAAGTGGTTGCAGATGAACACATTTTATAATGGATTACATGGGAATTTCAGAACCAATATTGATGCAGCTTCGGGTGGAGCTTTTATGTCAAAGAATTATGAGGAGGAGTATCAATTAATAAAGACAATGGCAGCTAACAATTACCAGTGGCCCACGACAAGAATGACACAACCTAAGGTAGCTGGAGTGTTAGAGGTAGATGGAGTGACGACAATAACAACGCATATTTTAGCGCTCTCTAAGAAGTTAGATGCTTTGTCAGGGATACAGACACAACATGTTGCAGTTATTTGTGAATTGTGCGTGGGTGAACATCCTACAGATCAATGTGCCATCAACTCATCATCATTGAAATTTGTGGGTAGCAACAACAGAATTCCACAGAATACGTACTAGAATACATACAATCCGGGAAATAAGAATCATCCTAATTTTTCATGAAGTAAAAACCAACATCAGCAAGCTCCACGACCATCTTATCCCCCAGGATTTCAGAATCAAAAACAACAACCAGCTCAACATCAAGAGAGGAAATCAGATTTAGAGGAGTTGTTATCAAAGTATATAACAAGCAACGAGGCAGCCATGAAAAACCAAGCAATTGCCATAAAATCGTAAGAAATAGCCATCAAGAATTTAGAAAATCAGATGGGACAGATAGCTTTTGCATTGAATAACAGGCCTCAAGGAACATTACCAAGTGATACAGAGAAAAATCTGAAAGGTAATCATGAGCAATGTCAGGCAATTATGTTGAGAAATTGAAAACAACTTGAGGGTCAGAAAATAGAAAATTTGGTTGCAAAAGAAGATGATAAAGAAAGTGAAAGTAAAGTGGTTGAGGACAGACAAGGGGAAGAAAAGCAAGTGGAAAAGACCAAAATAGTTAACGAACCGGTTGTTTATCCTCCCCCACCATTTTAATAAAGAGTTCAAAAACAGAATTTGGATAAGCAATTCGCTAAATTTTTAGAAGTTTTTAAGAAACTTCATATTAATATTCCGTTTACTAAAGCCCTTGAGCAGATGCCAAGTTATGCTAAATTCATGAAAGGGATTTTGTCTAGGAAAAAGAAATTAGATGATTTTGAAACAGTGGCATTAACCGAGGAGTGTAGTGCAGTTTTACAGCGAAAGTTGCCTCCAAAGTTGAAAGATCCGGGAAGTTTAACTATTTCGTGAACAATTGGGAACACGATGTTCAACAAGTGTTTATGTGATTTGGGAGCAAGTGTGAACCTTATGCCATTATCAGTTTATACAAAATTAGGTCTACCAGCTCCAAAGCCCATGAACATCTCATTGTAGTTGGCAGATAGGTCAGTCACGTACCCGAGAGGCATTGTGGAGGACATTTTGGTCAAGGTTGATAAATTTATATTCCCTGTGGATTTCATAATTCTGGATTTTGAGGATGATAAGAACATCCCAATTATCCTAGGGCGACCTTTCTTGGCTACGGGTAGGACGCTCATCGACGTACAAAAAGGTGAACTAACTATGAGGGTCCAAGATCAAGAAGTAAAGTTCAATGTTTTTAAGGCCATGAAATTCCCTACGGATGAAGAGGAGTGTTTCAGGATGGATATTATTGATCAGATAATCAGCGAAGACATGGGTAAAAGTTTGGCTAACGATCCATTGGAAACGACATTAGTGGGAGATGAAGATTTAGATGATCCGGAGTTTGTGGATTACTTATAGATGCTAGACTCCCTGCCACGAGTTAGCAGATTTAAAGCACCATTTGAACCATTGCACACGGAGGAAAGAGCCACAACAAGGATGAAACCTTCATTGGAGGAGCCACCTAATCTTGAGCTAAAGCCACTCCCTAAACACCTCAGGTATGCGTATTTAGGCAGTTCTAATACTTTACCTGTTATTATTTCTGCTGCACTTAACGAATTACAGGAAAATAAGTTGCTGAGAGTGCTTAGAGAACACAAATCAGCTTTAGGATGAACAATTATAGATATCAAGGGAATCAGCCCATCCTTTTGCATGCACAAAATTTTGATGGAAGAAGATGCAAAGCCGATAGTGGAGCAATAGAGATGGCTCAACCCAATGATTGGATGCGGGAATCCTAAAATGGTTGGATGCGGGAATCATCTACCCCATTTCAGACAGTAAGTGGGTCAGTCTGGTTTAATGTGTGCCGAAAAAGGGAGGAATGATGGCCATCTTTTCGGCTTATGTAATTAACCCGCTACCTTCCAACAGTGTATGATGGCCATCTTTTCGGACATGGTAGAGAAAAATGTGAAAGTCTTCATAGATGACTTTTCTATCTATAGGGATGATTTTGATGCATGTTTGGAGAACTTGGTGATGGTTTTAAAGAGATGCATAGAAATAAATTTTTTTACTTAATTGGGAAAAGTGCCATTTCATGGTTGAAGAATGAATAATTTTGGGGCACAAGGTTTCGGCGAAAGGATTAGAGGTTGATAAAGCAAAGTTGGAAACGATTGAAAAGCTTCCACCACCAACTTCATTTAAGGGAATCCGAAGCTTTCTGGGACATGCCGGGTTCTACAAGAGATTTATAAAAGACTTCTCTAAAATTGCAAAACCATTGTGCAGTCTTTTAGAGAAGGATTCAATTTTTAAGTTTGATGAGGATTGTAAGTTTACATTCGAGCTATTGAAAAAGAAATTGACTACAACTCCAGTTATCATCGCACTAGATTGGAATATGCCTTTCGAATGTGTGATGCAAGCAACTATGCGGTTGGGGCTGTCTTGGGTCAACGCCAAGAGAAGGTATTGCACGACATATACTATACAAGTAAGACACTTACGGAGACCAAAATGAATTACACAACTATGGAAAAGGAATTACTTGTATTAATATATGCTTTCGAAAAAGGTAGTAGTTTGTACAGACCACTCGGCCATTCGGTACTTACTTTCGAAGAAAGATGCTAAGCCACGACTTATCAGGTGGATACTTCTCCTACAAGAATTTGATTGGGAAATAAAAGATAGAAAGGTTACGGAGAATCAAGTAGCAGATCATTTATCGAGGCTGGAAAATTAGGGGAAAAAGGAAGAGGACAGATGTGTAATTAATGAGTCATTTTCGGACGAACAACTATTTGGGATCAATACGGAATTTCCATAGTACGTGGGTTTTGCTAACTATCTAGTGAGCAACATTCTTCTCCCAGATCTAACATGATGGCAGAAAAAGAAATTCCTACATGATGTCAAGTGGTACATGTGGGATGAGCCATACTTATTCAAACAGTGCGCCGACAAGATGATTAGAAGGTGTGTACCCTACAACGAAGTGAAGAACATATTTCATGAATGCCACTCATCTACATATGGGGGACATTATGGTAGTGAGAGAACAGCAGCAAAAGTGCTTCAAGTTGGGTTTTATTGGCCTACATTATTTAAGGACGCCCACCAATTTGTTAGAAGTTATGATAGATGTCAAAGGGTGGGCAACATATCGAAAAGGAATGAGATGCCACTACAACAATCTTAGAAGTTTAGATTTTTGATGTATGGGGCATGGGTTTTATGGGGCCATTCCCTTCCTCGTTCAACAATCAGTACATCTTGCTTGCAGTTGACTATGTATCGAAATGGGTTAAAGCTGCAGCACTACCAATAAATGATGCCAAGGTGGTTCTTAAATTCTTTCATAAGAATATTTTTACAAGATTTGGCACGCCAAGAGCTATTATAAGTGATGAAGGTAGTCACTTCTGTAACAGATCGTTTACAGCTCTTATGGCAAAATATGGGGTTAACCATAAGGTGGCGACGAAATATCATCCCCAAACAACTGGGCAAGCTAAAGTTTTGAACAGGGAGGTGAAGAGAATCTTCGAGAAGGTACTAAACCCGAATAGAAAGGACTGGTCTCTCAAATTAGACGATGCACTGTGGGCCTACCGGACTACGTACAAAACACCAATTGGTATGTCACCATATCAGTTGGTCTGTGGGAAAGCATATCACCTACCTGTGGAGTTATAAAATAAAGCCTACTGGGCAATCCAGAAACTTAACTTCGATCAAGCAGCTGTGGGTGAAAAGAGATTACTTCAGTTAAATAAGCTTGATGAATTCTGACTTCATGCTTATGAGAACTCTAAGTTATACAAAGAAAGGGTAAAGAAATGGCACGACAATAAAATCATGCAGAGAACATTGGAACCGGAACAATCAGTACTATTGTTCAACTTAAGATTGTGGTTGTTCCAAGGAAAGCTTAAATCGAGGTGGTCGAGCCCATTTACCATAAATAAAGTTTTTCCACATGGCGTCATTGAATTATACAGTAGAAATCCATTGGAGACTTTCAAGGTCAATGGTCAACGGTTAAAGCATTATTGGGGTGGCGAGTCCAATTGGGATGTCATCGCAATCACAGTTGCCGACGCGCCATAAACAGGGAGTAGTCAGGCTGAACGACTTAAAATCAAGCGCTAATTGGGAGGCAACCCAATTTTACTTTTATTCTTAGTATTTTTATCCATACTAGTTAGATTATAGTTTAGACTAATTAGGATATAATAAGTTCATTAAGTAATTAGTTAAGTTGGATTTTCTAGATATTCTTATCACCATGCTTAAAATTGCTCAATATCTACTCATAGTTATGTTTGATGGTATTTTAGGAACCTAACATGATCATGGATTGGAGTCGCAGGGAAGAAATAAGCAAAACAGAGTCCAATTACATATCACTAGCCCGCTGAGGTGGGCCCCTACAAGCCTATTATGCCCGTCGGGGCAGGGGTCTCCATATCTCATTAAAAGTGTATATGCTTGCTGGGACGGGCTTATAAGGCACAATACCCCCCGCTGGGGTGGGGGTCCTGAATATGAACCAGCAAATTCGACAGTTACATCACGTTTATAACTCTCCTACTTCTTCCCCAACTGAAACACCACTCCCATACATTTTCTCCACTATTTACCCGCATTTTGGAAATTAAATCTCCATCACCCCACTCCATTAAATTACCCACTACTTCAATCCACTACTCCACTTCACAACTCTATACATCATCCCATCTCTATTAAACCACCCCCTCACCAAACAAATCCTTCATCCCACACACTAACACCCTCAATTTATACTATTCAGAAGTTCAAGGTTAGGGTTTGTGTGAATTTTTTCAGCCAAGGTTGAGATACACTGAGAGTGAGTAAGTTGTCTTCTAATTCCTCACTTTCTATCACCACAATTGAAGCCAAATCACTAAGTTTGGGGGTATTACTCATCTTGCACACCAAGTGTTCGATAATTTGTTTGCGTGAAGTTTGGGGGCATTCATTATTGAAGTTCACCTATTCTAATTTAATGACACCTAAACCGGCAACAAAAAGGCAATGTGGAGAGAGTTTCAGGGCCACACTACCTACACGGACATTTGACCGGCGAAAATTCATAAGTGTCGCCGCCGCCGACCGTTACGACTATATTGTGACAAAAGCACTCACACCGAAGCGGGGATTGGCACTGGACCATGTCGACGGTGAAATGATGCAACAAATATATTAGAAGGATTGGAATAAATCAGAAGCACGTTAATAACACCTGTGTCAACTGATTAGTTCAAATTGATACATAAGGAGTTTCTAAAGGATAATGCTAGTGTAAATGAGAGAATGACAAGAATAAGTAGTGATGACTAAAGTTAGACAAGAACCTAAATTTGGGGGATATAAGCTAAAAAAATAATAAAATAAAAAAAGAGAAAAAAATTTTATAAATAAACACCGTGGCATGCTTGTCTAGTTTTGTGGCCTTTGCTACTTGAGTAAGTAAGCCCGAGGGGATTGTCTTTACACTTAGCGCCCTAAGGTCTTAATGGTCTAGGAGTTGTTGGTCGAAAGCTCGTTAAGGTAGCATTGAAAATCCTAAGGGAATAAGACATTGCATAGCTATGTGATATATATATATATATATATATATATATATATATATATATATATATATATATATATATATAAAATAAAGCATAAGTACCTTATGTGAACCCTTGATATTGGTTACCGTTTGATTTTAGTTAGAACTCGTCTGTTTTTTAAACTTTTGAGTTTACTCTGTATGATTCCTTATAAGAGATTGGTTTTGTATTAAATTTAAATTTGTATCAGTTAGCATTGATGTTGATCACACATACACACACACACACACACACACACTATACTAGTGATAATGATTCAAGATTCGAGGATTAATAAGGAATTATCGATTGGTTTTGATATGAAGTGTTGTAGTGTTTGCTTGATTTCTCTGAGGCCGGAGGAATAATTTTGATTCTATGATACTGTTGGATTCGTAGACATATAGATTAGATGCATTACATATCATTGCATTGTATTGTATAGCATGTTAGTTTTATTTTGTGCTCGAGGACTAGTACGGTTTAAGTTTGGGGGATTTTGATAAGTGGGTTTTATACCCACGAATTGGTTCTTAATTCAAGCTTATTCGGGGTTAATGCCTTGTTTTATTGTTTATTTTTACTTGTTTAGCTTTGTTTTGTGTTTAGGATTGGTGGAGTGGCGTTTGGATAAAAAGGGTGGACTTAAGGTGCAATGTGGCAAGAAATTGGGCAAGCAAAGGAGCAAAACAAAGTCATTAGCTGAAGTCATGCCCGCCAGGGTGGGCTATTTCCTATATAAAATCCCCGCCGGGGCGGGGGGTCCAAACCCAGAAGACAGTGTACATGCCCGCCGGGGCGGGCCCTTTTCAAGCTAACACCCCCACCGGGGCGGGGGGTACGGGGCAGAGCAGTTGTAACGACCGAGAAATTTTTGTAATTAATTTAAATATTTATTGAATTAAATAAATATTTTATTAAATTTATTTATTGAGGAAAATAAATAATTGATGAAATTGTGATGCAAGAATTTAGTAACTAAATTGATTAATATTAATTAAATTGAATAATGGTAATTTTTATTTGAAGATTTAATTTAATGAAAATAATTAAATTAAATGAATTTTTTTAATATTTAAGAAAATAAGTAAATTAAATAAAGTAATATTTAAGTCTAATTTATTAATTAAATTAGATATATAATTATATATTAATCATAAGTATAATTATAATAAAAATTATTGTTATTATTATTATAATTATTATAATTATAAGTGTAAATGGGTTACATGTGTGACAAATAGAAACTATATAATATAATATTATTAAAATAAATTGGAATGCGGGAATTGGTGTGTGACCAAACAAGGCCTTGTGGCCTTTGGCTTATTTTAACTGGCGTGAACTTTTTGGTTCTTACCTGACATACGTGGGAGGTGAGTTCATATCAGTTTATTTTTACGCGTCTTATTCTCCCTAAGGCTAGATAACATAGAAATACAGAGAGGAAAACACTGAGAAAATTTGCTAAGAGATTGAGGGTTTTGCTGTGGAAGGGGAAAGAATTGAAGCCACTATATATAAATTGCTTCAGTAATCAAGGATTAAGGTATACTATACTTCTAATTTTCATGTTTTTGAGTCCTCAGTGAATATTTTCTGTAAACTATTAAGTCACGTTGGATGATTATATATATATGTACATATAGTTTGATAGAATCTATTAGTCACCATATATGAGTGTTATTGGAATAACTAAACACATGAAATTGGGTTTGATGAAGAGATTAGAATAACAGTGATATGTTCATATGATATGGCTTGTTTAAGTACAAAATTTCATGTTCAATATGTGTTATAATCTGTAAATTGATGTTGGATTGTGTTAGTATGTTTAAAAATGAAAACGGCGTAGTTTGAATTGTGTCAATTGGTTAAGAAACGAAGTCGTGGCGATCGATTTCGCTAAAAGTGTAAAAAATGAAGAAATTGGGAAAATTGGGGTTTTGATCCTTCAAAATTGAGTATATGTAATGTTTATGATGTTAGAATGATGAATAACATGCTTAACTATGTTATTACAAAGTTTTAGATGTTAAGTTTTGTGAAATTTGTTGGATTTGTGTTGATTTTGGTGACTGTTGTGTAACAGAGCTGCTAAGCTCAGTTTCTGTCTGTGTACGGCGCAGCTACGCGGGTACCACAGGTAGAAACGGCGCAGCTGCGCCGTTGGTTTTCTGCGAATCTGCACCAGCGCAGCTGCGCCGGTGCCAATGCTTGGGATAACGCAGCTGCGCCGTGCCCTGAGCCTAGGCAGTGAAGTCTGTTTATTTGTGGGTCATAATTCATGGACTTAATCTAGTTTGGCATGCATGTTAATGATGTTAAAACATAACGTGTGCTATAATAACAGATTGTAATGTAATGTAATATAAAGTGTGAATATTTGAAGTGATTATTTAATTAAGTAATGAACAAAATTTGATGTTTACGAGAGTTAGAGATAAATGATAAAGTTTATGTTAGTTTATAATGAGATTTCAGATTCGTTAAGGATGTCAACCAACATGGTTATGTGTTAAGATAAGGGTATGACTTAAATGGTGGGTTAAACCCATAAAGCTAATATTAATACAACTAATTGTTATTGCGATTTCAATGATATGTGTAGGATAATTGGCGAACATTATTATACTTGTGGAGCTTACATACAAGGCAAGTTTCCCAACTTCATTCTCTTTTATAATGAATGCAAGTTTCATAGCTACGTTATCTTTTATGTCAAGCTTGCTTTCTATTTCTAAATTTTACATTAAAGTTGAGCAAGCCTAATGATTTTATCTCGTGTATAATTGTACAAGCTCTTGTAATCCAGTTCGTTATATTGAGTGAGTTTCATTTTCCTAAGTCTTGTTGTTATTGTTCAAAGTATATATTGTTCTAATACAATTATTCAAATGAGATTGTTCTAACTCTTTTAAATGTAGTACTTTGCATTTATACTATGTCTATTCAGTTGTACATTTCTGTTATTCGATCTTTGACTTTGATAACCTTGTTCAATTCTATATTGTTGTATTAAACCTTCAACTAGTAAGTAAACTTTTATTGATTGAATTGGTTTATAATGGAATAGTGTTCTAAAATTCTAGAACCACTGATAAGCTAGTTCCAAACTAAACTTTCTTTAGTGCAGAAATTCTAAATTTAAGCTGAGACGAACAACCCTAACATAGGGGATTTTGTACGTGTAACGTTTAGATGTTTGTGCACAATACATGGTACAAAGGACTGATCCCCCTAAGTACGTTAAGAAGGGTCTGTATAGTCTAAATGACTGTTAAGGTTGAGGTAATAACACCTAAACACCGGGAACATAGTTCGTGGTCTTAAGACTCTCATATATTAAATTCGAACTTGTTTTCTATATTTTGATTCGTAGAACAAGTTAATTATTATTCAACACTCGTTGTTCATTCTCATGTTGTTATCATTACTGCTCTTTATATCAGTGAGCAATTGTTTACTCACTCTTGCATTTAACACTGCAGCTAAAGTTGAGAAAGTTGATGAGCCATCTACTAGCAAAGGAAATGGCAAGATGTCCAAGTGTTGAAGATTTATTGAATTTATTTAAGTGGATTATGTTATAAGACTTGTTTTATTTTATGATGTATTCCGCAAACTTATGTAATAATTTAAGGTTAGATTACTTGGGATTATTTTTGAGATGATGTAACCCTTTAAGGGAAAAGATTATTGTTTAAGTTATTTTATGTCTTTATCCTTTATTATGGGTAGTTAGATGTAATTATTTTTTATAGTGAGCACCAAATCTTGTGGAATAGAGTACTAGTATTTCGGGGTGTCACAACAGTCCTAGTTGGTTCCTAATGTTGCAATCATGGAGCTTAAGTGTTTGTGTTGGCTTAAGATTCATAATGGCATGGAATTGCAATCAGAATGCGTGTTTTAGAGATATATCTGACATCAAATAACAAGATCGGGGAAGCATACAACATAAGGCAATTAACAGAGCTAGAAGACATATTTTGGAAGCAAAAAGCATTGGAGTGAAGATAATTGAAGAATTTTTCGTATCAATTGCGAATAGGGCTGAGGAAAAGGGTGGTTCTGGATTATTTCTTTTCTTTTAGTTTATATTTGTAATTGGAAGGATGTTATCTTTGATTAATTAAGTTTTTATTTCATTGATGATGAACTAAGTACTTTTTAGGCTTATGATGAATCTTTAAGTGGAACAATGGCTATGTAATCTTTGATTTTCAGTTTAATAAGCTATTACTCAGTTTATCTATATTAATATATGCTTGAATTTATGAATTGCTTGATCAACAATTATTTGTGGACTTGTATGGATTCGAGAGAGGAAATATGAGTCTAGACTTAGTTAATATAGCATGTGTTCTTGAATTTTGTGAATGAACAGAATCTTGATGAATGTTATGGTAGAGATATGCTTGACATCGCTGTAATCAGATAAAGAACTTGAACTTTAACCTTCTTTAATTGTAATTCACATAGAGATATAGTGGGTTAGTTGATTAAGGTATTTAACTTGATTCTATCAAATTTGTGGATTTTAGTTAATACGGTATTAGTACATCGAGAGGTGGCTAGTTCTACATACGTATTCTTGATTAATAAACTGGAATAGTGAATTAAACTAGAATAAGGTGTAATAATCAGAGTGTTGCTTAGAGTGAAGTTGTAAGCCTAATTCTCCAATATTTGTTTGAAAATTCAGTTTTTAGGGTTTGTTGATTGTTTGGTAATTTTAATATTTTTAATACTTTTAGTTACAAACTTGAAATTGGTTAGTTTAATAAAATTTGGATTAATAGGAAATTGGTAATTGTGTGAGTTAATTTCTTTCTAGTCTCTATGAGAATGATACTTAACTTATTACTTTATTTACTTGTTGACCATGTATATTTGCGTATTGTGCGTAATTAGATTTTACCAAACAGTTTCCCAATTATTGAGCAATTGTGGAAGATTCTTGTTATTCTGAATGGTGAATGAGGCAAGGGGGATATTCTTTAGAAAAGAGTAATTTGTGGAAGCACAACATGTGATGATGAGTAAATTGAGAAAACTATAATAGTTCCAAGGAAAAAATAAAATTCTAAAATGAGAAGGGATGAAGTTATCTAAGAAAAAAAAATGTGATATTCATAGAAGAGAAAGATGTGAAGTATGCGATGATAGATCCTCAAAGGAGGAATTTGGTCATAGAACCCAATGGGTGAATAAAGATTAACGTGAGATCTATTTTTATTAATTAAATAAATGAATATGGGGAAGTTAGAATTTCGAGGACGAAATTCTTAGAAGAAGAGATAAATGTAATATCTCGAGTGTTTATAAGTTGAGTATATGATAACGATCCTTAGAAAAGGAAATGAATGGGTTAAAGAATATATAATACTCAAAATATAATTGAGTTCAAATGAAGGTTATGAAATAAAATCTAGAAATTGTTGAAGAAATGAATGGAGAGAGTAAGAAATATAAAACGTATGTTAAGGTAATGTGTTGAAGTTGTTAAACGATAAAGTTTAGGATGATATTTGACGAAAATTGAGTAAAGGAGGTTTCGGTGATTCCGAGGACGGAATCCTTATAAGGAGGAAAGGATGTGACAACTCGAATTTTTGGATATTATTAAAATGAGAATTTAATAAATAAAATTCTTATTATAAGATGTTTTGAGTTTGAGTATGTGTATATATGTGTTATATATTGTGAAATATGTGATTTGGTGTGAAGAGAATTATATATTCATATGTTGGAGAAAATGAGATTTAATAGTAAATTAAACTATTAAAGAAATTAAATAATATTAGTTAATTTAATTAAGTTGAAATTATATTATGAGATAATATAATTTTAATTACTATGCCTTGTGGGCAACGGAAATTATTATGAGTTAAGTTTCATAAATAATGTGAATAATTCACTTAATTAAAATAGTTAATTAATACAAGTATAATTGATTTAATAAAGTGAGATAGTAATATATTGCATAAAAATGTAATATGTGGCGCCCCCAAAATAGGTATACACAACCCATTCTGAGTCGCCAAATACATGGTACAGAATTCAAATACAAACTTAATTATATAACTATCGTGTAAAATACGATAAAACATAGCTGAGAGTTTTAACACGAATATTGTCTCGTAGACAATATCCAAACTCAAACTGAGTCCTCATTACATTTATTATCACACTATTTCATAGAATAGTGAGGACTACTATAGCCACCATCTAGGACCATAACTTCATTCCCCGACTAGTCCCAGCTATATTCTCATTTCTTGAAGAGAACAATGAAAGCAAAGGGTGAGCTCAACTAGCTCAGTAAAGAATATTATGACCAAGATAATGCAGAATAAATTATCGTTAGCCTTCAACAGTGTAAAACTGATAGAATATAATAGACAACAAGTCTAACTGCACTATGCACACACTACGTGTGACGCCCCCAAAATTAGGTATACATCACCCATCTTGGGTCGTCAGATACATGGTACAGAATTCAAATACAACTTAATAATACAACTGTCGTGTACAATATGACAAAACATAAACTGTGAGTTTGAATACAAATATTGTCTACTAGAGAGTATCCATACTCAGAAGGAGTCCTCATTACATTTATTAACACACTATTACATAGAATAGTGAGGACTACTAAATAATACTATCATTCGGAACATCACTTCGTTCCCCGACTTGCCTCAGCTACGTTCTCATTTCCTGAAGAGAACAGTGAAAGAAAGGGTGAGCTCAACTAGCCCAGTAAGAAATATTATGACTAAGATAATGCAGAATAAATTATCATTAGCCTTCAACAATGTTAAACTGATAAAATATAATAGACATCAAGTTTAACTGCAGCGGAACAAGCAATCCATTAAAAGAGTCAAGTAGAAAATAAACTGTACTATCTTTTATGATTTAAAAGATTTTTCAACACTGTTATCGCTGGGACTCAGCTTAATAAAATAATCCACATCATCGAATCACCCCTGCACTACGGCCAAGGATATTCGTGTATTCATTAATGGTCATGATCATGCCAACAACTGTCCATCAATGCACTACGGGCTAATGAGGACTTTTACCACATCATTTGTAACATTACGGTCATGATTATACCGAATAATCCCTGGTCATAATCATACCAAGTCCATCTATGCACTACAGGCCACAGATAACTTTCAACATTTTATAAACATGAGGATGATGACAATGATATAAGAATTCAATAAAACAAGTTCAAGAATTAATTTATCCAAGAATTAACAACGTCCAAATTGTCAACATGATACTGCTTTGTGGAGTAAAATTCAAGAATGCTTAGAAGAATATTTTCATGAAAAGATACTGGATGAACCGCAATTATCAAGAATATTCTACTAATTTCATGGAGTATAGAAGTTAAAACTTAACCAACTGAGTATAATAAAGAATGGAATAACAAAAGAAATCACCCGGCATGCGATAGACCGCACAGACAGGTTATTCCAACAGAATAATAAATAATGGAACCAGGTCCGGCGTAAATGCACAGACAGGATATTCCGACAGAATAATAATTAATGGAACCAGGTCCGGCGTAAACGCACAGACAGGATATTCCGACAGAATAATAAATAATAGAACCAGGTCCGGCGTAAACGCACAGACAGGATATTCCAACAGAATAATAACAAGACGGAACCAGGTCCGGTGTAAAACACACAGACAGGATGTTCCAACAGAATAATAATAAAAACGGAACCAGGTCCGGTGTAAAACACGCAGACAGGATGTTCCAACAGAATAACTGAAGAATGTCACTAAGTATAGGGTAGACCGCGTATACAGGTTATTCCAACAGAATAATAAAAAATGAAATAACAACAGTTCTCTTCATGAATAAGAAAGAATAACACCCCTTACCGTTTTAAAGAAGAACTGAAATAAGGAAGTAGTTAAGTAGCAGAATACTTTTCTTTTATCTCTCTATAGTTTCTCTCTATAGTTTCTCTCTCTAGAGTTCAGTGAATTCGTAAGAAATAATGAAGGAATGAGCTGCTATTTATAGAAAAATAGAATGCATAGTAACTAATCCATGAACGGTCCAGATTGATTACTTTAATCTGACGGTCCATATTTAAAGAAAAATCTTTTAAATAAAATAAAATATATTCTATTTATAGAATAACTTTAATAAAGTATTCTGTTTTATATAAAAAGATGTTTCTGTTTTATTACGTTAATAATACGAATAAAACAAAACGTCATTATCGCTAAATAATTCATATGACAATATTTGAATCAAACTGAGTGACTTCTCACATAAGCATTAATAATCAATACCGTGTGCTACTATGCAACCATACGTATTACTGTACTTTTACTACCGAGTAGTTCAACAGTATCAATGGTAAAACTTCCGCCGTTATTTTTAATAAAATATTTTTGTCATTTTCTCAATCCGACAATAATTCCGTTGTGGGGTCCACCAATGATTGTGCCGTTGTACGAATATTCCCTGTTAAAACGAATATTCCCCGACCAATCGAATATTATATAACAACTTACGTACTTTGCAAAATTTATAAATTTTACCCACAACTATAACATTATATCAAATTAACTCCATAATATTCAAAAATGATATTTATAGAAAATTCGTCTTTATTTATAAAAGTTGGGGTCTTACAACCTCCCCTTCTTATGAAATTTCGTCCTCGAAATTAGGGTACGTACCTGGTATGTCGAAGAGGTAAGGATACCTTGATTTCATTTCAGATTCTAACTCCCAAGTCATTTCCTCAACATCGTGGTTTCTCCACAAAACTTTGACTTGAGGTATAACCTTGGAGCGTAGAATATGTTCCTTCTTATCCAAGATTTGAACAGGAACTTCTTCATACGTCAAATCTTCTGCTATTTCGTCCGGTTCTAACTCAATAATGTGGTTCGGGTCTTCCACATATTTACGTAACATGGATATGTAAAAAACGTTATGAACACGAGACATACTTGGCGGTAAAGCGAGTCTATAAGCCACAGTTCCTACTCGATCGAGGATTAAAAATGGACCGATGAATCGAGGATTGAGCTTTCCTCTCTTTCCAAATCTCGTAACTCCTTTCCATGGAGCAACACGTAAGAACACATGATCTCCTATATCAAATTCCACGTCCTTTCGATGAAGATCAGCATAACTCTTTTGTCGATCTTGTGAGGTTTTTATACGTTGTCGGATCGTTTGAATCTTTTCTGTAGTCATACGTACCAACTCCGATCCCAACAACGTTACTTCACCCACCTCATCCCAGCATACTGGAGAACGACATTTTCTTCCATACAACGCTTCGAATGGAGCCATGCCAATACTTGCTTGATAACTGTTGTTGTAGGAAAACTCTACCAATAGTAAGAACTTGTCCCAACTTCCCTTGAAGTCAAGGACACAGAGTCTTAATAAATCTTCTAGAGTTTGAATAGTCCTCTCTGATTGTCCGTCCGTCTGAGGATGATATGCCGAACTATATCGTAAATCCGTGCCTATAGCTTTTTTGTAAACTAACCCAAAATCGTGAAGTGAATCTTGGGTCTCGATCAGAAACAATGGATACTGGCATACCATGCAGTCTTACAATCTCGTTTATGTACATACGAGCAAGACGTTCAAGTGTATACGTTTCTCGTATCGGTAAGAAATGAGCAGACTTGGTCAATCTATCAACAATGACCCAAATCGCATCTATACCTTGAGAAACCTTAGGAAGACCGGTAACGAAATCCATGGTAATGTGCTCCCACTTCCATTCTGGAATTTCAAGTGGTTGCAATGGACCTTTTGGTACTTGATGCTCCGCTTTGACTCGTTGACAAGTTAGACACCTTGAGATAAACAACGCTATCTCTCTCTTCATATTGCTCCACCAAAATGTATGACGAAGATCATGATACATTTTGGTACTTCCAGGATGGATTGCAAACGGTGTGTTGTGCGCCTCCAACATGATTTCATACTTTAAATCAGGGTTGTTAGGAACACAAAGTCTGGAGTTGACTCGAAGTATTCCTTCTTCATCGATTCTTGCTTCCGGCATAGCACCTTCTTGCACTTTCTTCCTCATACGCATCAGCTCCAGGTCTGTAGCTTGAGCAGCTTTAACTTTATCGATTAAAGCTGGTTCTACTCGTATATTCGCCATCATCACATGGGTCCCTGGAGTCTTTAACTCTATCTCCATCCTTTGCAAGTCACACAAAATGGGCCTTTGTGTTGACAATATCACACTCGTACTTGCATATGATCTTCTACTCAATGCGTCAGCTACCACGTTTGCTTTTCCAGGATGGTATTGAATGGTATGATCATAATCTTTCAACAGTTCAAGCCAACGTCGTTGTCGCATGTTGAGTTCCTTTTGAGTGAAGAAATATTTGAGGCTTTTATGATCCGTAAAGATCTCCACCTTCTCCCCATACAAGTAATGCCTCCAAATTTTAAGTGCAAAGACAACAGCTGCCAACTCTAGATCATGAGTAGGATAATTCCTCTCATATTCCTTGAGTTATCTTGATGCATAGGCTATGACTTTTCTATGTTGCATGAGAACGCATCCCAACCCTTTGCTCGAAGCATCACTGTAGATGACAAATCCCTCCGAGCCAGATGGTATTGTTAGAACAGGTGCTGAAACGAGTCTCCTCTTGAGTTCTTGAAAACTCTTCTCACATTCTTCGCTCCAACCGAGCTTTGTATCTTTCCGAGTCAGCTGAGTTAATGGAGTAGCGATTCGAGAAAATCCTTCCACGAATCTCCGATAATAACCAGCTAAACCAAGAAAGCTACGTACTTCGGTCACTGATTTAGGTTGCTCCCAGCTTTGAATAGCTTCAATCTTTGCCGGGTCAACCGATATTCCACGACTTGATACTACGTGCCCAAGGAATGCTACCTCCTCCAGCCAGAACTCGCATTTCTTTAACTTGGCATAAAACTTGTATTCACGAAGCTTTTGGAGTACCAGCCTCAAGTGTTGCTCATGATCTTCACGACTTTTGGAATAAATAAGGATGTCATCAATAAAGACGACCACAAAGTGATCCAAATATTCTTTGAATACCTGGTTCATCATATCCATGTAGGCAGCAGGAGCATTAGTCAATCCAAAGGACATGACTAGGAATTCATAATGCCCGTACCGAGTTCTGAAAGCCGTTTTTGGAATATCCTCAGTTCTAACCTTCAGCTGATGATATCCAGAACGAAGATCGATCTTTGAAAAGAATTGTGCTCCTTGCAACTGGTCAAACAGGTCATCAATACGTGGCAATGGGTACCTGTTTTTGATGGTGACATGATTCAACTCCCGATAATCAATACAAAGTCGCATACTTCCATCTTTCTTCTTCACGAATGGAACATAAGCACCCCAAGGAGAAGTACTAGGACGAATAAAGCCAATGTCTAACAATTCCTGCAGTTGGATCTTTAACTCCTAAAGTTCAATAGGAGCCATTCGATAAGGGGCTTTGGAAATGGGTTTTGTACCGGGTTCAAGGTCGATACAAAATTCAATTTCATGCTCTGGGGGTAGGCCAGGAAGTTCTTCAGGGAATACGTCAGGGAATTTATTAACAATAAAAATATCATTCAAAACTGACGTATTTTTGTTTAGATCCGTGACATGAGCTAAGAAAGCTTGACATCCGTTTTTCAATAAACAAATAGCTTTATGGCTTGAGATGACAGCGATTGATTTTAATGGTTTGGTTGCTTGAATTCGCATAATAGGTCGATTAGGAATATGAAAGCTAACAACCTTACGAAAACAATCAATTTTTGCATGATGAGTAGTTAACCAATCAATCCCTAGAATCACGTCAAATGCAAGTATTTTTAATGAAATAAGATCGACAGGTAATGTGTGGGTACCAACTTGAACCAAACAAGACTTATAAACCGTGGATGTAATGAAGGTTTCCCCCAATGGAGTTTCAACAGATAAGTCAAAGTCTAATTTCTCTGGAGTCAAATTTAATCGATGAGCGCAAGTAGGAGAAATAAAAGAATGGGTAGAACCGGTATCAAATAAAGTATAGACTTCGTTAGAATTTATGATAAGCTTACCCGTGATGACCACATTCGGGTTCCTTGCTTTTTGGGAGGTCACAACAAACGCTCTCCCTTGCACTACCGATTTTGACTTTTCTGGGACGGCCTTTGGTGTCTCCATCTTGGCTGAACTTGTTTTTGGTAAACGACAAAATCGAGCTAAATGACCTTCTCTTCCATAATTATAACATGTTTTAGCATCACACAATTTGGACTGATGTGCCCCTCCCCTCCGCATTTGAAACATATGATAGGTGGTCGTTCTCCTTCCTTAACAACGGGTGCTGGTGCTGACGTCTTTCCATCATTGTTGAATCTCCTCTTCTTGAAACGACCATTCTTATTGTTTTGGCCCTGTTCTGGCCTGTTGATTCCCTCCACGCTTGTTGTCACCGCTTCGATGACTGCTCTCACTGGTATTATCATTTTGCTGACTGCTCTCTTTTGGTTGCGTTGACTCGTTATCGCGCTCCACTAACTGAGCCCTATTCACAACATCTGAATACAAATACAGTTTATGAGAAATAAGATGTTGACGTATCTCAGGTTTCAAACCTCGCAAAAACATTCGCGTCATTCGCTCTTCATTATCCACCAAGTGGGACGCAAACCGGGACAACTCAGCAAATTTAGCCTCATACTGCGACACTGTCATATTATTCTGCTTTAATTTGATGAACTCCACCTCCTTCATGTGACAAACACTTTCGGGAAAGTATTTGTCATTGAACAGCTCTTGGAACTTCTCCCAAGACATCTTCAGTGCGGCAGGTTGAGTACGCTTAATCGATTCCCACCGTAATCTGCCTCTCCTCGCAACATAAAGGCGGCAAAAGGAACCTTTTGCTCCTCGGAGCATCCCAAGACATCAAATATCTTGGTGATCTGCTTTATCCATGTTTTCACTATAAGTGGTTTTGGCTCTCCCTTAAATTCCGGTTGTCCCAGCTCCTTGAACTGTTTAGCGGTGACCGTCCGAGAGTTTTCAGTATTTCCACCTACATTTTGAACAGGAGCCGCTCTCGCCTGCTGTTGCATGAACTGCATAAAGCTTCTGAACATTCCATCATTCATCATTTGGTCAGTTTTGTTGTTTGCATGAGGATTGTCGCCTTCCTGATGCACATTATCCCGATTATTGATATGTGGTGAATCCACAGTCGCCTGTGCTCCATTGCTATTCTCAACATTCTCGGATGCCATTTTCAGATACTGCCACAAAATAAAAGTTAATTGATATGTCATATATTATCCTTATATTATGACCGACCAATTAAATACCATGCAAATAAACTTAGGTAGGTCATACTAGCGAAGGAATTTCCCGTCTCTCCCCTCCTAGTTCTATTCTCACATCTTAGCCAGGGATCATATCCCTAAGCTTTGATACCAACTGTGACGCCCCCAAAATTAGGTATACATCACCCATCTTGGGTCGTCAGATACATGGTACAGAATTCAAATACAACTTAATAATACAACTGTCGTGTACAATATGACAAAACATAAACTGTGAGTTTGAATACAAATATTGTCTACTAGAGAGTATCTATACTCAAAAGGAGTCCTCATTACATTTATTAACACACTATTACATAGAATAGTGAGGACTACTAAATAATACTATCATTCGGACCATCACTCCGTTCTCCGACTTGCCCCAGCTACGTTCTCATTTCCTGAAGAGAACAGTGAAAGAAAGGGTGAGCTCAACTAGCCCAGTAAGAAATATTATGACTAAGATAATGCAGAATAAATTATCATTAGCCTTCAACAATGTTAAACTGATAAAATATAATAGACATCAAGTTTAACTGCAGCGGAACAAGCAATCCATTAAAAGAGTCAAGTAGAAAATAAACTTTACTATCTTTTATGATTTAAAAATTTTTTCAACACTGTTATCGCTGGGACTCAGCTTAATAAAATAATCCACATCATCGAATCACCCCTGCACTACGGCCAAGGATATTCGTGTATTCATTAATGGTCATGATCATGCCAACAACTGTCCATCAATGCACTATGGGCCAATGAGGACTTTTACCACATCATTTGTAACATTACGGTCATGATTATACCGAATAATCCCTGGTCATAATCATACCAAGTCCATCTATGCACTACAGGCCACAAATGACTTTCGACATTTTATAAACATGAGGATGATGACAATGATATAAGAATTCAATAAAACAAGTTCAAGAATTAATTTATCCAAGAATTAACAACGTCCAAATTGTCAACATGATACTGTTTGTGGAGTAAAATTCAAGAATGCTTAGAAGAATATTTTCATGAAAAGATACTGGATGAACCGCAATTATCAAGGATATTCCACTAATTTCATGGAGTATAGAAGTTAAAACTTAACCAACTGAGTATAATAAAGAATGGAATAACAAAAGAAATCACCCGGCATGCGATAGACCTCACAGACAGGTTATTCCAACAGAATAATAAATAATGGAACCAGGTCCGGCGTAAACGCACAGACAGGATATTTCGACAGAATAATAAATAATGGAACCAGGTCCGGCGTAAACGCACAGACAGGATATTCCGACAGAATAATAAATAATGGAACCAGGTCCGGCGTAAACGCACAGACAGGATATTCTAACAGAATAATAACAAGACGGAACCAGGTCCGGTGTAAAACACACAGACAGGATGTTCCAACAGAATAATAATAAAAATGGAACCAGGTCCGGTGTAAAACACGCAGACAGGATGTTCCAACAGAATAACAGAAGAATGTCACTAAATATAGGGTAGACCGCGTATACAGGTTATTCCAACAGAATAATAAAAAATGAAATAACAACAGTTCTCTTCATGAATAAGAAAGAATAACACCCCTTACCGTTTTAAAGAAGAACTGAAATAAGAAAGTAGTTAAGTAGCAGAATACTTTTCTTTTCTCTCTCTATAGTTTCTCTCTCTAGAGTTCAGTGAATTCGTAAGAAATAATGAAGGAATGAGCTGCTATTTATAGAAAAATAGAATGCATAGTAACTAATCCATGAACGGTCCAGATTGATTACTTTAATCTGACGGTCCATATTTAAAGAAAAATCTTTTAAATAAAATATAATATATTCTATTTACAGAATAACTTTAATAAAGTATTATGTTTTATATAAAAAGATGTTTCTGTTTTATTACGTTAATAATACGAATAAAACAAAATGTCATTATCGCTAAATAATTCATATTATTAACTTACAATAATTGAATCAAACTGAGTGACTTCTCACATAAGCATTAATAATCAATATCGTGTGCTACTATGCAACCATACGTATTACTGTACTTTTACTACCGAGTAGTTTAACAGTATCAATGGTAAAACTTCCGCCCTTATTTTTAATAAAATATTTTTGCCATTTTCTCAATCCGACAATAATTCTGTTGTGGGGTCCACCAATGATTGTGCCGTTGTACGAATATTTCCTATTAAAATGAATATTCTCCGACCAATCGAATATTATATAACAACTTGCGTACTTTGTAAAATTTATAAATTTTACCCACAACTATAACATTATATCAAATTAACTCCATAATATTTAAAAATGATATTTATAGAAAATTCGTCTTTATTTATAAAAGTTGGGGTCTTACACTACGCAACACTATGTAGTACTATGCAAACAATAAAATATAATATATTCTATTTTACATAAAAAAACAAAACTTATAATGTAAGACCCCCCAACTTTTATGAATAAAGATTAATTTTTCTCAAAATATTATTTTTAATATTATGGTGTGGATTTGTTATAATATTATAGTTGTGGGTAATATTTTCAAATTTTGCAAAGTATGCAAGTTGTTATAAAATATTCTATTGGTCGAGGAATATTCGTTTTAACAGGAAATATTCGTACGACGGCACAATCATTGGTGGACCCCACAACGGAATTATTGTCGGAGTTAGAAAACGACATAAATATTTTTTTATAAAAATAACGGCGAAAGTTTTACCGTTAACTGTTGAAATACCCGGTGATAAAAGTACAGAAATACGCGTGGTTGCATAGTAGCACACGGTATTGATTATTGATACTTACGTGAGAAGTCACTCAGTTATACTTAATTATTGCTATAGTAATTGCTGCATAGTATCTCACGTTATTTGATTTAATTATTGTTAATATTTTATATATTATTAAATCAATAATTGAAATGACAAGTTATTCATATTATTATTTGCATAATTAACAATGTCTAGAATGTTCTGTCGAGAAAAGGGGTTTGGTCACCTAATTGCGCGTCAATAGAGAAAATTCCTTATCGAAAAGCCCCTCTTTCCTAGGAACGCTCTGGTTGTTAATATTGCTAGTTATAATAATGATAAATAAATGTTGTTAAAAATATTGAGAGGATTTTTATGAAGTATTTGAGATAAATTTTGATTTTTAGTTGAACCCCCACTTACCCAATTTTCAAAATAATCGGTAGAAAGTTATTCAGTATATATATATATATAATATATATATATATATATATATATATATATATATATATAATTCGGTGGGGCCCACGTGTGAATGATTTTGGAAATGGGGGGGGGGGTGGAAGTTTACGTAAGGTGGAGGGAATATATATATATAATTATATTTTATAAGTTTTGTTTTTTTATAAAAAATAGATATTTTATTATGCATAGTGTCTGCATAGTACTTGCATAGTAAAACTTGTGAATTCGGTTTTGGTTCCCGTGAATTCGTCTGATTTCTGCACTGTGCGCCCGTGATTATTTCTAAATAGTATCTTTCCATTCTCCTATAAATAGGATGCTTAGTTTAGAATTGAAAATCACACCAGAATCAGAAAATTCTTCTTTTAAAATATTTAGCGTATTTCTTTCGAGTTTTAGGAAGTTTTGAATGTAGAAAACAGTGAAAGTTTTCTTCAAGAATATTCTCGTTATACTAGTTGAAATACTATTCTTTTTAAGGTAAGGGATATTATTTTTGTTCAATATTCGTATGAAATAATATTTTCTTCCATACTCTGTAGTATGTAAGTAATATTATTTCGTTTTCGTATTCATAATTCTACACTCATGTTGATAAGTTTTGCTTCTATACTCCATGAAATTAGTAGAATATCCTTGAAATTTGTGCTTCATCCAGTATATTTTCATGTAAATATTATTTTGAACATTTTTGACAAGTTTTAACTTTTTTATGTCGGAGTACTATTCACGGGATACTATTCTCGAAGTACTATTCATGGGATACTATTCACTCAAGTACTATTCACCCGGGGTACTATTCATGATAAAAATTAATTTTTTTCGGTCCAAATCATTTTTGATACAATATTATTCCTGAATTTTATTCCACAAACCAGTATCATATTGACAATTTGGACATTGTTAAATTCTAGATAAATTAAATTATAAATCTTTAAAAATTTATCATTTGCTTTCATTTAATTGAATTCTTTTATCATTGTCATCATCTTCATGCTTATATTGTGATGAAAGTCCTCACTGGCCCGTAGTGCGTTGATGGACTGTTGATTGGTATGATTATGAATAGAGATCATTCGATATAATCATGATCGTAATGTTACAAATGATATGGTAAAAGTCCTCATTGGCCCGTAGTGCATTGATGGACAGTTGTTGGCATGATCATGACCATTGGTGATAACACGATTATCCTTGGCCCGTAGTGCATGGATAATTTCGTGATGTGAAATATTTATTGAGCTGAGTCTCAGCAATAAAATTGATGATAAACTCTTTAAATCATAGAAGATAGTAGATATCATGCTCTACTTGACTCTTCTAATGGATTGCTTGTTCCGCTGCAGTTAAACTTGATGTTTATTGTATTTTATCAGTCTAACACTGTTGAAAGCTAACGATAATTTATTCTGCATTATCTTAGTCATAATATTTCTTACTGGGCTAGTTGAGCTCACCCTTTGCTTTTATTTTTCTCTTCAGGAAATGAGAACGTAGCCGGGACTAGTCGGGGAATGAAGTGACGGTCCGAGATGGTGGTTGTAGTATTCCTCACTATTTTATAAAATAGTGTGATAATAATTGTAATGAGGACTCCATTTGAGTTTGAATATTGTCTACTAGACAATATTCGTGTAAAAACTCTCAGCTACATTTTTGTCGTTTTGTATAAAGAAGTTTATATTTAAATTTTGTTCTATGTATTTGGCAGCTCAGAATGGATGATGTATACCTATTTTGAGGGCGTCACAGTTGGTATCAAAGCTTAGGGATATGATCCTCGGCTCAGATATGAGACTAGAAGTAGGAGGGGAGAGACGGGTAATTTCTTCCCTAGTATGACCTACCTAAGCTTATTTGTTTTTTAATTGGTCGGTCAGAATATAGGGAAAATATGTGGCATATCAATTAACCCTTGTTTTATGGCAGTATTTGAAAATGACATCCGAGAATGTTGAGAGAAGCAATGGAGTACATGAAACCGTTGAGTCACCAACGATCAATACTCAGGATAATGTACATCAGGAAGGCAATAATCCTCAGGAAAATAACAACACCGACCAAATGATGAATGATGGGATGTTCAGAGGCTTTATGCAATTCATGCAACATCAGACGAGAGCGACTCCTATTCAAAATGCAGGTGGAAACACTGGCAACTCACGGATGGTCACCGCTAAGCAGTTCAAGGAGCTAGAACCACCGGAGTTTGTGGGAAAGCCAGAACCACTTAAGGCGGAGACGTGGATAAAGCAGATCACCAAGATATTTGATATCTTGGGATGCTCTGAGGAGCAAAAGGTTCCCTTTGCCACCTTCATGTTGCGAGGAGAGGCAAATTACTGGTGGGAATCTGTAAAGCGTACTCAGCCTACCGCACTGAAGATGTCTTGGGAGAAGTTCCAAGAACTGTTTAACAACAAGTACTTTTCCAAAAGTATTCGTCACATGAAGGAGGTGGATTTTATCAAGCTAGAACAAAATAATATGACCATGTCGCAGTACGAAGCTAAGTTTACCGAGTTGTCCAGGTTTGCGTCCCACTTAGTTGATAATGAGGAGAGAATAACGTGAATGTTTCTGTGAGGTTTGAAATCCAAAATACGTCATTACCTCATTTCTCACAAACTGTGTTTGTATTCAGATGTTGTAAATAGGGCTCAGTTATTGGAGCGCGATAATGAGTCAACCCAACCAAGAGAGAGCAGCCAACAAAATGATAATACCAGTGGTAGCAGTCATCGAAATGGTGATAACAAATGTGGAGAGAATCAACATGCCAGAAATGGTAACCACTTCGGTGGTAATCATGGCTAAGATAATAGGAGTGGAAATTTTAAGAAGAGGAGATTTAATAATGATGGAAAGATGTCAGCACCAATAATCGTTGTTAAGGAGGAGAACAACCACCGATCGTATGCTACAAATACGGAGGGGAGGGACACATCAGTTCAAACTATACGCAGCAGTCCAAAACGTGTTACAATTGTGGAAAAGAAGGTCACCTAGCTCGATTTTGTCGTGCAGTGAAGCCAAGTTCAGTTGGGATGGTAACACCAAATGTCGTCCCAGATAAGTCAAAGTCAGTAGTTCAAGGGAGAGCATTCGTTGTAACCTCCCAAAAATTGAGGAACCCGAACGAGGTTATCACGTGTAAGCTAATTATAAACTCTTGCAAAGTCTATACCTTATTTGATACCGGTTCTATCCATTTTTTTATTTCTCCTACTTGCGCTCAACGTTTAAATTTAACTCCAAAAAAATTAGACTTTGACTTATTTGTTAAAACTCCTTTGAGAGAAACCTTCATTACATCCATTGTTTATAAGTCTTGTTTGATTGAAATCGGCAACCGTACATTACCGGTCAATCTTATCTCTTTGAAAATACTTGCATTTGATGTGATTTTAGGGATTGATTGGTTAACTACTCATCATGCTAAAATTGATTGTTTTCATAAGGTTGTTAGCTTTCATATTCCTAACCAACCTATTATTTGAATTCAAGCAACCAAACCACTAAAGTCAATCACTATCATATCAAGCCATAAAGTTATTCGTTTATTAAAAAATGGATGTCAAGCTTTCTTAGCCCATGTCACAGATTTAAACAAAAATACGTCAGATTTGAATGATATTTCTATTGTTAATAAATTTCTTGACATATTCCCTGAAGAACTTCCTGGCCTACCCCCAGAGCGTGAAATCAAATGGTCCTATTGAACTTCAGGAGTTAAAAACCCAACTGCAGGAATTGTTAGACATCGGTTTCATTCGTTGTAACGATCCGAAATTTCAAATTGTAATATTAAATATTTATTAATATATAAATATTTATTTGATGCGCTTATTGTTGAAATTGATGAGAGAAATAGTTTATTGATGTAATGGTTGCTAGTAAATATTTACTAATCTAAATTCATTAGATAATATTCTAAATTAAATTAATTTATAATTTAGAGAGAGTTATAATATAACATGAGATGTTATATTATTGTTTTAATTTAATAATTTAAGGTGGTATATTAAGTTATTAAATAAAATTATAATGAGATTATAATTTTGTGATATTTGGTCAAGTGGGAAATTTATTTAGTATGTGGTAATTAGTTTATTTAATTAAGATTGGATATGGAAATCCAAGTAAACAGTGCAGGACAATAAACTATATTATAAATAACTTATGAAAATAAATTAAAGGAGTTTTAAATGTGGTTTTACCAAACAAAGCCTTAGAGCTTTTAAAATTTTAATTTTAATCTTGTTTTGCTAAACAAGGCTTAAAGAATGATTAAGTCATTATTTTAATAGGTTTTACCAAACAAGGCCTTATGGCTTTTATGTTTAAAATAATAAAAAAAAAACTGATAAGTATTTAGTAGCCTTATTATATTATGCGTCAGTTTTATTTTTATGTTAGCGTCAGTTTTAGTTTACGTGAAAAAGGGTTTGGCCTAAGCCTAAGAAGAAGAGAGAGTTACAAATAAGTTTGAGAGAGACATATTCTCTGAAAAATTGAAAAAGAGGTTATTATGAGAATCAAAGAAGGGAGAGGAAGGATAATCAAGTCATTCTCATCATCTAATTAAGCTTAAGGAGAAATTAAAAGGTAATATTATAGCCCTAGCTTTTAGTTATGTTTTATCAAAGTTTTTTTTTTCTCTTTAATTGGTTATGGTGCATGATTTGAGTAAAGAATTAGTTTATAAAGATTATTGAGTGTGTATAATCTGTTAACCATCATATATGATTGATACTTGTTTGTCAAATTCGTGAGAATTGGAATTGTTGGAAGAAATTATAAAACATTGTTTATATTTATATGTTACGGCTTAGAAAGTACGAAATTTCATGATCAATAATTGCTATAATCTACAATTTGATAATAGATGTTGTTAGTATGTTGAAAAACGAAAACAACCCAAGTTGAATGAGTCAAAACGGATGTAAAACGAATTCACAGTGAAGAATTTCGCTATGAATGTCAAAAGAAGAAGAAAGAAGAGAAATAGTGAAATTAAAGGTTGTAATCTTTGATATTTACGTTGTTTATATGGTTAGAAACGTGTTAGAAACATTAGATTATGTTTATGTAAACCTATTTACTCATTGGGTAGTTTGGTATGGTTGTTAGAAAGGAGTTTGGAGGCCTAATTTGGCTTTTCGTAGTGTTCTAGAGCTAAAATCGCATAATCGCAGCAGTGACCCCCGCCCCGGCGGGCCCCCCTAGTGCAAAAACCCCCGTCCCGACGGGGGGGGGGGTGTTTTGTCAAGCCAAAATTTTGAAAAAAAAACTGACCGGACATTGTTTACTAAAATGAGTATAACTGTTTCATACGAGCTCTGATTGATGCGATTCAAGATGATTCGGAACGAGGACGAATAGGCCTACAACTTTTATTCTTTAAGGTTTTCAATTTGAAATCGTTATGAAGGGTCCAAATGGTCATCTTTAGGACTGTTGTATTTTCGAAGGCAATCGGAAGGCGTCAGACATGCACGTATGCTAGTGTAGTGCTCTTGACGATAAAAGATGTTGTTCTAAGTTATAAAAAATGAATGTTAGTAAATATAATGATACTTAACACTAATATAATGATGTATTAGATAAGTTATAGAAGCATAGTAAGCATACACAAAAGATGCAAATCGGGCGTGTGACGAATAAACGTCGAAACGCCGTGATAATTGTTAATGAACGTAAAAAGTGTTTTTAGTCAAATGAAATGGATATTATAAAGTATGAAATGGGTTTAATATAAAACCAATAATGATTCCTAGAAAAATTTGAACACTTTAATGAATTTCGAATATTACATAAGTCGAAAAGTTAACACAATCTAATTGAACATTGTGTGTTAATTAATAGGAAAGATTATGAGATGTGGAGTAGAGTTTACATTACAATTACTATGTGTTGTTATGTGACTAATAGTTGATGTGTATGATTATATAATTGTGTAGGGCACGTGAAGTGCAGATAACTGTAAGCTGTTAAACTGTTATTGGTAAACAACGATCAAGGTAAGTCTTTCGGTTCCTATTTGTTACGTGGACTTGATGAACTGTTTTAAATTGTATGATATGTTATACATGTTGAAATCATAAAATGTTTAAGTCAATATATGACTGCATTGTTTTGGCTAAGTAATGATGATTGAGTAAGGAACTCAATCTTTATATTTGCAGTATGAATTAAAAGCATGTATGCCATGTTACCTTAATGAGATGTATATCGAGCATGTTATTATGTGTTATGTGATGCATGAAAACTGTTAGACTTTGCTGGGCTGTCGAGCTCACTCTTGCAAATAACCACTTTTGCAGGTCAAGATTTTAAGATAAAGATATGTGCTAAGTGAGTTATAGAGATCTATATTCACGAAGATTACTTATGTTTTATGAGAAATGTATTTCATATTTTGAACGTAACATGTTGAATTGTAAGTTGAGTTATCCAATGTATATGGATATTTAGTTATGATGTAAGACTTTGTATAGTCATTTTGTTGTAGCAATTCATGATATAAGATTGAATCAAAGAGATGTAATATAAAGGTTGCGATTCAGGGCAAGAAAGGAGGAAATGTATAAACGTTCTAAATATTCCGCAATTTTAGTGTTTTTAATATCGAATAATGGTGTAAAATTTGAGTTTTAATGTGTGGTTAACGACCGAAGTTGAGATTTAAATTGTATGAATTTTTGGGGTCGTTACAGTTGGTATCAGAGCTGTAGGGTATAGACCTTAGGTAGGAGTACCTTAGGCTATAACCATAGAGAAGGAAGGTGAATATAATGAAAGAATAAGCTCAAATAGAGTTTGAACAATAAGAAGTAATGTAAGAAACGTATAAAGAAGGGATAAAACTTGCGTAAAATGATTCAAAGAAGAATCTCGCAGAGGTATAAGGAATATGAATGTGGGGTTACCCAACTCCAATAATAAGGATGTAAGGTGATAACAAATAGACAATGTCTATAAAAAGAGAATGATAAAGAAGTTAAGAATAGAGAGTTATATTTAAGTATGGTGCAATTGTACTCTTTAGTAGTTGATGTATGGTATCTGGGCTGAACGATTCCTTCACAGAGCGGAGGTATATACGAACTAGCAACTCGGAACCTAGTTTGTTGGTTGTTTATGGGAAACCACTCAGTGTACCATATTGAAACTGTTAGAGACTCGATGTGTACCAAGTGTAGAAAGTGGACACGTATGATGAGAGTGTAGAACTCGAATGAAATTTTGAGCGATGTAAATGATGTTAGAAATTCTTAAAGGAATTTTTTTTTCCTTTATATAAACAAGAAGATTCAAAGAAGAATCTAAGAGATATAAATATAAGAAATGGGAGTTTCCTAACTCCAAAAGCCAAGATAACGAATAATGTCGTAAATGATGAAAAAGAGAAAGAAAGAGGATCGTAAAACAAAACGATCACGAGTTAAGAAAAGAATTTTAAGGGAGATGGTTATAGAATAAGATCACGACGTGGTCTAGATCTGTTTAAGTTATAGAAGAAAGATGGTCTGTAATGTTTGAATAATTATAGCTTAATGCTATGAAGATTGTGTACTATGAAATAGTACGAGATAACTCACGAGGAGTTATAAATGATGTGATACGAGGAATTCGTATCGAGCAAAGAGCAAGTTATAAGCAAAATAGAGTTAGGTGGGATTTCAATTTAGGACTCATGTGATGGCTGAGTTGTACAAACCTTTGTATGGGCGAGGGTTTTGTGCTTGCACTCAGTTTATCACATTGATAATCATTGGAATGTTTGTGTCGCGCTATTTGCTATATGCTTGTTGAGAAGGTGATTCTTTTCTCGTGTGTATAACAGATAGGTAGAGTATAGTTAGAGAATATTATAAGGTTAAGTGCGAGTTCTTAAAACTCATACTTATGGTAGGTTCGTGACTCATAATTATATGGTATGTTTTTGAACCCCTCAGCGAATGGACGCCTATGGTCTGACTAGGATAAGTTCTTAAACTCATATGATTGTGGCAAGTTCCTGAACTCATAACGTGTGGTAAGTTTGATGAACTGGGTGTAATTAAGTGTGAATAGAGTATTGAGGATGATAGGAATAGATAGACCTATTAAGCAATGGATCATTATAGAAAGTGGAGTTGATGGTGGAAGCATAGGTATTCTAAATCTACTAGCTATGCTAGACTTTCGAAATTTATTGACTTCGTGCTGATGTTTACACTTCTATTTTCTTGAAAAATATTGGAACAAATGATAGAACCAATGAGTTTTAACAACAATACTGTTATTCGTATGTCTATACTAATTGCTTCGGCTAGACAAAAATGATTTGCAATATATCAAAATGTATTTTATATCATTAATGCATCATGTAACTTGGTGCAAAGATGAAAAAAAAACGATGGAGTCATCAATACAGTATTACCTAGTGTTGGATGTGATCTAAGGATCGTCAGCCCACTATGGTATGATGTAGTATGATAAAATCAACAAATGACGGAATTCTCAACGGACTGTAAATACAGTGCGGTATCATGACATTATAAAAAGATTTTTGAGATTTCTTTAAGATATGAGAATACATATGTATGTATGTATATGTATATTTCGATTGATGTTCGAATTGTTGTAGAGGTCTATGCTATTTGATTCAGCTAGAAAAATATTGAAAGATGTTCATGAAATGCATGCGTTTCTTGAGAAGTTATGCCAAACCAAATTGTTTTGGTGCGAATTCAGATGTTGAAAAGCTGAGATGAGCAACCCTTTTATAGGGGATTACGCGGAGGCGTTGAGATGTTTGTGCACAATATATTGTACGAAGGGCTGATCACCCTAAGTACGAGGAGTCCCTATAGTCTTATGACTGTTAAAGTTTAAGTTGAAAGATTACTTATAACTATGGACATACGCATAGCGTTTAAATGTTTGTGCACAATACATCGTACGAAGGGATTAACACCCTAAGTACGGGGGTCCTTATAGTCTTATGACTGTTAAAGTTGAAGTTGAAAGATTACTTGCAACTGTGGACATAGTTCGTGGTCTTATGACCCTCAGCATGATTTGGAATCTTTTAAATTCATGTTATTCATATCGCTTCCCAATTATTGAGCAATTGTGGAAGATTCTTGATATTCTAAAAGGTGAATGTGGTAAGGATGATATTCCTTAGAAAGAAGTGAGTCGTAGAATGCGACACTAAATGATGAATATGTTGAATAAGTGAGAAAAGAGATTTTGAAGTGAGAACGATATGAGTTATCAAAGAATAATGTGAAACTTTTAATATAAAAGTTAATAGTTGTAGAATGATAATTGTGGAAAGGAAGTAGTTATAGAAATCAATGAATGAATGAAGTAGTGACGTAAAATCTATTTTGATAGATTGAATATTCATTGATAAAATTTCGAGGACGAAATTCTTAGAAGAATGGGTGAATGTAATATCCCGAGTGTTCATGATAACGATCCTTAAAAAAAGGAAATGAACGGGTTAAAGAATATGTAATACTCAAATATAATTGAGTCTGAGTAAAGGTTATGAAATAAAACTTACAAGAATTTATTTTGAAGAATGGTGGGAGTAGGAAATATAAAACCTATATTAAGGTAATGTGTTGAAGTTATTCAACGAAGAGATTTGGTAAAACCTAAGGAGGGTAGGGTTTCAGTGATTCCGATGACGGAATCCTTATAAGGTGGGAAGAATGTAACAATCCAAAATTTTATTTATAATTTTAAATATTTATTGAATTAAATAAATATTTTTAATTGACGTATTTGTTGTTTAGTATATATTTATTGGATTATTTATTAGTAAGTAAATAATCCATGAGTTATAGAAATTAACTTAATTAAGATAAAAGAGTGAAGAATGTGTCGATTTGATTATTTGAGTTGTGATTCTGGGGGCAGAATCCTTATAAGGAGGGAATGATGTAACGATCCGAAATTTCAAATTGTAATATTAAATATTTATTAATATATAAATATTTATTTGATGCGCTTATTGTTGAAATTAATGAGAGAAATATTTTATTGATGTAATGGTTGCTAGTAAATATTTACTAATCTAAATTCATTAGATAATATTCTAAATTAAATTAATTTATAATTTAGAGAGAGTTATAATATAACATGAGATGTTATATTATTGTTTTAATTTAATAATTTAAGGTGGTATATTAAGTTATTAAATAAAATTATAATGAGATTATAATTTTGTGATATTTGGTCAAGTGGGAAATTTATTTAGTATGTGGTAATTAGTTTATTTAATTAAGATTGGATATGGAAATCTAAGTAAACAGTGCATGACAATAAACTATATTATAAATAACTTATGAAAATAAATTAAAGGAGTTTTAAATTTGGTTTTACCAAACAAAGCCTTAGAGCTTTTGAAATTTTAATTTTAATCTTGTTTTGCTAAACAAGGCTTAAAGAATGATTAAGTCATTATTTTAATAGGTTTTACCAAACAAGGCCTTATGGCTTTTATGTTTAAAATGGTAATAATAAAAAAAACTTATAAGTATTTAGTAGCCTTATTATATTATACGTCAGTTTTATTTTTATGTTAGCGTCAATTTTAGTTTACGTGAAAAAGGGTTTAGCCTAAGCCTAAGAAGAAGAGAGAGTTACAAAGAAGTTTGAGAGAGACATATTCTCTGAGAAATTGAAAAAGAGGTTATTATGAGAATCAAAGAAGGGAGAGGAAGGATAATCAAGTCATTCTCATCATCTAATTAAGCTTAAGGAGAAATTAAAAGGTAATATTATAGCCCTAGCTTTTAGTTATGTTTTATCAAAGTTTTTTTTTTCTCTTTAATTGGTTATGGTGCATGATTTGAGTAAAGAATTGGTTTATAAAGATTATTGAGTGTGTATAATCTGTTAACCATCATATATGATTGATACTTGTTTGTCAAATTCGTGAGAATTGGAATTGTTGGAAGAAATTATAAAACATTGTTTATATTTATATGTTACGGCTTAGAAAGTACGAAATTTCATGATCAATAATTGCTATAATCTGCAATTTGATAATAGATGTTGTTAGTATGTTGAAAAACGAAAACAACCCAAGTTGAATGAGTCAAAACGGATGTAAAACGAAATCACAGTGAAGAATTTCGCTATGAATGTCAAAAAAAGAAGAAAGAAGAGAAATAGTGAAATTAAAGGTTGTAATCTTTGATGTTTACATTGTTTATATGGTTAGAAACGTGTTAGAAACATTAGATTATGTTTATGTAAACCTATTTACTCATTGGGTAGTTTGGTATGGTTGTTAGAAAGGAGTTTGGAGGCCTAATTTGGCTTTTCGTAGTATTCTAGAGGTAAAATCGCATAATCGCAGCAGTGACCCCCGCCCCGGCGGGTCCCCCTAGTGCAAAAACCCCCGCCCCGGCGTGGGGTGTTCCGTCAAGCCAAAATTTTAAAAAAAAAAATTGACCGGACGTAGTTTACTAAAATGAGTATAACTTTTTCATACTAACTCTGATTGATGCGATTCAAGATGATTCGGAACGAGGACTAATAGCCCTACAACTTTTATTCTTTAAGGTTTTTAATTTGAAATCGTTATGAAGGCTCAAAATGGTCATCTTTAGGACTGTTATGTTTTCGAAGGCAATCGGAGGGCGTCAGACATGCACGTATGCTAGTGTAGTGCTCTTGACGATAAAAGATGTTGTTCTAAGTTATAAAACATGAATGTTAGTAAATATAATGATGCTTAACATTAATATAATGATGTATTAGATAAGTTATAGAAGCATAGTAAGCATACACAAAAGATGCAAATCGGGCGTGTGACGAATAAACGTCGAAACGCCGTGATAATTGTTAATGAACGTAAAAAGTGTTTTTAGTCAAATGAAATGGATATTATAAAGTATGAAATGGGTTTAATATTAAACCAATAATGATTCCTAGCAAAATTTGAACACTTTAATGAATTTTGAATATTACATAAGTCGAAAAGTTAACACAATCTAATTGAACATTGTGTGTTAATTAATAGGAAAGATTATGAGATGTGGAGTAGAGTTTACATTACAATTACTATGTGTTGTTATGTGACTAATATTTGATGTGTATGATTATATAATTGTGTAGGGCACGTGAAGTGCAGATAACTGTAAGCTGTTAAACTGTTATTGGTAAACAACGATCAAGGCAAGTCTTTCGGTTCCTATTTGTTACGTGGACTTGATGAACTGTTTTAAATTGTATGATATGTTATACATGTTGAAATCATAAAATGTTTAAGTCAATATATGACTGCATTGTTTTGGCTAAGTAATGATGATTGAGTAAGGAACTCAATCTTTATATTTGCTATATGAATTAAAAGCATGTATGCCATGTTACCTTAATGAGATGTATATGGAGCATGTTATTATGTGTTATGTGATGCATGAAAACTGTTAGACTTTGCTGGGCTGTCGAGCACACTCTTGCAAATAACCACTTTTGCAGGTCAAGATTTTAAGATAAAGATATGTGCTAAGTGAGTTATAGAGATCTATATTCACGAAGATTACTTATGTTTTATGAGAAATGTATTTCATATTTTGAACGTAACATGTTGAATTGTAAGTTGAGTTATCCAATGTATATGGATATTTAGTTATGATGTAAGACTTTGTATAGTCATTTTGTTGTAGCAATTCATGATATAAGATTGAATCAAAGAGATGTAATATAAAGGTTGCGATTCAGGGCAAGAAAGGAGGAAATGTATAAACGTTCTAAATATTCCGCAATTTTAGTGTTTTTAATATCGAATAATGATGTAAAATTTGAGTTTTAATGTGTGGTTAATGACTGAAGTTGAGATTTAAATTGTATGGATTTTTGGAGTCGTTAAACAATTCAAAATTTTATTTATAATTTTAAATATTTATTGAATTAAATAAATATTTTTAATTGACGTGTTTGTTGTTTAGTAGATATTTATTGGATTATTTATTAGTAAGTAAATAATCCATGAGTTATAGAAATTAACTTAATTAAGATAAAAGAGTGAAGAATGTGTCGATTTGATTATTTGAGTTGTGATTCTGGGGACAGAATCCTTGTAAGGAGGGAAGGATGTAACGATCCGAAATTTCAAATTGTAATATTAAATATTTATTAATATATAAATATTTATTTGATGCGCTTATTGTTGAAATTGATGAGAGAAATATTTTATTGATGTAATGGTTGCTAGTAAATATTTACTAATCTAAATTCATTAGATAATATTCTAAATTAAATTAATTTATAATTTAGAGAGAGTTATAATATAACATGAGATGTTATATTATTGTTTTAATTTAATAATTTAAGGTGGTATATTAAGTTATTAAATAAAATTATAATGAGATTATAATTTTGTGATATTTGGTCAAGTGGGAAATTTATTTAGTATGTGGTAATTAGTTTATTTAATTAAGATTGGATATGAAAATCCAAATAAACAGTGCAGGACAATAAACTATATTATAAATAACTTATGAAAATAAATTAAAGGAGTTTTAAATTTGGTTTTACCAAACAAAGCCTTAGAACTTTTGAAATTTTAATTTTAATCTTGTTTTGCTAAACGAGGCTTAAAGAATGATTAAGTCATTATTTTAATAGGTTTTACCAAACAAGGCCTTATGGCTTTTATGTTTAAAATAATAATAAAAAAAAAACTAATAAGTATTTAGTAGCCTTATTATATTATACGTCAGTTTTATTTTTATGTTAGCGTCAGTTTTAGTTTACGTGAAAAAGGGTTTGGCCTAAGCCTAAGAAGAAGAGAGAGTTACAAAGAAGTTTGAGAGAGACATATTCTTTGAGAAATTGAAAAAGAGGTTATTATGAGAATCAAAGAAGGGAGAGGAAAGATAATCAAGTCATTCTCATCATCTAATTAAGCTTAAGGAGAAATTAAAAGGTAATATTATAGCCCTAGCTTTTAGTTATGTTTTATCAAAGTTTTTTTTTTCTCTTTAATTGGTTATTGTGACGCCCCCAAAATAGGTCCAATCCATCCAACCCATTCTGAGTCGCCAAATACATGGTACAGAAAATAACTACAACTTTATTATTACAATTGTCGTGCAAAATACGACAACACATATACTGTGAGTTTAAATATAAATATTGTCATCTAGACAGTATTCATACTCAAATAAATCCTCATTACAATTATTCAAACACTATTTTACAGAAATAGTGAGGACTGCTAAAACATCTTTCTAGAACCATCACTCCATACCCCGACTAGATCATGCTATGTTCTCACCTCCTGAGAAGAAAAATGGAACAAAAAGGAAAAGGGTGAGCTCAACTAGCCCAGTAAAGAATATTATGACTAAGATAATATACAACAAATTATCGTTAATCTTCAACAGGGAAAAATCTGATAAAATATAATCGACAACAAGTTTTAGATCAACAACTACAGCGGAAACATCAAACCATTAGAAGAGTCAAGTAGAGAAAGAATTCTACTATCTTCTAAGATTTAAAAGTCCATCATCAATATTTTATCCCTGTAACATCAATTAATAATCATCTTTAACCAAATATTCATCTTTGCACTACAGGCCAAAGATATTCATTTGTATCACCTGTCGGTCATGTTCATCTCAACACCTGTTCATCTTTGTACTACAGGCCAAAGATATTCATCAAATAATCATACATCTTTGCACTACAGGCCAAAGATATTCATCAAGTAATCATACATCTTTGCACTACAGGCCAAAGATATTCAGTAATATCATCATTTAGGACTGAGGATGATGAAAAATATCTTAAAGAGAACGAATCCAGTGAGACAGAAGGACAAATATTAGGGATTCGTATAACAGTTTATCCAAGATCAATAATACTTCATAATAATCAATTGTGAAGCAGAATTCAAAAATAAAGATCAAAACATGGATACAATCAAAGATAGTAACCATAATAGACATCTTGGACAAAAAGGGAAAATTTTATTTTTCGGTGAATAGTGCCGTATTCGTGAATAGTACCGTATACGTGAATAGTGTCGTATACGTGAATAGTAACCCCCGACACAAAAAGTTCCAAATTTGATAAAAACTTATATCAATATTTCAGCATAATGATATTGAAGAAAATAATATCATTAAGAAGAAAATAATATCCCTTACGAATATTAAACGAAAATAATATTCATTACGAATATTAAACGAATATAATATTTCTCGCGAATATTGAACGAAATAACATTTCTTATGAATATTGAACAGAAATAATATTCATACGAATACGAAAAATAATATCTCTTCAGAATGTGAAATAAATAATACCCCTTACCTCAAGATATCAGTACTTCTGGTCGGAATACCGGTATAAGGCTGAAAGAAACTTGCTCTGATGAATAGAAACTCTCAAAGTATCTAAATACTCACAAAATACACTCAATAATCTAGAGAGAGAAAGAGAGAAAACTTGTTTCTGGTGTGATTTTCAATTCTAACTTAGCCCTCTATTTATAGGAAAATTTTAGTAGGTTTGACCTGCAACCTGATGGCTTTACCTGCTACTATTTCCACCCGCCACATTTGAAATATAATTCAGCACATTTCTTCACCAACCACAAGTGGGGCCCACCAATTCTAGAATTTTTCACCAAAATGATTAACTCCGAAAATTCAACAATTTCTGAACCAGTCATCTTGTAAAATTCGTAATAAATCATACGTTCATTTTTAACGGTACAAAATTTGTGGACATATACTCAACTTATATATGTATAACATATCCAAAAATTACCACGATCCAACGGTCGGATTAAAAATTATAACCCCCGCAAAATATCTCAAAAATCCTGATTTTTAATACCTCCATTCCGACAAAAATACGGATAAAAACCTCAACATTAACTCCTTCATTTTTTTTAACCACAAAAATATATCTTTCATTTATATCCACATAAAATAAATATTTCCTTATCGTATGAATCAATAATTAATTATTCACAAATAATATTACAGAATCACATTTATGACAACCAGGCCGTTCCCAGGAAAGAGGGGGCTTTCCAATAAGAATTTCTCCTTACTGGCGCGCAATTAGATGACCAAACCTCTCCTTAGACAGAACTTTCTAGACATTGCCAATAATGTTATCTAATAATATTATTCAAATAATATGAATTATTGATCTGATAAATGAAAATACTGTGCAGCAACAATTATTGAAACAATAATAATATAAAATATCAACGCAGCAATTATTGAATCAATAAAATAAAATATTGAATAATAACTACTGTAACAATTATTGAGTAGTGCCTTCTTACGTAAGAATCAATAATTGGTGCAATACCGTGTGCTACTGTATTTTAACCACCGGGTATTCCAACAGTATTAACGGTAACAACTACGCCGTTATTTATAAACAACTTATACTTGTCGTTTTCTTCATCTAATCGCTTTCCGTTATGGGGCCCACACAAGGCTGCGTCGTCGTACGAATATTCTCCGACAGCAAGAATATTCCACGACCAACCGAATATTCACTGACCAAAAATAAATATTTTATAACCACTTGCTTATTTTGCAAAATTTGCACATTTCACCCATAACCAAAGTATTATATCAAATTAACCCCTTATTATTCACAATAATATTTAGAGAAAATTTAATTTTATTCATTAATAAGTTGGGGTCTTACAACCTCCCCTCCTTATGAAATTTCGTCCTCGAAATTGACGTACGTACCTGATGTTTCAAAAAGGTGAGGATACCTCGCTTTCATTTCTGATTCCAACTCCCAGGTCATTTCTTCAATAGCATGGTTTCTCCACAAAACCTTAACTTGTGGTATAACCTTCGTGCGTAGGACATGCTCTTTCCTATCCAAGATCTTAACAGGTACCTCCTCGTACGTTAAATCTTCAGCTATCTCGTCTGGTTCTAACTCAATAATGTGGTTCGGGTCTTTAACATATTTACGAAGCATAGATATGTGAAAAACATTATGAACACGAGACATGCTTGGAGGTAATGCGAGTCTATATGCCACATTTTCTATTCGCTCAAGAATCTCAAATGGACCAACAAATCTTGGATTGAGCTTTCCTCTCTTCCCAAATCTTGTAACTCCCTTCCATGGTGCAACACGTAACAATACATGATCCCCAATATTAAATTCCACGTCCTTCCGATGAAGATTCGCATAACTCTTTTGTCGATCTTGTGCCGTTTGTATACGTTGTCGAATCGTTTGGATCTTCTCTATAGTAATGCGTACCAATTCTGGTCCCAACAATGTTGCTTCACCCACCTCGTCCCAGCATACTGGAGAACGACACTTTCTTCCATACAACGCCTCGAATGGAGCCACACCTATGCTCGCCTGATAACTGTTGTTGTAGGAGAATTCTACCAATGGTAGGTACTTATCCCAACTCCCTTTGAGATCTAGGACACAAAGTCTTAATAGATCTCCAAGAGTTTGAATAGTCCTCTCTGATTGTCCGTCCGTTTGAGGATGGTATGATGAACTGAATCGTAAATCCGTGCCCATAGCTTTCTGCAAGCTAACCCAAAATCGTGAAGTGAATCTTGGGTCACGATCCGAAACTATGGATACTGGCATGCCATGCAATCTCACAATCTCGTTCACGTACATACTAGCAAGACGTTCAAGAGAATAAGTCTCACGTATCGGCAAGAAATGAGCGGACTTGGTTAATCTATCAACAATAACCCAAATCGCATCTATGCCTTGAGAAACCTTGGGAAGACCTGTAACAAAATCCATAGTAATGTGTTCCCACTTCCATTTCAGAATCTCAAGTGGTTGCAATGGACCCTTTGGTACTTGATGCTCCGCTTTTACACGTTGACAAGTTAAACATGTCGAGATAAACTCCGCGATCTCTCTTTTCATATTGCTCCACCAAAATGTATGTCGAAGATCGTGATACATTTTGGTACTCCCAGGATGGATTGCAAACGGTGTGTTGTGTGCCTCCATCATTATTCAATGCTTCAAGTCAAAATCGTTAGGTACACAAAGTCTGGAGTTGACTCAAAGTATTCCTTCTTCATCGATTCTTGCTTCTGGAATAGCACCTTCTTGCACTTTCTTCTTCATACGCATCAGCTCTATATCCGTAGCTTGAGCATCTTTAACTTTATCGATTAAAGTAGGTTTTACTCGTATATTTGATATCATCATGTGGGTACTTGGAGCCTTCATCTCTATCTCCATCCTTTGCAAGTCATACAAAACGGGCCTTTGTATTAAAAACATTGCACTCGTACCCGCATATGATCTTCTACTCAATGCGTCAGCTACTACGTTTGCTTTTCCAGGATGATATTGGATGGTATGATCGTAATCTTTCAACAGCTCGAGCCAACGTCGCTGCCGCATGTTGAGTTCCTTTTGGGTGAAGAAATATTTGAGGCTTTTATGATCTGTATAGATCTCCACTTTCTCCCCATAAAGGTAGTGTCTCCAGATCTTCAACGCAAAAATGACTGCTGCCAACTCCAAATCATGAGTAGGATAATTCCTCTCATATTCTTTGAGTTGTCGCGAGGCATAGGCTATGACTTTCCCATGTTGCATGAGAACACATCCTAACCCTTTGCCTGAAGCATCGCTGTAGATAACAAATCCATCCGAACCAGATGGTATTGTTAGAACAGGTGCCGAAATGAGTCTCCTCTTGAGTTCTTGAAAACTCTTCTCGCATTCCTCACTCCATACGAATTTTGTATCTTTCCGAGTCAGCTGAGTTAACGGAGTAGCGATTCGAGAAAATCCTTTTACAAATCTCCGATAATAACTAGCTTATCCTAGAAAGCTACGTACTTCGATTACTGACTTAGGTTGCTCTCAACTGTGACTCATATCCCAATCTTGGATAGCACGTCACAATGACACCTATCAGTTTACTACCGCACGAATATGGTGTCCCCTACGAAGAGTTTGGCTTCGGTGCATTCTACAAAGGAAGTCACCAGATAGAGGCTCGGTTATCAACTTCTATAGTTGGGTTTTTAACTCCTGAAGTTCAATAGGAGCCATTCGATATGAGATTTTAGAAATGGGTTTTGTACCAGATTCAAAGATGATACAAAATTCAATATCACGCGTAGGCTAAGAAATTCTTCAGGAAATACGTCAGGGATTTTACTAACAACAGAAATATCATTCAATTCTGACGTATTTTGTTCAAGTCCATGACATGGCTAAGAAAGCTTGACATCCGTTTTTCAATAAACGAACGACTTTACGGCTTGATATGAAAGAGTTTGACTTCAATGGTTTGGTTGCTTGAATTCGAATAACAGGTTGCTTAGGAATATGAAAACTAACAACCTTACGAAAGCAATCAATTTTGGCATGATGAGTAGTTAACCAATCAATTCTTAAAATCACATCAAAAGCAAGTATCTTTAAAGAGATAAGATCAACAAGTAATGTGATAGTGCCAACTTGGATCATGCAAGATTTATAAACAGTGGACCTAACGGAGTTTCAACAGATAAGTCAAAGTCCAATTTCTCCGGAGTCAAGTTTAAACGTTGAGCACAAGCAGGAGAAATAAATGAATGGGTAGAACTGGTATCTAATAAGGTATAGACTTCGCAAAAAAAAATTATAATTAACTAACCCGTGCTAACTTCGTTCGGGTTCCTCGCATTCTGACCAGTCACGAAAAACGCTATTCCAGGAACCGCTGATTTCGACTTATCCGGGACAACTTTTGGAGTCACCATCCCCGCTGAACTTGGTTTTGCTACAGAACACTCTCGAGCTACATGACCCTCCTTTCCACAGTTATAACATACCTTGGATTGTTGTGGGCAGTTTGGGCTGATATGTCCCTCTTTCCCACATTTGTAACATACGACCGGTAGTCGTTCTCCTCCCCTAGAAACAGTTGATGTTTGTGCTGACGTCTTCACGTTATCATTGTTGTACCTTCTCTTATTGAAATCTCCTCCCGACTCGCTCCTTCTATTATCACGACCACGATTACCACCAGAGTGGTTACCGCTTTTGTCCAAATATTTTCCTCCCTGCTGGTTTTCATTGCTTCGATGACTGCCGCCACCGGTATGACCCTGGTTGTGGTCCCTCGGTTGCACATACTCATTATCTCGCTCTAATAATTGAGCCCTGTTTACAACATCTGAATATAAAGAAAATTTATGAGAGATAAGATATTGACGAATCTCGGGTTTTAGACCTCTCAGAAACATCCTTGACATTCGTTCCTCATTTTCGACCTAATGAGGTGCAAACCTGGATAACTCTGCATACTTCGCCTCGTACTGGGACACCGTCATGTTGTTTTGTTCCAGTCTAATAAACTCAACCTCCTTCATATGACGAATACTTTCAGGAAAGTACTTGTCATTGAACAGTTTTTGAAATGTTTCCCAGGACATGTTGAGTGTGTCAGGCTGGGTACGCTTCACAGACTCCCACCAGTAGTCTGCCTCACCGCGGAACATAAATGTGGCGAATGGAACCTTCTGTTCCTCCGTGCATCCCAAGACATCAAATATCTTGGTAATTTGCTTGACCCACGTTTTCGCCATGATCGGATCCGGCTTTCCCTTAAATTCTGGTGGTCCCAATTCTTTGAACTGATTAGCTGTGACAAATCGCGCGTTGTTATCATTTCCACCCGTATTCTGCACACGAGTCTCCCTCGTCTGATTTTGCATGAACTGCAAAAAGCTCCTAAACATTCCATCATTCATCGTTTGCTCGGTAACGTTGTTTACAGGAGGAATATTGCCTTCCTGTTGCACGTTCCCCCGGGTGGTGATCAAAGGTGTCTCCACGGTCTGATTTACTCCATTATTAACGTTCTCAGCTGCCATTCTTAAATACTGCCATAAAACAAGGGTTAATAGTCATGTCATATATTATCCCTATACTCTGACCGACCAAATAAACACCAAATAAACTTAGTCAGGTCATACTAGCGAAGGAATTCCCCGTCTCTCCCCTCCTAGTTCTTGTCTCACATCTCAGCCAGGGATCATATCCCTAAGCTCTGATACCAACTGTGATTCTCATGGTGCTTCAACCACAGCACCTCACAATGGTACCTATCAGTTTGCCACTGCAGAACGGTGTCCCCTACGGAGAGTCTGGCTTCGGTGCATCTCCCATCAACAGGAAGTCACCAGCGAGAGGCTCGGGGCTCTTTACTTATAGCTTTGATACCAACTGTGACGCCCCCAAAATAGGTCCAATCCATCCAACCCATTCTAAGTCGCCAAATACATGGTACAGAAAATAACTACAACTTTATTATTACAATTGTCGTGCAAAATACGACAACACATATACTGTGAGTTTAAATATAAATATTTTCATCTAGACAGTATTCACACTCAAATAAATCCTCATTACAATTATTCAAACACTATTTTACAGAAATAGTGAGGACTGCTAAAACATCTTTCTAGAACCATCACTCCATACCCCGACTAGATCCTGCTATGTTCTCACCTCCTGAGAAGAAAAATGGAACAAAAAGGAAAAGGGTGAGCTCAACTAGCCCAGTAAAGAATATTATGACTAAGATAATATACAACAAATTATCGTTAGTCTTCAACAGGGAAAAATCTGATAAAATATAATCGACAACAAGTTTTAGATCAACAACTGCAGCGGAAACAGCAAACCATTAGAAGAGTCAAGTAGAGAAAGAATTCTACTATCTTCTAAGATTTAAAAGTCCATCATCAATATTTTATCCCTGTAACATCAATTAATAATCATCTTTAACCAAATATTCATCTTTGCACTACAGGCCAAAGATATTCATTTGTATCACCTGTCGGTCATGTTCATCTCAACACCTGTTCATCTTTGCACTACAGGCCAAAGATATTCATCAAATAATCATACATCTTTGCACTACAGGCCAAAGATATTCATCAAGTAATCATACATCTTTGCACTACAGGCCAAAGATATTCAGTAATATCATCATTTAGGACTGAGGATGATGAAAAATATCTTAAAGAGAACGAATCCAGTGAGACAGAAGGACAAATATTAGGGATTCGTATAACAGTTTATCCAAGATCAATAATACTTCATAATAATCAATTGTGAAGCAGAATTCAAAAATAAAGATCAAAACATGGATACAATCAAAGATAGTAACCATAATAGACATCTTGGACAAAAAGGGAAAATTTTATTTTTCGGTGAATAGTGCCGTATTCGTGAATAGTACCGTATACGTGAATAGTGCCGTATACGTGAATAGTAACCCCCGACACAAAAAGTTCCAAATTTGATAAAAACTTATATCAATATTTCAGCATAATGATATTGAAGAAAATAATATCATTAAGAAGAAAATAATATCCCTTACGAATATTAAACGAAAATAATATTCATTATGAATATTAAACGAATATAATATTTCTCGCGAATATTGAACGAAATAACATTTCTTATGAATATTGAACAGAAATAATATTCATACGAATACGAAAAATAATATCTCTTCAGAATGTGAAATAAATAATACCCCTTACCTCAAGATATCAGTACTTCTGGTCGGAATACCGGTATAAGGCTGAAAGAAACTTGCTCTGATGAATAGAAACTCTCAAAGTATCTAAATACTCACAAAATACACTCAATAATCTAGAGAGAGAAAGAGAGAAAACTTGTTTCTGGTGTGATTTTCAATTCTAACTTAGCCCTCTATTTATAGGAAAATTTTAGTAGGTTTGACCTGCAACCTGATGGCTTTACCTGCTACTATTCCCACCCACCACATTTGAAATATAATTCAGCACATTTCTTCACCAACCACAAGTGGGGCCCACCAATTCTAGAATTTTTCACCAAAATGATTAACTCCGAAAATTCAACAATTTCTGAACCAGTCATCTTGTAAAATTCGTAATAAATCATACGTTCATTTTTAACGGTGCAAAATTTGTGGACATATACTCAACTTATATATGTATAACATATCCAAAAATTACCACGATCCAACGGTCGGATTAAAAATTATAACCCCCGCAAAATATCTCAAAAATCCTGATTTTTAATACCTCCATTCCGACAAAAATACGGATAAAAACCTCAACATTAACTCCTTCATTTTTTTTAACCACAAAAATATATCTTTCATTTATATCCACATAAAATAAATATTTCCTTATCATATGAATCAATAATTAATTATTCACAAATAATATTACAGAATCACATTTATGACAACCAGGCCGTTCCCAGGAAAGAGGGGGCTTTCCAATAAGAATTTCTCCTTACTGGCGCGCAATTAGATGACCAAATCTCTCCTTAGACAGAACTTTCTAGACATTGCCAATAATGTTATCTAATAATATTATTCAAATAATATGAATTATTGATCTGATAAATGAAAATACTGTGCAGCAACAATTATTGAAACAACAATAATATAAAATATCAACGCAGCAATTATTGAATCAATAAAATAAAATATTGAATAATAACTACTGTAACAATTATTGAGTAGTGCCTTCTTACGTAAGAATCAATAATTGGTGCAATACCGTGTGCTACTGTATTTTAACCACCGGGTATTCCAACAGTATTAACGGTAACAACTACGCCGTTATTTATAAACAACTTATACTTGTCGTTTTCTTCATCCAATCGCTTTCCGTTATGGGGCCCATACAAGGCTGCGTCGTCGTACGAATATTCCCCGACAGCAAGAATATTCCACGACCAACCGAATATTCACCGACCAAAAATAAATATTTTATAACCACTTTAATATTATAAAGTATGAAATGGGTTTAATATAAAACCAATAATGATTCCTAGCAAAATTTGAACACTTTAATGAATTTCGAATATTACATAAGTCGAAAAGTTAACACAATCTAATTGAACATTGTGTGTTAATTAATAGGAAGGATTGTGAGATGTGGAGTAGAGTTTACATTATAATTACTATGTGTTGTTATGTGACAAATAGTTGATGTGTATGATTATATAACTGTGTAGGGCACGTGAAGTGCAGATAATTGTAAGCTGTTAAACTGCCATTGGTAAACAACGATCAAGGCAAGTCTTTCGATTCCTATTTGTTACGTGGACTTGATGAACTATTTTAAATTGTATGATATGTTATACATGTTGAAATCATAAAATGTTTAAGTCAATATATGACTGCATTGTTTTGGCTAAGTAATGATGATTGAGTAAGGAACTCAATCTTTATATTTGCTATATGAATTAAAAGCATGTATGCCATGTTACCTTAATGAGATGTATATCGAGCATATTATTATGTGTTATGTGATGCATGAAAACTGTTAGACTTTGCTGGGCTGTCGAGCTCACTCTTGCAAATAACCACTTTTGCAGGTCAAGATTTTAAGATAAAGATATGTGCTAAGTGAGTTATAGAGATCTATATTCACGAAGATTACTTATATTTTATGAGAAATGTATTTCATATTTTGAACGTAACATGTTGAATTGTAAGTTGAGTTGTCCAATGTATATGGATATTTAGTTATGATGTAAGACTTTGTATAGTCATTTTGTTGTAGCAATTCATGATATAAGATTGAATAAAAGAGATGTAATGTAAAGGTTGCGATTCAGGGCAAGAAAGGAGGAAATGTATAAACGTTCTAAATATTCCGTAATTTTAGTGTTTTTAATATCGAATAATGATGTAAAATTTGAGTTTTAATGTGTGGTTAACGACCGAAGTTGAGATTTAAATTGTATGGATTTTTGGGGTCGTTAAACAATCCAACATTTTATTTATAATTTTAAATACTTATTGAATTAAATAAATATTTTTAATTGACGTGTTTGTTGTTAGTAGATATTTATTGGATTATTTATTAGTAAGTAAATAATCCATGAGTTATAGAAATTAACTTAATTAAGATAAAAGAGTGAAGAATGTGTCGATTTGATTATTTGAGTTGTGATTCTGGGGACAGAATCCTTGTAAGGACGGAAGGATGTAACGATCCGAAATTTCAAATTGTAATATTAAATATTTATTAATATATAAATATTTATTTGATGCGCTTATTGTTGAAATTGATGAGAGAAATATTTTATTGATGTAATGGTTGCTAGTAAATATTTACTAATCTAAATTCATTAGATAATATTCTAAATTAAATTAATTTATAATTTAGAGAGAGTTATAATATAACATGAGATGTTATATTATTGTTTTAATTTAATAATTTAAGGTGGTATATTAAGTTATTAAATAAAATGATAATGAGATTATAATTTTGTGATATTTGGTCAAGTGGGAAATTTATTTAGTATGTGGTAATTAGTTTATTTAATTAAGATTGGATATGGAAATCCAAATAAACAGTGCAGGACAATAAACTATATTATAAATAACTTATGAAAATAAATTAAAGGAGTTTTAAATTTGGTTTTACCAAACAAAGCCTTAGAACTTTTGAAATTTTAATTTTAATCTTGTTTTGCTAAACGAGGCTTAAAGAATGATTAAGTCATTATTTTAATAGGTTTTACCAAACAAGGCCTTATGGCTTTTATGTTTAAAATAATAATAATAAAAAAAAACTAATAAGTATTTAGTAGCCTTATTATATTATACGTCAGTTTTATTTTTATGTTAGCGTCAGTTTTAGTTTACGTGAAAAAGGGTTTGGCCTAAGCCTAAGAAGAAGAGAGAGTTACAAAGAAGTTTGAGAGAGACATATTCTTTGAGAAATTGAAAAAGAGGTTATTATGAGAATCAAAGATGGGAGAGGAAAGATAATCAAGTCATTCTCATCATCTAATTAAGCTTAAGGAGAAATTAAAAGGTAATATTATAGCCCTAGCTTTTAGTTATGTTTTATCAAAGTTTTTTTTTTCTCTTTAATTGGTCATGGTGCATGATTTGAGTAAAGAATTGGTTTATAAAGATTACTGAGTGTGTATAATCTGTTAACCATCATATATGATTGATACTTGTTTGTCAAATTCGTGAGAATTGGAATTGTTGGAAGAAATTATAAAATATTGTTTACATTTATATGTTACGGCTTAGAAAGTACGAAATTTCATGATCAATAATTGCTATAATCTGCAATTTGATAATAGATGTTGTTAGTATGTTGAAAAACGAAAACAACCCAAGTTGAATGAGTCAAAACGGATGTAAAACGAATTCACAGTGAAGAATTTCGCTATGAATGTCAAAAGAAGAAGAAAGAAGAGAAATAGTGAAATTAAAGGTTGTAATCTTTGATGTTTACGTTGTTTATATGGTTAGAAACGTGTTAGAAACATTAGATTATGTTTATGTAAACCTATTTACTCATTGGGTAGTTTGGTATGGTTGTTAGAAAGGAGTTTGGAGGCCTAATTTGGCTTTTTGTAGTATTCTAGAGCTAAAATCGCATAATCGCAGCAGTGACCCCCGCTCCGGCGGGTCCCCCTAGTGCAAAAACCCCCGCCCCGGCGGGGGGGGGGGGTTTTTTGTCAAGCCAAAATTTTGAAAAAAAAATTGACCGGACGTAGTTTACTAAAATGAGTATAACTTTTTCATACGAACTCTGATTGATGCGATTCAAGATGATTCAGAACGAGAACGAATAGGCCTACAACTTTTATTCTTTAAGGTTTTCAATTTAAAATCGTTATGAAGGGTCAAAATGGTTATCTTTAGGACTGTTGTGTTTTCGAAGGCAATCGGAGGGCGTCAGACATGCACGTATGCTAGTGTAGTGCTCTTGACGATAAAAGATGTTGTTCTAAGTTATAAAACATGAATGTTAGTAAATATAATGATGCTTAACATTAATATAATGATGTATTAGATAAGTTATAGAAGCATAGTAAGCATACACAAAAGATGCAAATCGGGCGTGTGACGAATAAACGTCAAAACACCGTGATAATTGTTAATGAACGTAAAAAGTGTTTTTGGTCAAATGAAATGGATATTATAAAGTATGAAATGGGTTTAATATAAAACCAATAATGATTCCTAGCAAAATTTGAACACTTTAATGAATTTCGAATATTACATAAGTCGAAAAGTTAACACAATCTAATTGAACATTGTGTGTTAATTAATAGGAAAGATTATGAGATGTGGAGTAGAGTTTACATTACAATTACTATGTGTTGTTATGTGACTAATAGTTGATGTGTATGATTATGTAATTGTGTAGGGCACGTGAAGTGCAGATAACTGTAAGCTGTTAAACTGTTATTGGTAAACAACGATCAAGGCAAGTCTTTCGATTCCTATTTGTTATGTGGACTTGATGAACTGTTTTAAATTGTATGATATGTTATACATGTTGAAATCATAAAATGTTTAAGTCAATATATGACTGCATTGTTTTGGCTAAGTAATGATGATTGAGTAAGGAACTCAATCTTTATATTTGCTATATGAATTAAAAGCATGTATGCCATGTTACCTTAATGAGATGTATATCGAGCATGTTATTATGTGTTATGTGATGCATGAAAACTATTAGACTTTGCTGGGCTGTCGAGCTCACTCTTGCAAATAACCATTTTTGCAGGTCAAGATTTTAAGATAAAGATATGTGCTAAGTGAGTTATAGAGATCTATATTCACGAAGATTACTTATGTTTTATGATAAATGTATTTCATATTTTGAACGTAACATGTTGAATTGTAAGTTGAGTTATCCAATGTATATGGATATTTAGTTATGATGTAAGACTTTGTATAGTCATTTTGTTGTAGCAATTCATGATATAAGATTGAATCAAAGAGATGTAATGTAAAGGTTGCGATTCAGGGCAAGAAAGGAGGAAATGTATAAACGTTCTAAATATTCCGCAATTTTAGTGTTTTTAATATCGAATAATTATGTAAAATTTGAGTTTTAATGTGTGGTTAACGACCGAAGTTGATATTTAAATTGTATGGATTTTTGGGGTCGTTAAACCATCCAAAATTTTATTTATAATTTTAAATATTTATTGAATTAAATAAATATTTTTAATTGACGTGTTTGTTGTTTAGTAGATATTTATTGGATTATTTATTAGTAAGTAAATAATCCATGAGTTATAGAAATTAACTTAATTAAGATAAAAGAGTGAAGAATGTGTCGATTTGATTATTTGAGTTGTGATTTTGGGGACAGAATTCTTGTAAGGAGGGAAGGATGTAACGATCCGAAATTTCAAATTGTAATATTAAATATTTATTAATATATAAATATTTATTTGATGCGCTTATTGTTGAAATTGATGAGAGAAATATTTTATTGATGTAATGGTTGCTAGTAAATATTTACTAATCTAAATTCATTAAATAATATTCTAAATTAAATTAATTTATAATTTAGAGAGAGTTATAATATAACATGAGATGTTATATTATTTTTTAAATTTAATAATTTAAGGTGGTATATTAAGTTATTAAAAAAAATTACAATGAGATTATAATTTTGTGATATTTGGTCAAGTGGGAAATTTATTTAGTATGTCGTAATTAGTTTATTTAATTAAGATTGGATATGGAAATCCAAGTAAACAGCGCAGGACAATAAACTATATTATAAATAACTTATGAAAATAAATTAAAGGAGTTTTAAATTTGGTTTTACCAAACAAAGCCTTAGAACTTTTGAAATTTTAATTTTAATCTTGTTTTGCTAAACGAGGCTTAAAGAATGATTAAGTCATTATTTTAATAGGTTTTACCAAACAAGGCCTTATGGCTTTTATGTTTAAAATAATAATAATAAAAAAAAACTAATAAGTATTTAGTAGCCTTATTATATTATACGTCAGTTTTATTTTTATGTTAGCGTCAGTTTTAGTTTACGTGAAAAAGGGTTTGGCCTAAGCCTAAGAAGAAGAGAGAGTTACAAAGAAGTTTGAGAGAGACATATTCTTTGAGAAATTGAAAAAGAGGTTATTATGAGAATCAAAGATGGGAGAGGAAAGATAATCAAGTCATTCTCATCATCTAATTAAGCTTAAGGAGAAATTAAAAGGTAATATTATAGCCCTAGCTTTTAGTTATGTTTTATCAAAGTTTTGTTTTCTCTTTAATTGGTCATGGTGCATGATTTGAGTAAAGAATTGGTTTATAAAGATTACTGAGTGTGTATAATCTGTTAACCATCATATATGATTGATACTTGTTTGTCAAATTCGTGAGAATTGGAATTGTTGGAAGAAATTATAAAATATTGTTTACATTTATATGTTACGGCTTAGAAAGTACGAAATTTCATGATCAATAATTGCTATAATCTGCAATTTGATAATAGATGTTGTTAGTATGTTGAAAAACGAAAACAACCCAAGTTGAATGAGTCAAAACGGATGTAAAACGAATTCACAGTGAAGAATTTCGCTATGAATGTCAAAAGAAGAAGAAAGAAGAGAAATAGTGAAATTAAAGGTTGTAATCTTTGATGTTTACGTTGTTTATATGGTTAGAAACGTGTTAGAAACATTAGATTATGTTTATGTAAACCTATTTACTCATTGGGTAGTTTGGTATGGTTGTTAGAAAGGAGTTTGGAGGCCTAATTTGGCTTTTTGTAGTATTCTAGAGCTAAAATCGCATAATCGCAGCAGTGACCCCCGCTCCGGCGGGTCCCCGTAGTGCAAAAACCCCCGCCCCGGCGGGGGGGGGGGGTGTTCTGTCAAGCCAAAATTTTGAAAAAAAACTGACCGGACGTAGTTTACTAATATGAGTATAACTTTTTTATACGAACTCTGATTGATGCGATTCAAGATGATTCAGAACGAGGACGAATAGGCCTACAACTTTTATTCTTTAAGGTTTTCAATTTGAAATCGTTATGAAGGGTCAAAATGGTCATCTTTAGGACTGTTGTGTTTTCGAAGGCAGTCGGAGGGCGTCAGACATGCACGTATGCTAGTGTTGTGCTCTTGACGATAAAAGATGTTGTTCTAAGTTATAAACATGAATGTTAGTAAATATAATGATGCTTAACATTAATATAATGATGAATTAGATAAGTTATAGAAGCATAGTAAGCATACACAAAAGATGCAAATCGGGCGTGTGACGAATAAACGTCGAAACGCCGTGATAATTGTTAATGAACGTAAAATATGTTTTTAGTCAAATGAAATGGATATTATAAAGTATGAAATGGGTTTAATATAAAACTAATAATGATTCCTAGCAAAATTTGAACACTTTAATGAATGACAATGACGTTGGCTCAAGCTATTGAAAGATTATGATCATACCATTCAATACCATCCTGAAAAAGCGAATGTGGTAACTGACGCGTTGAGTAGAAGATCATATGCGGGTACGAGTGCGATATTGTCAACATAAAGACCCATTTTGTATGACTTACAAAGGATGTAGATAGAGTTAAAGGCTCCAGGGACCCACATAATAATGTCAAATATACGAGTAGAACTGACTTTAATCGATAAAGTTAAAGCTGCTCAAGCTACGGACCTGTAGCTGATGCGTATGAAGAAAAAAGTACAAAAAGGTGCTATTCCAGAAGCAAGAATCGATGAACAAGGAATATTTTGAGTCAACTGCAGACTTTGTATTCCTAACGATTCTGATTTGAAGTATAAAATCATGATGAAAACGCACAACACACCGTTTGCAATCCATCTTGGGCGTACCAAAATGTATCATGATCTTCGACATACATTTTGGTGGAGCAATATGAAAAGAGAGATCGCGGAGTTTATCTCAAGGTGTCTACCTTGTTAACGTGTCAAGGCGAAGCATCAAGTACCAAAAGGTTCATTGTAACCACTTGAAATTCCAGAATGGAAGTGGGAGCACATTACCATGGATTTCGTTACTGGTCTTCCCAAGGTTTCTCAAGGCATAAATACGATTTAGGTCATTATCGATAGACTAACCAAGTCTGCTCATTTCCTACCTATACGAGAAACTTATTCACTTAAACGTCTTGCTCGTATATATATAAATGAGATTATAAGACTGTATGGTATGCCAGTATCCATAGTTTCTAATCGAGACCCAAGATTTAATTCACGATTTTGGGTTAGTTTGCAAAAATCTATCGGCACAGATTTACGATTCAGTTCAGCATATCATCCTCAGATGGACGGGCAGTCGGAGAGGACTATTCAAACACTTGAAGATCTATTAAGACTCTGTGTCCTATAACAACAGTTATCAAGCAAGTATTGTCATGGCTCCATTCGAGGCATTGTATGGACGCAAGTGTCATTCTCTAGTATGTTGGGATGAGGTGGGTGAAGCAATATTGTTGGGACCAAAATTGGTATGTATGACAACGAAAAAGATTCAAATAATCTAGCAACGTATAAAAATTTCACAAGATCGACAAAAGATTTGTGCTAATCTTCATCGAAGAGACGTGAAATTCGATGTTTGAGAGCATGTGTTGTTACCTGTTATCCCATGGAAGGGAGTTACGAGATTTGGAAAGAGAGGAAAGCTCAATCCTCGATTCATTGGCCCATTTAAAATCCTAGATCGAGTAGGAACTGTGGCTTATAGACTCGCCTTGCCGCCAAGTATGTCTCGTGTTCATAATGTTTTTCACATCTATGTTACGTAAATATGTGGAAGACCCAAACCACATTATTGAATTAGAACCAGAAGATATAGCGGAAAATTTAACATATGAAGATGTACCTATTAAAATCTTGGATAAGAATGAACATATTCTACGCTCTAAGGTTATACCTCAAATTAAAATTTTGTGGAGAAACCACGATGTTGAGGAAATGACCTGGGAGTTAGAATCTGAAATGAGATCAAGGTATCCTCACCTCTTCGACATACTAGGTACGTACCCCAATTTCGAGGACGAACATAAGAAAGGGAGGTTGTAAGACCCCAACTTTTATGAATAAAAATTAAATTTTTCTCGAAATATATTTTTGAATATTATGATGTGGATTTGATATAATGTTATAGTTGTGGGTAATATTTATAAATTTTGCAAAGTATGCAAGTTATTATAAAATATTCGATTGGTCGGGGAATATTCGTTGTAACAGGAAATATTCGTACGACGGCACAATCGTTGTGACGTCCCCAAATACGGGTATCTTCCAACCCGACAGATGGTGCTACATGGTTCTACAGTTCACATATACATTCAATTGAAATACCTTAAAAAAGTGAATATGCCTTCTATATATTCCAAAATAATATTACTATTCCCAGGTTCTTTGTAACCATTATATATGTTCTTGTCATAATATCAAATAATTACAACATTCATACTATACTATTACAAAGGCAACTATTGGTCTACCTTAGCCTTCCCTTTATCTTTACTAGATCCTTCAGTCTGTTTGTTCTTAGCTGCATTCATATGGTTCAAGCAAGAGTGAGCATAACTAGCTCAGCAAGTATGATAATTTCATTTAAGTAATAGGTTTGAATCATATGAATCGTATATCTTCAATAACTGAATCAATAGTTATGAAGTACGATAGATAATTTTAAATAGCACTTCTCTTTTCTTTAAAACGTTTAACAATAAACAACAAAAGTTAAACATCAATTTCGGTCCAAGATCTTGAGCATTTTATTCTTTCCTTGAAAAGGACAACCCGACACCAAGTCTGTAAGTCTGGCATATCTTACGAGCACGTCTAGGTGATCAACCCATAGTACTCTATATTGTACAACACTACTTCTTTAAACATATATACGTTTAAGTTTTGGCAACCTCACGTGTCTGTCGTTTGACGACAAAATATTTGTTTATTCATACTCAGTCTTTCTTTGAAATCCATACCAAAACAGTTTGGCAAAAGATAGCAACATTGATAATATTTTGATAGATTATCAGGAAATTCACAAAACACATTAATTCTAGCCGAAGAAATTAGCTTTGACTTCATTATACATCAATTCATGCGTAAGATACATAAATTACAAAGCTTATCCAAAAGAACATACACAAGGGTTAGAATACTTGCCTTTAGCGTCTTCTACGTCTAATACACTTTCCTATTTAGTCTTTAAGGATTCTACAATACATAATCGCATTAGGTCATAAACAATCATGTATGGTCATTACTCTATCTTCCCCTTCTTCTCAATCTAATCATTCCTTAGATTGGTTAATATTCGTTACAGTTTATCGTATTACTTTGTATTTACGTTCAAGTAATCTTCGTCAACCTTTAATTGTAATTCTTAAGGTTATATTCATCCTTAAGGATGTTACTTCAAGTTAATTAAAGTTATAATTTGTAAAGCCCCCAAATCCTGGTACTTGAAACCTGAACTCGGTGCTTCACGATACCATTTCTATGAGCGGAATAATACTAATAATAATAACAATAATATAATTATTAAACTTAATTTACATGATTATCAGAGTCTAGCTCCCAAGTACGTAACCTTTAAACATTCATTACAATACATGATAGATAATTAATATCATTGTCTTACTGAGGATAAACTATCACATAAAATAGCACCAACTTATTCTACAACCTTCCCTTTCCCTTTGTTCTTGGCAGAGCCCTCTGGTTGTTCACACTTAGCTGAAAACATTTAAATTAAGTAAAGATGAGCATTTGGGTGCCCAGCAAGTAATAACAATTATAAATATTAGCTGAAAGGATTAAATATTTTCTTTGTACTACCCTTCTACAACAAATCAATAGTTGTGAAGTAATCTGAACCGATAATAATAACATAACAACTCTCTATCAAATTTTTGAAACTACGTAATGACTATAATTAGGGTTAAGGTGACATACTATGAATATTATTTTCAATTTTTGAATAGATTTAGCAGAACTTCATCCGTAAACCGTCATAACTTACGGGCACGGGGGGGGGGGGGGTGATCAACCCGTTATGCCCTGTATTGATCAACACTACATGCAAGAACGATATTATTGTTTACTCTGTCCACCTTGGGCGCATAAAAGTTTTTTCATGATCGGGATGTTCATACTTAGTCGGGAATCCGAACCAAAACAATTTGATTGGATACAAAAAGATTTTATCATATTCAACGATATTTCTAAATCTGTGTCTAGCTGATCAAATAGCTTAGAGGTATATATATATATATATCTGAATTACAGTATAGTAGCATGTTGATAATCAATAATCGGATATAACATATATAACAATAGGGTTAATAATCTGTACAGTAATAATATAATTCTGAAACATTTTTACTCATGTCCATTGCATAAAGAAAATGCAAAGGTAAGATACTTGCCTGATGCGCTGCTTACAATACGCAAGTTAGTTTTTATCTTTCGAATAACAACCTATCAGCAATAAGATCATTTTACTGATTAAAATAACATATCGTAACACATAGCACTGATTATTGCAGTTAGCACATAACCTAATCACATGGTCACATATGTTTAACAACCATTGAATCATAAATAAACATTAATGCAGTCAAAATATCTAAGTCCAGATCAATTTCTAAAACATGTTGGTGTACCGACAGCTTTATCGGGTAATTATCGAGTCTAAGACTCTATCCTGTAGTTCAATAACTGCAATTATCAGTCATATTATTTTTAAATTACTTATAATAATTTTTAAAATATTTATTATAATTTATCATGAATTTTCAAATACCGGAATCATTATTAAATGATTTAAATATTAAATAATTCTATTATCATTAATATTAAACTATTAATGAAACCATTGCCAAAATATTAAAATTATTTATAATAACTCCAAATATTTATAAAGTATTAATATTACCCTTAAATAATTTTTAAAACATTTAAAATTATTTTTAAATAATTTCCATTAATATTAACGTATTAATGTATTATTATTCAAAATATTAAAAGTCATTAAGTATAACTTAAAATATTTTTAATTCATTTATATCCTTTTTAAATGATTTTTAAATTAATAAAACTATTTTTAAACCATTTATTTAATATAATTATTAGATAAATTTAATATCATTAATGTTAAATAAATATCATTAATATTAAATTATTAATGAAATTATCATTTAAATATTAAAAGTTATATTTTATAACTTAAAATATCTTTAAACACTTTATTTTCATTTAAAATAATTTTTATAATAATAAAATTATTTTTAAACTAAATTATTTAATATAATTATTAAATAACTTTAATATCATTAATAATAATTAATTAATAAAATTTACCTTTAAATATTGAAAGTTATATTTTATAACTTAAAATATTTTAAAATTATTTATTTTCATTTAAAATGATTTTTATTATATTAAAATCATTTTTAATTAATTTATTTAATATAATTGTTAAATAAATCTAATATCATTAATATTAAATAATTAATTAAATTTGTCTTAAAATATTAAAAGTTATATTTTATAACTTAAAATATTATTAAATACCTTTTTATCATTTAAAATAATTTTTAATATATTAAAATCATTTTTAATTAATTTATTTAATGCATTTATTAAATAAATAAAATATCAATAATATCCAAATAAATATTAATATTTATGAAAAATATGTCAAATTATTAAAAGTTAATTTTTATAACTTAAAATAATTTTTAAAACTATTTTTGGAATTTTTTAATAATTAATTTCTATTTTTAAATAATTTTTTGAAAATAAATTAAATAAAATTAAAATATATGTCGTTATAGCCTTTAGCAACAGAAAGTGTTCCCTTAGGTATTCTTAAGTAATCAAGAACATTCATAGCCAATTTTGAGATGCCTTGTTTGACCAAGAATCGTGAACTGTGTAATGTGTTTCTGGGCATGTTGTTAATCAGATCGTGTAGTGCAAATGCAAGACTACAAGATCCAACAACAAACAGGTTCATAAAACATATAACCAAGGAGATCTAAGCCTCCAAAAGTGTTGTCAGGACTGTTCTTCATTTCTGGGACCCAGAAATGAAGAACAGGTCATGGGTCATACTTTGAGCCTTCACTACATGTTATCCTTGTAATGTTTTTGTGATCTATGAGCTCTAGATTATAGCTAGCAAAATACATATAACATCAACCGAATCAACCATTATAATCTGGTCAAACCATGTCAGTCGACATGTTCATATGTTTTATGGGTTACCCAGAAAACAGAGGACATGCTCGACTTAGCTAGTTTGACTGACCACAAAATCCAACCCGTTTGCCACATAAATGATCTTAAGGAACAAGAACGTAGCCTAACCAACATACTACAACTTAGATGCAAGAACCATAACGAAACATCAAACCACTGTCAGATCCAAGCTCTTAAAAATCTTGTTAGAACTTTTTGGGCTCGTTCTGGGTTACTTAGAACTTGTCCAGTCATGGTTGGTCAACGGTGTTTGACCACCCATAACTTGCAACCTACAACCGATCTGACCCTGATTTGAGTTCCAGAACAAAGATCTTATAGCATACTACAAGATTAAACCTTTAAACAACATAAACATATAACAGAGAAAGATCTACAGGGCCTGACATTAGACTGTCAGACAAAAAAAAATATTTTCCAGATTTTGTAAATCTTCAAATCTGAGCCTCTAGATGTTATGGATCTAACATCTAGCAACCCAGATCATCATTATACATTACTATCAACATATTTTAACACTTAATCATAACATCTAACAACAAAACAATGGTCAGATTTCTAGGGTTAGTTTTTATACCTTGATGATCAATCTCTGATTCTAGCTACTTATTTGGTTATGGATGTTAGTGGGGCTTGGTTTGTGACTGATATGTCTTTATATTTTTGGAGGTTTTGAAGGAGAGGGGAATGGTTAAGTGTTTGTGCAAAAATAGGCTAACAAATGATTTTCTCTCTCTCTCAATCTATATACACAAGTCTAGATGCATGTAATGGCTGGTTGAGTGGCCTGATTACTGGAGTTTTTAGCACATGGGTTAGTTAAGTTTGATCACCAACTCCACCTAAGGTCAAAACCTACAAATTAGCTTCAATAATGCAAGGAATATTTTGGTCAATTAGCTTGGAATTTTAATGGCATTTGTGTAAACTTGTCCCAAACTCTTAAGGTTTAACCCTAAGGTCTTGCACAATTAATTTGTAGGATTTCTAATTAAGCAAAAATAAATAAATAAATAAAATTTTAGTTTCTAAAAATAGAAATTTAGGGTTTGTTTATTAGTTATATTTTCTAATTAAAATACATAGGAACATTAGGGTTTAAAATCACTAATTATAATTAACCTTGCTAATTAAATAATTAGGATTTATGATTTTGATAATTAGGGTTATCAAATTATAATTAGGGTTTCTAATTACCAAAATTAGGGTTATAGATATTAGGGTTTTTCTAAAGATTAATTAGGGTTTTTAGATTTTAATTAGGGTTTACCTAATTAATCATATAATGCACATCATAAATCATATAACACAGTTATATAATAGTCTTGAATTTCCCATTTGAATTTAAAAATAGGGTTAAACAAATTAATGCTAGGATTTTGACATTACACACTATAATTGACCAACCATTATCAATACGTACATACATTACATATTTGTAGCACTGAAAAATTAAAATATAATTAATATTATATTATTATTCTCATTCCTTGCTCAAAATCCAAAATTAGAGTTTGGATTCCATATCTGATTTATTCTTCATATATAACATTATTAATTAAGTTAAAAATAATTAACTTAATTAATCTAACATAAATTCATATAATAAAATAAATAGTTATTATAATAATTCTAAAAATCATTTCATATATTATTTAAATAATATATAATTATATTTTCATGGAAAATAAATAATAAAAATATTTCTACTGTAAAATTAATTATTATAAGAATATATTTTATAATAATCAATAATTCTGAAATAAAATTATTTGTAAATATTCATGTAATAAATATATTTTTATTTATCACATAAATACATATACACATTATCTTGTACAAATCCCCATCTTTAAAAAAAAAATTATACGCAAAATTTCTGATTTATTTACGTAGAAAATATCAAGTTTTTACATAATTTACTTTCAATCAACTTCCATATGCATTACATTCATGTTCATTTCTCACTGTCCCTTCTCTAGTGTTGGCGCTGTGGCGCCAGCTTTCCTTATAAGGCTCACGCTGCGGCGCGAGTTCACAGTGTCTATAACTCGGCCTCGGCGCTGCGGCGCCAAAGTTCTATACTAAGGACGCACTGTGCCGCCAGTTAACAGTGGCTGAGGGCTTGGCTTGGTGCTGCGGCGCCGACTTTATACCCTTGGGCCGCGCTGCAGCGCTGGCCTTGTGCCTCAGAGAATTTTTCACAATTATTTTCTTCTACAACTTTCCCGGGCTCATAACTTACTCATTATAAGTCGAAATTGGCTCGTTCAAAAGTTGTTAGCTTATATATTACGTGTACTACAATTTCATTAGAAAATCTTACATTTTTTAATCTGTTAACACAAAATTCTCTGATTAAGTTCTTTATTGAGTGTTCGTTAAACGCTCGTGAACGTTCAAAGCTCGTTTCTTCGTTCTAAGTTAGAATTTGACCATTTTCGAGTCTGCAACTCTAAAATGAAAACTTAGGCTATTCTCCATCGAAAAATAATGTTTCTGAGTTAACCGTTGACTTTTGACTTTCATTTCAAGAATTTCACGATTTCGACGATTATCGTCTAATCTCGTAAATTTTGCCATAATTTCGTTACTTGAGATTTTTACACCATTTTAAATGGATTCATTCCATCATTCTATCAACCTAACCAAACATATTTCATCTAATCCTATTCACGATGGTTTTCAATTTGCCCATCAACAACAAATTGACAATTCTTCATATGTTCTTCCTTAGTTCATAACTTCTATGATTATGATTCATTTGTAACATGGCTTATTAAGGTTTAAGTCCTTTAATAGTCATCCTTATACCTCCTTATGAAATATGCTCCACGAATAATCACTTCTCTATCAAACTAATAATGAAGAGATGAAGACTAATGGTCTAGGATTCCTTACCTTTATATTCTTAACTTGGTTCTTCTTCTTTTCTTCTTGATATAACAAGTCTAGCTCTTACTTTTCTCTTAATATATTCTAAAATGTTGGTGTAATGAACAAGGCACAAAATGATTAACAACCCCTCTTATTTATAGGATTTCCAAGGTGAGGGCATAAAGGTCTTTAGGCCATCCCACCTCCTTACTTTCCACCTCCTTACTATTAATTTCTTGTTCCCCACAACACTTATCCTTTGCTTGGCCACCAAGTGGCCAGCGCCCCATAGGTTATTCTTACTCGGTTACCCATCGGTTCGATCCACGAGTCCGGTTCTTGGTTCGGGCTTTAGGTTTAATTAGATTGGGCCTAACATTGGGCTTGTATTATTAATCTTTGGGACTTAACAAGATTGCACTTGGGCTTGCCCAATTCCTACACAAATCCTACAAGTCCACTATAATTGGCTTAAAGCGTTTAACGTATAATTCTCGTATTCTTTACGTATACAAGTTCGTATAATCATTCATTATATAAGTTATGCTATCTTTCGTATATACTAGTACAATACTTCGTATCATACTCGTATTCATTGCATCGTATAATACTTTCTTATTATACGATCATCATTCCTTCATTCTTTACTTTCTTTAACATTCTCAACTTAGTACGCAGGTGAAAAATCGCGTTTGTCATAACTGAATTATTACTACATAATCCATCCTTCCTTATTATTCTATAGTTACGTATTTCTCAGAAGTTCAAAAATAATTCCCGAGCAGAAATGGATGAATAGTATTTTTCAGAGAATTTCTCGAAAAGCTTTTATTTTCGTCTTGGAAATTCAAACACCTTAATTCTATCACGTAGCCAGGATACTACGATATTACGACACTTTTATGTTATATAACAACCCTCGTCTTGCTTACTCAATATAATAACATATATTATAATTTTATTCATTATTTAATCAAATAAAATTATTTTACAAATAATCCGATTTTCTCGGTCGTTACATTCTTCCCCCTTATAAGGATTCTATCCCCAAAATCTCGTCATAAATTAAACAAATAACTTAGGGTAATTCTTCTTCATCTTTTCTTCAAGTTCCCACGTTGTTTTTTCGGTCATGGTTCTTCCATAACACCTTTACCGAAGGTATAACTTTGTTCCTCAGAACTTGCTCATTTCTATCAACTATTTGAGTAGGCATTTCTTCAAACGTCAAGTCCTTCTCAATATGAATACGCTCATATTCTATTACGTGCTTATAATCTAGCTTATAAGGACGTAACACAAAGACATGAAACACATTGTGTATTCTTTCTAGGTCTTGAGGTAATGCTACCACGTAAGCTACCTCTCATACCCTTTTTAATACCTTTAAAGGTCCTATAAACCTTGGACTTAACTTTCCCTTCTTTCCAAAGCGTATCTTTCCTTTCAAATGAGATACCTTTAGAAATACATACGAGCCTGCCTCAAATTCTCTGTTCATTCAATGCGAATCCACATACTTCTTCTGTTTGTCTTGAGCTTCTACTAGACGCATTCGTGTCAACTTAACTATATCCGCTGTCTACTGCACCAATTCATGTCCTAGCATTTAGCGTTCTCCTACTTCATCCCAACACAATGGTGTTCTACACTTCCTTTCGTATAAAGCTTCATAAGGCGGCATGCCTATGCTCGCATGATAACTGTTGTTATACGAAAATTCTACTAACGGTAGATGATCATCCCAACTACCTTAGAAATCCATAACGCAAGATCTCAGCATATCTTCTGGCGTCTAAATTGTCCTTTCGCTCTACCCATCGGTTTGTGGATGATACGATGTACTTGTAGACTTCAACTGTATTCCCATCTGTTCTTGTATACTTCTCCAAAAGTTTAATGTGAATCGTGGCACGATCTGACACTATCGAAACTGGTACTCCATGTCTCGAAATAACTTCCTTAACATAAAGTTTAGCTAACTGATCTAAGTTAAACTTAATTCTTATTGGCAAAAAGTGAGCCGACTTCGTCAACCGGTCCACTATTACCCAAATAGCGTCATACCCTTTCTGAGTAGTCGGAAGTCCCACCACAAAATCCATCGTGATATGCTTCCACTTCCATTTCAGAATCTCTAAGGACTGTAACAAGCCACTTGGTCGTTGATGTTTGGCCTTAACTTTTTGACAAGTTAAGAACTTACTCACATATTCTGCTATCTCTCTCTTCATATTCGTCTACCAAACACTCTGTAGAAGGTCTTGATACATATTAGTACTACTAGGATGAATCGAGTACCTTGAACTATGAGCCTCTTGTAACACTTCTTCCTTTAATTCCATCTCATTTGGAACCCAAATTCTTCCTTCAAATATTAATAATCCATCATTATCAAGACTATACTTTAACTCTTTTTCCTCTACTAACCGCTTCTTTATCTGGTCACACTCCTCATTTCTGAGTTGTACCTCCTTGACTCTCTTTACAATGGTAGATCAAATCTTCGTTGTAAACAATCTCTGACCCTGTAATATCCCGAGTGTTTATGATAACGATCCTTAGAAAAGGAAATGAATGGGTTAAAGAATATATAATATTTGATATATGATTATGTTTAATTGAAGGTTATGTAATAAAACCTAAGAGTTGTTGAAGAAATGAATGAAGTATATATATATGTAAAACTTTTTGCTAAGTTAACGTGTTGAAGTTATTCAACGATAATTGTGAAAGAGATTTTGCGAAAACCGGGTAAGGGAAGTTTCGTTGATTCCGAGGACGGAATCCTTATAAGGAGGGTAGGATGTGACATCCCGGATTTTAAGAATTAATAAATGAGAATTTAATAAATAAAATTATTATTTTAAGATGTTTAAGTACGAGTATGTGTACAAGTGTTATATATTGTGAAATATGTGAATTGGTGTGAAGAGAATTTAAATGTTAATTTAATATTTATTAAAGTAAATAAATATTTTAATTGAATTATTTATTGAGATTATGTGATTAATATAGAGTAATGTAATTTATTGTATTATATTAATTAAATGATTATTTAATATTTAATTAATATGTAATGATTTTATGTTATAGTTCTAATTTAATTGAGATAATGTAGTGATGTGGTAATTGTTACATGAAGTTATAATTAGCGAGTAATTATAATGTGACAATTTTATGTGATTAATTAATGTTAAACTTTTAATTAATTAAATTAATGTTAAGATTTAATTAATTAAAGGATAACATTAAGAATATGTGTTAAAGGATCTATTAAAAGAGTTAAAAGAGTTTTTAAAATCGTTTTCCCAAACAAGACCTTAACTATTAAAACCTGATTTTTTAAAATAATATGGTTTTGCCAAACAAGCCTTAGGGCTTTTAAAATTCTAATTTTTGTAACTTTTATATTAAATTGATAATTAGTATATGTAATTATATTGTGAGTTACATATTCTATAATTATATGTGTTATATATATATTATTTATACACTAAGTTACGTTAGTTTTCTAAACCTAAGTCTAAACTAAGAACAAAGAGAAGGAGAGAGAATACAAAGAAGAAGAAGAAGAAGAAGGGAAACCTTGAGAAAATAAAAGAAAAGCTTTCATCATCTCCATCTTTTTTCCTAATTCAACCTAGAAAGGTATCAAACTAACTTTTATACTAAATTAACATGTTTTGTATTTAGTCTTTGTAAAATTAGGTTTTCATGATTATGAATTTATATGTATATATGGTGTTCATATGTGATTGTATGCCATGAAAGGATTTTCATAATACAGTTGTTATAAAAATAAGTATTAAAATCATGTTCTTCTATGTTTTCATAGTTTTAGAGTTCTATGTAAAAATCTTTTGGTGAAACTTCATAATTTTGATATGTGAATGGGATGTGTGTGTGTGTGTGTGTGTGTATATATATATATGTGTGTGTGTGTGTGTGTGTACGCTTACATGAGATTTTTATAGTTATTCAAAAGTTTCAATTCACAAAGATATGATGAACATGATGAAATCATGTTCACAGTGTTTGATTTTGAAGTTATGTTGAAAATTATTCTTAAATCTTTGATGTGAGCATAAGTTGTGTAATATGGGTTATATTATGATATATTATGTGTTATATGATTGTTCTAGCAATTCAATCAATGTAATTTTGATAAACAAGAGGAATTTTGTTCATAATGATTTTCTGTGAATTAATTTCTGAAAAATGTCTTTTAAAACTATCAAATTGATGTTTAATTCATAGTATAATTGTAAAATTGGTGATGGATTGTGTTAATACAATAAGAAATGAAAAGAATGCAAGTTGAATGAATATAGTTGGTTAAGAAACGAATTCGTAGTGAATGAATTCGCTAAATATGTTAAAACATGAAAGTTTAGTATGAACATAAATTTTGGGTCAAGATTTAGGCTAGTTAGTGTTTCCGTAAATTTGTTATAAGTCTAGTATGTTGTAGTTCTATGAATTACGAATCCATAGAGTCGAAAACGGACTGATTTGGGTGTGTATAACTCAAGTTATGAAGGTTGGAAGGAGAAAGAGTCAAAAATTCGTAAGAACAGTAAAACTAAAAAAAAGCATGTACCTTACTATTAAGGGGCGCTGCAGCGCGGCCTCTAAGGCTATTCGGGGCGCTGCAGCGCCGAAATAGTAGTTTGGGTCGGACAGTTTTGACCTTATGTAGTAAAGTGGCCATACCATTTTCATACGGACTCCGATTAAGGTGATTCAAGATGATTCGGAACGAGGACGAATAGCCCTACAACTTTTGTTCTTTAAGAATTTCAATTTGAGGTTGGGAACAGGGGTCAAAATGGTTATTTATGGGACTGATTTGTATTAGGAGGCAATCAGAGGGCGTCAGGCATGCACGTATGCAAGTGTAGTGCTCCTGACGATAAAATATGGTGTCCTAAGTTATAAAACATGAATGTTAGTAAATATAATGGTGATTAACATTAACAAATGATGTATTAGATAAGTTATGTAAGCACACTAAGCATACACAAGAGAGACGAATCGAGCGTGTGACGAATGAACGTCAAAACGCCGTGACAGGTGTTAATGAATATTATAAGATATGGAATGGGTTTAATATAAAACTTATAAGTATTCCTAGCAAGACTTAAACACTTGAATGAATTTCGAATATTACATAAGTTGAAAAGTTAACACAATCTAATTGAGCATTGGGTGCTAATTAACAGGAAGGATTATGAGACGTGGAGTAGAGTTTACATTACAATTACTATGTGTTGTTATATGACTAATAGTTGATGTGTATAATTATATAATTGTGTAGGGCACGTGAAGTGCAGATAGTTGTAAGTTGTTAATCTGTTATTGGTAAACAACGATCAAGGCAAGTCTTTCGGTTCCTATTTTCTACGTGGACTTGATGAACTGTTTTAAATTGCATGATATGTTATATGTGTTGTAAGCAAGCATGATATGTTATACATATTGAAATCATGAAATGTTAAAGAAAAAATTTATAACTACATTATTTTGGTTAAATAATGATGATTGAGTAAGGAACTCAATCTTTATATTTGCTCTGTGAATTAAATCATGTATGCCATGCTACTTTAATTATTAGGATATGTATGTTGGGCATATTATTATGTGCTATGTGATGCATGAAAACTGTTAGAACTTGCTGAGCTGTCGAGCTCACTCTTGCAAATAATAATTTTTGCAGGTCAAGATTTCAAGGTAAGGATATGTGCTAAGTGAATTACAGAGATCTATATTCACGAAGATTACTTATGTTTTATGAGAAATGTATTTAATATTTTGAATGTAATATGTTGTTGAATTGTAAGTTGAGCTATCTGGTATATATGGATATCTATTTATGATGTAACACTTTGTATAGTCATTTTGTAGTAACGATTCATGATATAAATTTGAATCGAAGAGATGTAATGTAAAGGTTGCGATTTAGGGCAATACAGAAGGAAATGTAGAAAAGTTTTAAATATTCTGCATTTTTAGTGATTTTAATATCGAATAATGATGTAAAGGTAGATTAAAGGTTTATTGTTAACGATCGAGAAGGAGAATATTATTGTATGAATTTTGGGGTCGTTACAGACCCGACTCACTCGGTAACTTCACCTCTAACTCCATTCTAACCATCTCTATTATTAACTCAGTTTGAGCCGTTAACATAGACTACTTTTCCCGACCCTTCCTACTCAAGGCATCGGCCACTACATTAGCTTTTCCTGGGTGATACAGGATATCGCAATCGCAATCCTTTATCAACTCCAGCCATCTCCTTTGTCTCATATTTAAGTCTTTTTGTGTGAAGATATATTTTAGACTCTTATGGTCTGTGTATATCTCACATTTCTCTCCATATAGATAATGCCTCCATATCTTTAAGGCAAACACTACTGCGGCCAGTTTAAGATCATGAGTAGGATAAACTTTCTCATAATCTTTCAATTGATGTGATGCATACGCAATGACCTTGCCATGCTGCATGAGCACGCAACCAAGTCCTCTGTGCGAAGCATCGCTATAAACTACAAAATTTCCTGTATCATCGAGTAAATACAATACAGGTGCTTCACTCAACCTTTTCTTCAGTTCTTGGAAATTGTCTTCACATTTCTCAATCCACACGTACTTCATTGTCTTCCTTGTCAAATTAGTCAACGGAGTAGCTATCTTAGAAAAATATTGGATAAATCTTCGATAGTATCCCGCTAATCCTAGGAAACTCCAAACCTCAGTTGGTGGTTTTGGCTGTTCCCAATTAATCAATGCTTCCACCTTCGCTGGGTCCACTGAAAATCCATCTCGGTCAATAACATATCTTAAAAATTGTACCCTTTCTAGCCAAAATTCACACTTCGTGAATTTTGAATATTGAAAGATGTTCACGAAATTCAAGCGTTTCTTGAGAAGTTATGCCAAACTAAATTATTTTGGTGCGGATTCAGATGTTGAAAAGCTGAGATGAACAACCCTTTTATAGGGGATTACGCGGAGGCGTTTAGATGTTTGTGCACAATACATGGTACGGAGGGCTGATCACCCTAAGTAAAGGGAGTCCCTATAGTATTACTGTTAAGGTTAAAGTTGAAAGATTACTTGTAACCGTGGACATAGTTCGTGGTCTTGTGACCCTCAATTACATCTCTTAATACTGAGAAGAACAACCCCATTATGGGGGAATTATTTTTACGCGATGCGTTTAGATGTTTGTGCACAATACATCGTATGAAGTGCTTAACACCATAAGTACGGGAGTCCCTATAGTCTAATGACAGTTAAGGTTTAAGTTGAAAGAGTACTTATAACCATGGACGTAGTTCAAGGTCTTATGACCCCTCAGCATGATTTAGAATATTTTAAATTCCTAAGTTATTCATACTGCTTCCCAATTATTGAGCAATTGTGGAAGATTCTTGCTATTCTTAAAGGCGAATGTGGTAAGGATGATATTCCTTAGAAAGAAGTAAGTCGTAGAATGCGACACTGAATGATGAATATATTGAATAAGTAAGAAAAGAAATTTTGAAATGAGAAGGGGATGAGTTATCAAAGAATAATGTAAAACTTTTAATAGAAAAGTTTAATAATTGTAGAAAGATCTTTATGGAAAGAAGTGGTTATAGAACCCAATGAATGAATAAAATATTAACGTAAAATCTATTTTGATAGATTGAATGAATAAAGATTAATAAATAAAAATTTCGAGGACGAAATTCTTAGAAGAATGGGTGAATGTTATATCCCGAGTGTTTTTGATAACGATCCTTAGAAAAGGAAATTAATGGGTTAAAGAATATATAATACTCAAAATATAATTGAGTTCAAATGAAAGTTATGAAATAAAACTTACAAGAATTTATTATGAAGAATGGTGGAAGTAGGAAATATAAAACCTTTATTAAGGTCATGTGTTAAAGTTATTAAACGGAGAGATTTGATGAAAATCTGAGTAAGGTAGGGTTTCGGTGGTTCCGAGGACAGAATCCTTATAAGGAGGGAAGGATGTAACAATCCAGAATTTTATTTATAATTTCAAATATTTATTGAATTAAATAAATATTTTTAATTGACGTGTTTGTTGTTTAGTAGATATTTGTTGGATTATTTATTAGTAAGTAAATAATTCATGAGTTATAAAAATTAACTTAATTAAAATAAAAGAGTGACGAATTAAATTTATGAGATAATATTCTAATTTAACTTAATAACTAAATTAGAGAGCTGTTAAGGATTATATAGTTTGGTAGAATGTTGTTTAATTTAATTTAGTAATTAAGTTGATATGTTAATTTATTAAGTAAAATTATAATGAAAATTATAATTTTGTCGTAATTAGTTTTGTTTGTTTAATTAAGATTGGATATGGAAATCCAAGTAAACAATGTGGGACAATAAAATATATTATAAATAACTTATGAAAATAAATTAAAAGAGTTTTAATTTAGTTTTACTAAACAAAGCCTTAGAGCTTTTGAAATTTTTATCTTAATCTTGTTTTGCCAAACAAGGCTTAAGGAATGATTAAGCCATTATTTTAACAGGTATTGCTAAACAAGGCCTTATGACTTTTAAATTTAAAATAAAAATAACTGATAAGTATTTAGTAGCCTTATTATTATACGTCAGTTTTATTTTTTAGCGTCTATTTTAGTTTTACATGAAAAGGGTTTGGCCTAAGTCTAAGAAGAAGAGAGAAGAGAGGGTTAACAGAGAAGTTTGAGAGAGTTGGAGAAAACTTGAAAGAGAATTTATGTGATTCCAAGGCAATTCACTGTGATTTATAAAGGATTATCTCCAAGAAATTGAAGATATAGCCTCTCAACCTTGAGTTGTATGTTTATAAAAAGAGTTCATGTTCTTCACTTTCAAATTTTTTTGAAATTGCATGTCTGATGAATTGTAGTTATACAAACTGAATTATTGAGTTTGTAAGTATTTGTGATATTTGAATTAGCATCTAGACAAGGAATTAGTGTGTTAATTATGTTCAAAAAGAAAGAAAATCGTTTACAGTGTATATAGTTATGTATATGGCTTGTGAAAGTACAAAAATTGGTAGTTAGCTTATAAACTAAACTATAAATTGAATCTAGAATATGTTAGTACGTTGAAAAATGAAAAGAACGCAAGTTGATTGAATCAATTTTGTTAAGAACCAAATTCGTAGTGAATGAATTCGCTAAGCATGTTAAAACATGAAAGTTTAGTATGAACATGAGTTTTGGGTCAAGATTTAGGCTAGTATGTGTTTCTGTAAATTGTTATAATTCTAGTGTGTTGTAGTTCTATGAATTACAAATCCATAGAATCAAAAATAGACTAATTTGGATGTGTATAACTTAAGTTATGAAGATTAATAGGAGAAAAAAGGTCAAAAATCGCAAGAACAGTGAACTTAGAGTCCCGTTTCTGCTAACAGGCGCAGCTGTGCTGTGCCCTAAGTCATTTGGGGGGCAGCTGCAATCTAGGGCATAGCTGCATTGTGCGCAAGGCTTAATTGGGCGCAGCTACGCCCAAAGTATGTCAGGTGTGACTGTTTGGACCTATTTTAGTAAAATAGACATAACGTTTCCATACAAATTCCGATTGAGGCGATTCAAGATGATCTGGAACGAGGACGAATAGACCTACAACTTTTATTCTTTAAGTGTTTCAATTTAAGGTCGGGAACATGGGTCAAAATGGTCATCTTTAGGACTATTATGTATTTGGAGGCAATCGAAGGGCGTCGGGAATGCACGTATGCAAGTGTAGTGCTTCTGACGATAAAAGATTTTGTTCTAAGTTATAAAACATGAATGTTAGTAAACATAATGATGTTGATATTAATAAATGATGTAATAGACAAGTTGCATAAGCATACTAAGCATACACAAGAGAGGCAAATCGGGCGTATGATGAATGAACGTCGAAGCGCTGTAACAAATGTTAATGAACGTAAAAAGGTGTTTTAAGTCAAATGAAATGAATATTATAAGATATGAAATGGGTTTAATTTAAAACCAATAATGATTCCTAGCAAGACTTAAACACTTGAATGAACTTCGAATATGAAATATAGTGTGATATAAGTCAAAAGTTAACACAATAAAATTGAACATTGTGTATTGATAATAGGAAGGGTTATGAGATGTAGAGTAAAATTTACATTATAACTACTATGTGTTGTTATGTGACTAATAGTTGATGTGTATGATTATATAATTGTGTAGGGCACGTGAAGTACAGATAACTGTAAGCTGTTAAACTGTTATTGGTAAACAACGATCAAGGCAAGTCTTTCAGTTCCTATTTGCTATGTGAACTTGATGATTAACTGTTTTAAATCTTTATTGCAACGAGCATGATGTGTTATATATATGTTGAATGCATAAAATGTTAAAGTCAATTTATGACTATGTTGAGTGACTAAAGCATACTGATTGAGTAAGGAACTCAATCTTTATACTTGTTATATGAACTGTAGTATGTATGTTATGTTAGTCTGATGTTTATGAGATATATGTTGAGCATGTTATTATGTGCTACGTTATGCATGAAAACTGTTAGATTTTGATGGGTTGTCGAGCTCAACCTTGCAAATAACCACTTTTGCAGGTTAAAGATTCAAGGTAAAGTTATGTGCTACTTGAAAGACATGAATCGGATGTGATACTCGAAGATTTATACACTTTGACTGAATTATTATTATTTGAACCATGTTTAGGGTTCCGAATAATGTATGATATTTAATAGATGTTGAGTTATAAAGTTTAAGTTTTGTTTTTTGTATGAAAGGGTATTGAACCTGGATGTAAGTTTTATTTATTATCTCTGATAAGGTGAGTAATAAGCTAAGTACGATTTAAAGGTAGGTAAAGATAAAGGTTTTAAGAAATATTCTTGAAAAGTTACAATGATTATATAATGATAAACTATCAGGTTTAAGTTATCTGATATGAAAAGGGTATCAGATTAAAATGTAAAATTCTATATAATAACTTTGATGAAGTGAATCACAAAACAAAATTGATTCAAAGATGTGTAAATGATAAAGGTTTTGATTCAGGGAATTAAAATAAGAAGATAGAAAAGTTTAAACTATTCCGCATATTTGTAGACACTCAAAATTTTCTGCACACCTGTTACTGACATTACAGGAGGGCAGATTCGTCTTTCAAATATAACCATAGAAGACAGCTTATATCCAATCCGGATACTACTGGAAGTTCAGTTTAAACCCCAAAACACACACCAGGAGTATCAGTTTCAACCTCGGAGATAACCCCGAGGCCTGCAGTTCCAATATCAGAAATTCCACTGCAGAAGACCGATTCATCCTAGAGATAACCCTGAGATATTCAGTCTCAGTCCCAACACTGGGAGTGGCAGATTCTAACCTTGGAGATAACCTCAAGGAAGGCAGTTGCAGTTCCAAAGATAACCCCGAAAATTCTTGTTTCAAATGCAATCAGCTTCAACCTCGGCGCTTACACTGAGGCACTCAGTACAAGGCCCTGCGATAACACCGGGAAGACATGCACACCTCAAAGATGACACTAAGGACCTTTAACACTTACAGCAGTCCAATCTCAGAGATAACCATGAGCAACGTCTGCTTTATCAACCCAAACCGGAGATAATCCCGATGAGGGGAAAAGTCATCATCTTGCCACCTTGACACCACATCACACCGTCTGAACATTTTAGACATACATTTCTACACAACATGTCCCACAAGAACAAAGGAAGTCCAATCCCAAGTGCTATTATGCATGGTAATGGATAAAATTTGAAGCATGAAGACCGGAGGGCATAGTCCCATCTTCCTGACTTCGTACAATCTCTAATCCCATGTCATTGCGTAACTCTCGACAACGGTGATCCGAAAATAGGTCTTATACATCTCAGTCGGATGACCAGATTGAAGTTTTGAAAGTTTGAGCGGACATCACGTTACACGCGTGCACGTACTTCAAGACAGCGGGATCCGCGAAGCCCGGGGCACCCCGGTCAGCCGCAGGTACACCTGCGGCTTCCCCCCTCTATAAATAGAGGGCTTCGGGTGGCCATTTTGAAAAGAGAAAAGGTGAGAAAGCCCTGTCCAATTTGCTCTGTACACACCCCAAACTGAGTGCTTTCTCATTTTAAACACTTGTAAGCTCATATATAGCTACTTTTTTATTGGTGGGAGCCGAGTGTTCATCCCTTTCAAGTTATTGAAGTATTTTTTGGCAGCCCACTATAAGCCTTCTTATACACTTTAAAGCCTTTCTCTTCATCTGTGCACACACTATTCTTCACGTTAAGAGTCGTGTTGCGTGTGTATGCCCGAACTTCGGTCCGTGGTTTCATTTCAGTTTGTATATATATATATATGGACTAACATTGTCGAGTTATGCCTCGATTGAGCCTAGACTTGTGTCTGGAGCTTTTAATTGTTTTTGTATATATATATACTTATATATATGAACTGTGTGTCGAACTATATTCGATGAGCCTAGACTTACGTCTGGAGTGTTTAATTGTTTATATATATATATATATATATATATATACAATCCCCTTCAGTTGAGGGATCCCTCAAATAGTGTTATCTGAGGGATAGTGTGCTCAACCGTTGGATTTATTTTAATAACTTTATGTGGCTGAGATTTTACGTCTTATGTGTTGCATTGGATAACCATTGCATTGGATGTGTTGGGTTATTTGTAAAATCTCAGCCACATAAAGTTTTTAAAACAGATCCAACGGTTAAGCGCACTATCCCTCAAATAACACTATTTGAGGGATCCCTCAACTGAAGGGGACTGTATATATATATATATATATATATATATATATATATATATATATATATATATATATATATATATATGAACTGTGTATCGAACTGTGTTCGATGAGCCTGGATTTTACATCCGGTGCGTTTACTGCTTTAATATATATATTTATATATATGAACTGTTGTCGAACTTGGTTCGATGAGCCTGAATTTTATATCTGGTGCGTTTACATGCTTATATATATATATATATATATATATATATATATTTCGTCACGCCTTGAGTTTACTTCGTGGCGGTTGACCGTTTTTACTGCTTTCTGTACATTTTGTCCCGCCTGGAGTTTCTTCCACGGCGGTTGATCACTTTTACAGCTTTATTTACATTTCTGATCCTCCATGGAGGTGCTTCGTGGTGGTTGATCATGTATATATATATATATATATATATATATATATATATATATATATATATATACAGCTTTTATATATATAATTGCTTACTGCGTTCATATCAATTGCGGCATCATGTGAGCCTAGGAATCATGTGATCACAGATTCAGTGTACTGAATCTAGATTCAGTCTACTGAATCTAGATTCGATTCCCGTGATGGACATTTTCAGCTGTAATCAGCTTGTAAATTTATTCACGGTGTTTGGATTTCCTCATATGGTTTTCATGCCCATGAGGAGTTCGGCACTGCTTGTATATTATTTTCTTGAAAATGCTTCGCATCTCAAAAATTAAAGCAATCTAGCCAAACACATAATAAAATGAAAGTATCAAAGGCCTCAATTACTATTGAGCACAAGGGTTTGAAAAACCCTTTTTAAAAAAGCATCATTGTTATATCTTATTTAAAACTGAATTTTTACACAAATTCAAACCCTTTGTATATAGGTGCAAACGAGGCATAACACTACTTCTAAATAACAGCACATTGACCCACACACATACATATTCATATAACAGTTTCTTGAAAAGTGGCGGTCACCATGGCAACACGGATATCAAGGGGTGCCTAACACCTTCCCTCCGCATAAGCAAGTCCCCGGACCCTAATGAATCTCGATTTCACAGACCCGTTTAGCCGTGTCACATCATTGGGTCAATGTGCAAACCTTTTCTCGGTTGTGTTGGTACAACCAGTTAAAAAACCAACTGGCGACTCTTAACAGTCCATCGTCGACATTATACATGTCAGACCTTTTTCACTTGTTTTTTCAAACAAATCTCACCTAACATGAGAACACAAAAGAACAAGAATAGAAAAGGGACAAATAAAAATCCCGACGTCGACAGGTGACGACTCTGCTGGGGACACTAGTAAGAGGACTTAAGCCGCTATTACAAGCTTTTCAAAACTGTTATATGCTTGTGTGTGAATGTTGCATTTACATTTATGATGAATGTGTACGAATGCATATTTTTTACTGCACTGCAATATATCTATCTGTGATATTAGTGCTTCGCACATGTCATCATTTTCATAAACGGTGAGACACGTTGTATGTGAATGTATGTTGTGTGGTTCCTCCACCAGGAGGCTATCTTGTCGGTGTTTGATTACTGGACTCGTAGGAAGACTAATTCCAACGAGGCTCAGGAAAGGCACCACCCAAATTCGCTCCAGTTGAAAGACCGGATTAACTTCCCGTTGAGTAAATTGCGATGATTTGAGAACCTACATGCCAAAAAGCCGCGAGAGAAACCTAAGATAGGTCAGCCTCTGATAAACCAAACGCGGAGGAAAGTCTCTTCAAGCTTTCTCATTTCAAATTACTCGTAAAGTCAATTACTTGTAATTTACATTCCATATTCATCTCCATCTAATGAGAAATATGAAGAAATATGTGCATGTACATATTTAAATTAACATGCTATCCTGTATTACAAATAGCTAACATCCGTTTTGTAGGATCATAATCCTAAAATGGACACATCACATAGCATGTAAACATTTACACAATCCCTAAAACTAAACTATACAAGTTTTGTCGTAGGGAAGCATTCGGACCTATTACCCGGTCAAAATCCAAAAAGGCCACGAGCCTACAGCCAATCATGTCTTCATCTGACCAGTCTAATCCAGTTTCTCGCTAAGAATTTGACGGATTAAGTAAAAAATTATAGATTTGGCTGTTCTGCTTAAAGAACTACATCAATTTACTCAAGGTATGAAGATACCCATACATGCTGAATCCTCTGCACAAGGAGGAACCCAAGGTTCTGACAAAGTCATTACAGTACCTACGCTCTAGTTGGATACAACAACAAAATTTATGATACCACCCATCTCAAAGGAGATCTAGACACCGGTGACATCAAGAAAAAGGTCCTTCAAATGGAAGAAACCCTTCGTTCTATCAAAGGAATTGGACCACACGGGAGTGTCTCTTATGCTGACCTTTGTATATTCCCTGGTGTTTATTACCCAGAAAAGTTTGAAACTCCTAATTTCGAAAAGTATGTTGGGTTAGGAGATCCTTACACCCATTTGAAGGTGTTCATTGGAGAACTTGGATCTTATGCAGAGGACAAGAAGCTCAAAATGCAGTTGTTCCAAAAGAGTCTGACTGGAGAAGCCCGTTCGTGGTATACCAGATTAGACAATTCAAAGATCCATAGTTGGGAAGAACTAGCTCATGCCTTCCTCATACAATACAGCTTCCAGTCTCAGATGGCTCTTGACCGGTACCAGATTACCAATGTCAAGAAATAGTCCAATGAGTCTTTTAGAGAATATGCTCAAAGGTGGAGGCGCCTTGCTGCTCAGGTAATTCCTTCTATGATAGACTCAGAGATGGTCATGACCTTTATCGATATATAAGAAGATCCTTTCTATGAAAGAGTCTTAGCTGGCATCGGTAATTTTTTTTCTGAAATTATCAAACATAGAGAGATGGCTGAGATGGGGTTGAAGTCAGGAAAGATTCAAGACCTAGCCGCTCTTAAATCAGTTGCTTAACACATCCAATCCAAAACTTATGGAAACAACCCCCGGAGGGTCCATAAAAAGAAAGAGGAGGATGTTTCCTTGATACTACAAGGTCAAAAAGGAAATTAGAATATGCCTATCATACAGAGAAATTACACTCCCTTTCAAGCACAGTCTTCAAACCCTCCATTGCCTAAGGGTGGAGAAGCCAAACGCTCTCGAGTGTTCATACCCCTAGGGGATTCACTCGAGAACATTTTCAATCTTCTGACCACTCAGAAGAAAATTACGCATCTTCTTCCACCAGCCAATCCTAATGGGAGGGGTTTCAATATTGCTCGAAAATGTGCATATCATGCCGTGGCACCTGGACATGATACTCAAGATTGTTGGGCCTTGAAACACAAGATCCAAGATTTAATAGACAATGGTGAGATCTTGGTCACCAAACCAGATCAACCTCACGTGCAAGATAACCCTCTTCCTCCACACAAAGAGGAAGAGGTCAACATGATTAATTGGAGCAGTGGACAGAGTTCTAATTTTAACTGTGAAGCATCCCAGATCATCAAAGACGATGTTGACAAATGGGATTATACAAAGTTCCAGTTTACGATGGAACGGAAGATTAAAGCTCTGTGTAAGAAAATTGAGCAATTGGCCGAATTGGTGACCTATCAGCATCAAGTCACATGCCAATTAGTCAGACAAGAGCATGCTAGTCTCCTCCCCTTGGTTATGAATACTCCATCGTCACCTTCAAAATATGAAACATCGTAGGACAAAGTGACGAAGAGACCAACTGCCAAAGCCCGTCGGGATTTTGCCAATAGAAGGGAATTTACATACCTGGGCCAACCTATGGAGGAGATACTTCAGATGCTAATCAATGAAGGAAGATTCACATCCCTTCTACCTCCAATTTATCCCCATTCAGGACGGTTCAATCCTGATGGAGTATGTCAATATCACTCACATTCTCGCGGTCACAGCACGGAAGAATGCCGGGCACTCTGCCACCTTATTCAGAATCTAATTGATAGCAGTGTCCTGCAACTGGCAAACAACGATACTGTGCTATTTAAGAGTGAAAATACCTATCCCACTAAATGGAAGGGACTGGTATTAGTTATATCTTCTGAGGCTGATGGGACTGTTAAACCATTCATAATTCAACTCAAAGGAGTTAACAAACCTTTGAAAGTGGCTGCTCTAGAGCAAATCATTTTGCCATTCAGACCACAATATCCTGTTGTCAGCTTACAGAAAGTTCCCTGGAATTATGGAGAAGCTGAAGGATCCACATTTCATACAACTACTGCAGTGTCGAAGGAAAATCCATTATTTCTTCTTCAACGGGTGATGAAGTCTCCTATCAAATCAAATGGGAAAATTCCCATGGAGAAAATTGAAAAATTCCTCCGTGCTATGGGTCATAATGAAACAAGGTGGTTTTAAGCTTAAGAGAAGCTCCACATCAAATTTCAATATTAGACTTGGTTTTAACTTCCGAAGATCACATGAAGATTCTAGTAAAGGTTTTGGAAGAAGCCTACTTGCCGAAATCAGTGGATGTGGAAAAATTTCAACATCTGGTGGATCACATTTTCAATAACAATGTGATTTCTTTCACTGATGATGATATACCGCCCGAAGGGACCGGTCATTGCAAACCGTTACACATTGTGGTTTTGTCCTCCGGATACATGTTAGCTGGAGTTTTGATTGATGGAGGTTCGCCTCTAAACATCTGTCCTTACGCTACGTTACTGAAGATGAATGTCAATTTCAAGCGGATCTGAAGTAACCATACGATCATCAAAGCTTTTGATGGATCCCGCCGGAATTCAGTCGGAGAGATTGAGCTGCCAATTGAGATTGGTTCCCATACATTTTGTGTATCTTTTCACGTGCTCAAAATAGATATAGGATACAACCTGCTTCAAGGGAGACCGTGGATTCATATGGCCGTGGCAGTCCCCTCCACTCTTCATCAGCAACTTAAATATATTATCAACAATAGCCTAGTTACAGTCAACGCTGAACCGGAATGCCCTCAACAGAGTGACATTCCACTCATCAATGTCAATTATGATGTTGAGCCGGTCAATTTCCACGCTTTGGAAGTGAGCAACATTCAATACCATTCTATTGGGATGCCATTTTCCGTACCCAATATTTCTGCCGAAGTGATGGCAACTACTCAAGAAATGATATCATTGGGACACCAGTCGGGACAAGGGCTCGATAAAAATCATCAGGGTATTAAGCACCCGATCCAAGTGTCCAGTCAAACTGGGACAGCCGAACTAGGCTATTCTGCCAGTTCCAGTTACAGGAATCCACATAAGCATAAGCAGATTCCTTTAACGTCAGTCACACGACGAATATCTCCACCTGTAAATTCAGAGTTCGTACAATCTCCGGTAAAGGTGCCAGTTAACGTAATGGCTATGTTATTTCCTAAACCGATACCGGTAAAGGAGAAGGAAGTCTTTGTTCTAGATCCCAAGGTGGAAGAAGAGAAACGGAGAATTAAACAAGACATCGTCCGAATGATGTCAGGCATACGCATCATTGTCCATGATGAACATATAAACAGATACACCGCAGACGATGATTGCCAGACATAATGGTCATCATTCGAGACAAGGAGGATGATGACAGCCCCTCCATCACTGCAGTCCACTAGGACTTTGCCCTTTCTAATTGGAGCAGCACTCCTTGAATGGGTCGACAAGGGTAAAATGGGTAGGAACTCCTTCTGCCCTGTAGATATCATAATTGCTTACTTTTCTGTACAGTATTAGCAGTTGTTTTGTTCGTACATGCTAACACTTTGTATGATTAAACAGTTTCATATATATTAAGTGAAAGCATATTTTTTTTTAGGACTCTGAACTTAGATGTGCATGTACTTGCTGATAAGATGCCTCTTCTCCACAAGGATTGTAACTTTGATGAAAAGTTGGACTCAGACTTGATGGAAATACAAGAGGACATTGAGGTGCCTCCGAAGATCAAAGAATGGGTCGAAGACAAACCTAAACCCAACCTTGATCAAACCACCTCTTTCAATCTCGAAACCTTAGAAAACCCTAAGTTAATCCAGATTAGTTCAGACCATATCCCAAACTAGAGGAATGACATGGTTACAATACTAACCCAATTCCAGGATGTGTTTGTATGGTCTCATGAAGACATGGTGGGTTTGTCCATTGACATTGTCCTTCATCGCCTTCCCATTAAAGAGGGATTCAAGCCAATCAAGTAAAAGCTCAGGCGATTGAAACCTGAATGGAGTTTAAAGGTGAAAGAAGAAATTGTGAAACAATTTCAAGCTGGTATTATCATGGTGTCCATAAATCCTGAATGGATATCCAACATCGTTCCCGTGCCTAAGCCTGGAGGAAAGGTGCGAGTTTGCGTGGATTATCGAGATCTGAATAAAGCTTTCCTTAAAGATAGCTTTCCCGTGCCATTTATCCACATTCTCATTGACAATACTGCTCAATACGACATGTATTCCTTCGTTGATTGCTTCACGGGGTACCATCAGATCATGGTTACTGAGGAGGATCGTGAAAAAACTACTTTCATCATGCCTTGGGGAACCTTTTACTATAGACGGTTGTCTTTCAGCCTCATCAATGTCGGAGCTACCTATCAGAGAGCTATGATGACTCTTTTCCATGACTTAATGCACCAAAAGATAGAGATATATGTGGATGACATCATCGTCAAATCCCGAATGGAGGAAGACCACCTAGACCATCTCGAAAAACTCATCAACAGGTTGCGTAAGTACAACTTGAAGTTGAATCTAGCCAAGTGTGCCTTTGGCGTTAAATCAGGCAAGTTGCTAGGATTTCAAGTCAGCCATAAGGGGATTGAGCTGGATCCCACCAAAATCCAGGCCATTACGGAAATGCCCATTCCTCAGACAGAGAAGGAAATATGGGAATTTTTGGGAAGAGTCAACTTCATTAGTAGGTTCATTTCTCAACACACAGCAACCTGTGAGCCTATCTTCAAGCTGTTAAGGAAGAACTCCTCAATGAAATGGAATGATGAGTGCCAGAAGGCCTTCCTTACCATCAAAGAGCAGCTAGTTAAAGCTCCTATTTTGGTACCACCCAGGGATGATGTTCCCCTGTTCATGTACCTATCCATAAGTGACAATGCCATGAGTTGCATGCTAGGTCAGAAAGACGATAGAGGCCGAGAACGAGCTATCTATTACCTCAATAAAAGATTCAGCAGCAGTGAACACAAGTACACTCTGATTGAGAAGACTTGTTGTGCTTTAGCATGGGCTGCCATGAGGTTACAACATTACCACCATGGGCACACAACCCATCTCATATCCTGCGTGGATCCTCTCAAGTATGTGTTCAACAAGCCCATACTGAATTGTCGGCTGTCCAGATGGCAGTTGATTTTGCAACAATTTAACATCGTTTATGTGATGCAAAAGTCCATTAGAGGTCAAGGAATCGCGGATCAACTGGTCGCCGCACCTTCAGGGGACTTCAAACCCTTGGAAACATACTTCCCCGATGAAGGGGTAATGACAATTCAGCAACACCATCAGTACGACACACGTCAAACATGTATTTTGATGGAGCTGTTAATATGGAAGATTCTGGAGCTGGAGCAGTTCTAGTATCCAGTACGGGGGAGCAGTATCCCGTCGCCATCAAATTGCAATGTTTCAGCACCAACAACACAACTGAGTATGAAGGCTGTATCATGGGGCTAAAACTTGCACGTTCAATGGGCATCAGGCGGTTAACTGTCTTTGGGGATTCAGAATTGGTAGTCAAACAATCCACAGGAATCTATCAAACCAAAGAGCTACATTTGCTGCCTTACTATCGGCAAGTTTTACAAATGGCTTTGGAGTTCGAAGAGATCTCCTTTCTACACATTCCTCGTAATAGGAATAACTTCGCAGACGCATTAGCAACTTTGGCCTCCTTGATTCACATACCTGACAAGGAACACATGCCAAGCGTCACATTAGCCCTGCAAAAGGCACCAACCTATGGGAACTACATTGGAGAAGTATCGAAAGAGCTACCTCCCATCCAAAAACCTTGGTATCAACATATCAAGGAGTACTTACGAGATGGATCTACACTCGCTAAGGCGAGCCTGACTGAGCAAAGGCGGATTCATCGACTTGCTATGAAATTTTATCTGAGCGGAATTGCACTCTACAAAAGAGATGCAGGATTAGGTCTCCTCAGATGCCTGGATAAGGATCAAGCTCAGAGACTCATGGATAAGGTCCATGGTGGAGTATGTGGCCCACACATGAGCGGCCCTTTACTTATAAAGAAGATCCTTAGAATGGGACATTACCGGCTCTCTCTCAAAGTTGACTGCAATGACCATGTCAGGAGATGTTATCAGTGCCAAATTCATGGGAAAGCTATCCACGCCCCTCCGAGGGAGCTCCACGATATGAGTTTACCTTGGCCCTTCTCAATGTGGGGAATAGACGTGATCGAGCCCATCGAGTCCAAAGCTAGTAATGGGCATCACTTTATCTTCACTATGATCAACTATTTTACAAAGTGGGTAGAAGCAGCCTCCTTCCCCAGGGTTACCAAAGAAGTCATCATTGATTTCATTAGAAACAATGTCATTTGTCGATATGGACAACCAGAGGTAATTGTATCAGACAATGCTAAGAACCTCAACAACAAAATGATGGAGGAGTTATGTAGTAAATTCCACATCAAACATCAAAACTCCGTCATCTACCGTCCAAAGATGAATGGTGCTGTTGAAGCGACTAACAAAAACATCAAGAAGATCATGCAAAAGATGTCCGCCAACCGCAAAGGATGGCCTGACCTATTTCCTCTTACTCTGTTAGCCTACAGAACATCAATGCGTACTTCAATTAGGGCAAGCCCCTATACATTAACCTATAGGATCAAAGCAGTACTCCCCATAGAAGTAGAAATGGAATCCCTCAGAGTGTTGATGGACGCTCAGCTGGATGAAGACGAATGGGTACAAGACAGGTATCACCAATTGTCTCTAATAGACAGAAAGTAAACCGCGGCTATCTTCCATGGTCAGTTATATCAACAAAGGATCACCAGATCCTACAACAGAAAAGTCTTGCTACGACAGTATAAACAACATGACTTGGTTTTGAAGAAGATCATCAACAACCAAGATCAGTATAAGGGAAAATCCACCCCTAACTGGGAAGGCCCGTTTATTGTTAAGGAGGTATTGATAGGAGGTGCTCTCAGATTGCAGGAAATGGACGGTGATGAATTTCCACAACTCATTAGCTTGAACACCATGAAACGGTACTATGTCTGAAGTTACCATCAAGCAAACATCCTGGTATTGGATCATCAGATCACCAGCCATTCCGGTTCTTTAACCCTTCATTACATACAACTCTTTTCCGCACTGCGCCCCTCAAGGAAACACACTTTTCAAGCCAGCAGCCTGGTTTTCGGATTATCAGATCCCTTCCTCCTCTTTACTCGATTTTTTAACCCGTACTCAACTTTGGTTATCCCACTAGGGATTGAACCTTGCACACTTGCAGTTTGTCCCCAAACATGGGATCAAACTTTTCACACCTGCAGTTTATTCTGAACTTGGGATTAAACTTTCTTCCCCCGCAGTTTGTCCTCCATATAGGATCAAACTTTTTGTTGGCTACCAAATCGTCCTGAGGGGCGAACTACGTCGACCTGATCTCCTTGATACACGGGAGTACGTAGGCAACCATTTTATATGGCTAGGTCACAATAAAACAAAAACAACAAAAGCATTCCTACACCCTTCTCCTTCTCAATAAAACAAAAATAACAAAAAATATTCCTACACCCTTTCTGCCACATACAGCATTGAACCTCTTACACCAAGTTCGAACTACACAGACCTGATCTCCTCTTCTATAGGAGTACGTAGGAAACCATTTATGGTTCAGTCTAACACCTACCAAAACATAAATGCTTGTCAATGGAACTAGGATCAAACTTCAATCCACCACATTTCATTGGCTTCAGACGAAAGGGATGGAACTACCTGACCTCCTCCTAAATAGGAGATTTGGCGACCATCTAAGCTGCGGTTGTTCCTTGAAGAGCAATACCAATCCATAAGAGATGGAATTAACTAGGCTCCTCCTAAATAGGAGTACTGGTGACCATCTGTGGTGCGGTCAATCTCAGAGAGGAAAGCCACACTCCTCTCCACATTTCCATACAAAAACCAGTCCTAAGACACCAAAGATGGTAGGGATACACACAAATCCATGATCCATTCTGAACTATCCAGAGATAACTCAATGTCCATCCAGCAAGGAGGAATTCAGAATACATCAAGATCACAAGCCTTGAAGAAGTAGGTAAATATCAAGCAAGTATTCAAGCATATCTAAAAGGGAAGTGATCAAAAATATATTTCCATGCTATATATAATAATGTTTAATATACACAATATAAATTGTACATGACAAAATGGCTAAGCTAGTATGTGCAGGAAAATACAAGACTATCTACAGATTGGTATGCATACGAGCTAACATATCCAATATAGCATCTTTCTCAGAAGAAGGAGGTAATGTTGTGGTCTCCTGTACAAGGATAACTACACGAGCCAGCAAGTTCGAAGCCATCTGCATGGTGACGTGATGCTCATCAATATATGTACTAATCTCGGCAAGCATGCCAGTGGTAAGGGACCTCACTGTAGTACTATTTGTGACGGCTATATCCCTGGCAGATATGGCGCTACCCCACTCAACTATCACTGCATCTCTGGCTAATCTGGCCCTATCCCGCAAAACAACAGCGGCATCTCTACGAGTTAACGCCTCGTCTGTCTCTAATGAAGCTGCGTCTCTCCCATTAAGAGCTATCAACATCAGGGCTCTAGCCTGATCTCTCTCAAAGGTCATCAAATGAAGACTCTGCTCAAAGTACTATGCTGAATGCTGAATCAGGACAGTGATAGTACTGGGAGAATCTAAAAGAGCTGCTGGCAACCCAGTAAATGGCTCCTCCTCGATGTGAGAATCAATATCCTCCATGGGCTCTCCACCATTTAAAGCAATGCTCGACACTGTGTATACTACCGCAGTCGACGAAGTCTCTGCCTCCATCCATGCCGAATACTCTGCAGAATAACTCGGATGGCTGATAGAAAAAGTAGCTATCTCACATTGATCCCAATAGGCATACACCCTGGATCGGTCCTCTGCTGACAAGTGGCGAGAAGCTAAGCATTGACCTAACGCCCCATCAAAAGGATAGAAATCCTAAAACTGGTCAAACTGTGACATCACGACCAGTGGGTTGTAGGTAGTCATGCCCCTCAAACCAGCCAGAGGGAGATAATCCATGCCCGGAGCATGAGTGATGAAACTATAGGGCGAACTGAGCCCTGAACACAACAATATAGCAAATGGATCTACAATCCCAGCTAAGAAAACGAACCAAGATGGAGGATCTGTACACTCCGTAGGCTGGAAGGAATATGACATAGCTATCTCATGGGTGAAACAATACCCGTGTCGTCTGAATGTGCCAATCGGTATGAGGTGTGACATAAACCAAACGTATAGCATGATCGAACTACCTGTGAATACCCCTGTAGGGTAAGTGCTGCAGAACGTGGCCGACCTCAGTGTCTCTGTCATGATCATCAGAATAATGGTACAACCCTCCCTAAGAGCTCTCACTGCCATAATAACGCCAATGTCCAACTCATCCATGTATCGTGGCATGTATATGTATAATAATGCACACAGCAGCAGTGCATCCACTCTGGCCAAATGCCACTGGTCCTCTGGTATGGTAAAATCCCCAAAATACCGAGCATAGTTGTCCTCATAGCGAAATCTATCAATCAGAAAACGTTAGGATATCACGTGGCCAGATGTGATCTCATCCTGCACAACTCTCCGCCTCAGCCCAGTGAGAGTCATAAACTGACGGCTCATGTCACCAATGGCCATATGCACGCAACGTCTGTCGAGTGGTAGCATCGTCAAACGTGCATACTCCTCCAAAGTTAGAGTCAACTCCTGGGTCCCAAGCCAGAAAACCTACCTCTCCAGTACCCAGTGCTCTAGCATGCCCTCTACGAATCCTACGAGAACCTAAAACATCAAAAGGGTCATGGTATGCTGCAACAGCTGATCTACGGTCACCCTATCTGAGGATGACATACTATCATACCAATATCTCAGATGGGATGCCACCAATAATGGTGGGGTGTGATCTATGCGGCTGACTGTCGAAGAAGACATCTGTGTGGGCCGTATCATAATACCATCCGAGGGTTAATGTTGAATATCTCTGGACATATATATATATGCATAACATGATACATGTATAACAGATAATAGATGGAAATATGATGCAGAGAATAGGAGATAGTACATACATTCCTAAATACGTCATCATCTATATACATCATCTCTGTACAGCTAAAAATACAAGGAAATGGGGCACAGACGCCCTACTACTAACAGAGGCCTATCAAAAGATATAGCGAGAATGGGGCACAACTTCCCAATATCTAACAAGAGGCCAATCAAAAGAGATAACGAGAATACACATCAGAAGAAGACAATGGTGTCAATATCTACATCATCAATCCTGTCCACCTGATGTAACTCCTCCTGAGTCACTGGATCTCTATCAACAGGGATGTCAGGCCTATACAAAGGAGGATCTGCGCCGGTAAAGCCAAATGGGTCATTTGAGGGGCCAGCTTATGCTCTAGAAGGATCAAACGAATTTGCCTCTACCGGATCTCTACCCAAATGCTAGATAAAGAAATGTGCCCGGTCCATTCGTTGGGTCAAGCTGTCAATCTGTGTCACATGAGTCAGATCTCAGATACAGGCTAGCCAATCCGTCATCATCACGAATCCTGGAACCATATCCCCCATGAACTGAGTGGCGTGGGTCTGGGCTCCAATGGTACGAGGGATCCACCAATGCTGGAGTACATCCTGAGTGCAAGGACCATCTGACAATGCAAAACTGTTAACACCCAACAATGGGATATCAATGACGGGTGACTACGACACAGGCCAATAACGCCTGGTAGGAGGCAAGATCTGTATACGGATCTCTCATGTAGTACTCCTAATAGCACGCTCTCCTAAATAGAGCTCCCATCCTCCATCAGTGAAGAGAGGAACCCTACAGGTGGAAATCACATACTCGACACCAGTCGGGAACCTCAAATCCAATGGCCAAGTGCTCCCTAGAATATGGAATCCATGTGATGATATCCGCTGTCAATAACTCCAACTGTATGCGATAATGAGTGAAACCCTCAGCTACGGGGACCTCCGCCAGTATGGAATGATGCCATCGCCGTCCTCGTGGGTAGGTATCCAACCTTAATACACTCATCGGATGTAAACATGGGAGCCTCTCATAGGCCCAAAACTGTCAACACAAAGGCAAACATCTGCTATCAGTTAATACTCTTAACATGTACATGGTAAATGACAAGAGAAATACTTACCAGCAGAAATGGGTAAAATCCTAACCAAGCCTCGGTCAAGCCCTGCGAGCGCATACACATGCCCCTGAGGAAATAGGCAAAGGTGTAGGAGCCCCAATCATACTCTCAAATACGATTCACATATCGCATGGCGCTGATCAAAGCGAACGACACCGTAGAAGAGTTATCTGCTATAAAGCAACCTCTAATTATCATCAGAAACAATCGCCGAAGAATGTGATCCCTGACTCTGACATCAACTGGTATAGGCTCACAAAATAGCCCACTCATAGCATCTACACTCAAGGGACCCGCACGCACGGTCCTGCCCTTGAGTGTCCCGTCAAGAACTCCTAACAAGGATCTGATGGTAGTGGGGGTGATATCCGTCGTGCAAGGCACTGGTGCCCTTCCGTACTCCATACATGTGATGAACCACCAATCCATCGGCATCATCATCACCTTACAGTCCAGTAAATTGAGAGACTGAGTCTAGTAAAACCAGCGCTTAGACAATGCCCTGAGGTAACCCCAGGGACAAAGGCAGGGAAGGTTGGAAAAGAATGCCCTAAATCCCCAGTCATGCATAATCGCTCTATAGCCAGGATGTAGAGCCTGGTACATGGAATGAATACTGAACCAGTTCCCTCGAGGCTGTGTAAAGCTGGGAACCTACATAAAATGCAGATCGACATCAAAATCCTTTACTCCTCATCAATAAGAAAGAAGGAAGATTAAGATCTAACTTTATACCTCGTTGGCGTTCAAATACATCGAGGGATGTCAACTCAGATCACCCAAAAGGTCTGGGTTTGCCACCTGAATACTTGAGAGATCCCTACAGGGAACATGTGTAGCAGGAGCGAGGTCCACAACCAGAACATCCTCCTCCTCGTCCTCGACGTCCGATACATCAACACGGACTGGGCGTATCACCGCCTCCACCAACCGACAAGGTATACACCAGAAGTGGTCCTGCGAGAACTACTCGGCTGATCCGGATCCATAATATCTGGACAATAAGTCTCCAAATCACCTCAGAAAGGGTGTGGTATTTTCTAACCTGAAACTTTTCAAAATGCATTTAATGACTACATGCATGCATGCATTATTTTAACATACGTCTACAGTAGAGTTAAAAATGCATGACTACTCAATGCCTATATTTTAGAAAATTTTTCCATAGTTTCCTCTAGAAATAGGACTATCCACATGCACATAGGCATGACTAGTTGGCCATTGAGTAGCACACTTGCCCACAGTTATATAAATACTATTTGCATTAAAAATCAAAGTCATCAACCTATAAGGGTAGCCTAATTACCAGGATTACTTTTCTTTTTCACCATTGCTCATTTATCCTCAAATAAGATAAGAAATAGCAGAAAAAAGGTGCCAATTTGACTGTTTCAAAAGTCAACTTTTTTCACGTCATTATGTTCAGCATGGTTTAATACTAACATTTAATATGTTGAATATTTTTTATCAAGTCATTTGAGCATGCATATGCACTACTATGTGTTTAGATTCATTTCATTTGATAAGTCATTTTCCAACGGATAAAAACTGGAAAAGAGTACATGCATTCGTTACCAGGACAGTGTAGAACACTTGTACGGTGATAGAATTTGCAGAAGGACGTCCGAACTCAGCAGATCTGAAGAAGAGCTCTCAGATTTCCTTCGCGGTGCAACTTGAAAATGACTTATGAAAGCAACCTGTAGGCATTTAGTAGCCACGATTGGCCTCAGGTCCACCTGTAGCTGCTACTGGTGTACCTGTGGCAACCCTACATGGGTCCCACCCCTCCAGCTCTGTCCAGTTTAAGTTGTAAAGGAGTTCTCACAAGCTAAAAAGGTCAAATCAGGGATAAAAATGCTACGCGATTGAGTAGAAAAGCCTGAAATCCTGGTTTTTCTAGGCCCGACTGTGGCTTTCATATCATTCATTGGTATTCACCTGAACACAGGGTATACTATACCAATGATCCCCATTGTTGCAGATCACATTCGGTAATACCACACAGAAGTCCAATGCCGTCAATTCAGGGTCGTTACCCTAATCTTTTCAAATAGATCCCCAACGGGGGTTACAACGCATGGTCATCTATCCACAAACAGATCCCCGGCGTGGGTTACAACGCATATTTTCCATTGATGCACATGTCAACGAAGGTCAAGCAACCTATACGTCAATGCAACCATTGGCAGGTAAACCCAACGACGCATCGGAAGCCATCCGATGATTGCATCAGTTGATACACACATCAACAAAGGCCAAGCAGCCTTGGCATTTATCCCCAGCAGGGAGTTCATCCGTTGGTTCACATGTCAACGAAGATCAGGTAGCCTTGACAACATCTACTGTTGGCAGTAAATCCGACAGAACATTGCTATGGCCTGGCTATACAAAACAGGAAAGATCGCCATCATCGGAGAGGATCAATGAGGGAATATGTTATACACATCCTCGAAACTTTATCCCCACAGATCTCTTGTACACGAGAGGCACATCTTTGGAATAAAGTCTGTATCAAGGATTCAGGACTTTGGTGATAACCCCAACGTCAACATCCAAAGAAGTTTGGATCACACATCCAAGCTTGTCGTCATTACCATCACTGGTAGAAGCAACAGGGAGCCATCAATCATCCCCAGCATGTGGGAAAGCAATCCATATGCATTATCCATTCATGTTGCTCCACATAACATTATGTTTATATTGTTGTATTTCAAGTGTCTAGCATCATGTTTATATTGTTTTGAGTTTGAGTATGTATATATGCGTGCTATAGATTTTGAAATATTTGATCTGGTGTGAAGAGAAATATATATTCATATATTGAGAAAGTGATGTTTAATAGTTAAGTGAACTATTGAAGAAATTAAATGAATTTTGTAATTAATTTTAAATATTTATTGAATTAAATAAATATTTTAAATAATTTATTTATTGAGAAAAATAAATAATTTATGAAATTGTGGTATAATAATTTAGTTACGTGTGTATGATAATTATATTAAAGCAAAGGTAAATTTTATTCTTTGAAGATTTAATTTAATGAATTAATTAAATTAAATGTGTTATTTAATATTAAAGAAAATAAGTAATTAAATAAAGTGATATTTAAGTCTAATTTATTAATTAAATTAGATATATAATTATTTATTAATCATCATAATAATTATAATAAAAATTATAATTATTATTGTAAGTTATGTAAATTGGTTACAGGTGTGACAAATAAAAACTACATAATATAATATTATCAAAATAAATTGGAATGAGGAGAATTGTGTGTAGCCAAACAAGGCCTCATGGCCTTTGGCTTATTGTAACTAATGCACACGTATTGTTTGATAACAGAAGAGTACGTGGGGGAAAGTCATATCAGTTTATTCTTCGCGTCTTATTTTTCTAAGGTTAGATAACAGAGTATGGAGAGAGAGAGAGAGAGAGAGAGAGAGAGAGCTTGGTAGGAAGAGAGAAGTCCTCTGTAGATTTTGCTAGGGAGTTGGAGTATCAAGGGAAAACAATTCTCTTCCCAACAAACAAAGATTCAAGGTATAATCTACTCTAATCTTAACTTCTATCTTTGAAATTTCTATTGGTAGTGGCGTTGGATTAATTATATATATATATATATATATATATATATATATATATATATATATATATATAGACACACACATGTATGCATGGTTTATAATCTTTTGATCATCATATATGAGTGTTGTTTGAGTATCAAACACGTGAAATTGGGATTGTAGGAAGAAATTGAAATAATAGTGGTTATATATGAAAAAATGGCTTAAGAAAGTACAAAATTTTATGTTTAATATGTGTTATAATCTATAAATTGATGTGGAATTATGTTAGTATGTGAAGAAACGAAAACAACGTAGTTGGAATAGTATTAATTGGTTAAGAAACAAACATTTGGCAATCGAATTCGCTATACATGTCAAAACACAAAAATAGAGTATGAACATGTGTTTTGGGTCAAATTTTAGGTTGGTTAATGTTTTTATAAATCATTATAATTTTAGTATGCTGTAGTTCTATGAATTACGAGTCCATAGAATCGAAAACCAACTAATTCGGACTTAAAACGAGAAAGTTATGACAATAACTGTAAATTAGGCTAGGCCGAGCATGGGTGCCCGGCCATGAGCGCGGGCACGCCGCCCAGAAGCGTGGGTGCACCACCCCAGAGCTCTGGCACGCGGCTGGGTGCTGCCTAATGGTGCGGGCGTGCTGGCATGGGGGAGAAAATGGGCGCGACCGCGCCGCCCATAGTGTGTCAGGTGTGACTGTTTTGACCTATTTTGGTAAAATGATCATAACTCTTTCATACGGACTCTGATTGAGACGATTCAAGATGATCCGGAACAAGGACGAATAGGCCTACAAATTGTATTCTTTAAGGATTTCAATTTGAGGTACGTTAGAAGGGGTAAACATGGCCATTTGTGGGACTATTATGTTTTCGGAGGGAATCGGAGGGCGTCAGGCATGCACGTATGCAAGTGTGGTGCTCTTGACGATAAAAGATGTTGTTCTAAGTTATAGAACATGAATATTATGAAGTATAATGATACTTAATATTAATAAATGATATATTAGATAAGTTGTATACGCATACTAAGCACACACAAGAAAGACAATTTGGGCGTGTGACGAATAAACGTCGAAACGCTGTGATAAGTGTTAATGAACGTAAAAAGTATTTTAAATCAAATGAAATGAATATTATAAGATATCAAATAGAATAAGTAGTCCTAGCATGACTTAAACATTTGAATGAACTTCGAATATAAAATATAGTGAGATATAAGTCGAAAGTTAACACAATAAAATTGAACATTGTGTATTGATAATAGGAAGGGTTATGAGATGTAGAGTAAAGTTTACATTACAACTACTATGTGTTGCTATGTAACTAATAGTTTGTCTATGATTATATAATTGTGTAGGACACGTGAAGTGCAGATAACTGTAAGCTGTTAAACCGTTATTGGTAAACAACGATCAAGGCAAGTCTTTCAGTTCCTATTTGATATGTGAACTTGATGATTAGCTGTTTTAAATCTTTATTGCAAAGAGCATGATGTGTTGTACATATGTCAAAAGTATAAAACGTTAAAGTCAATTTATGACTACGTTGATTGAGTAATGAATGCTGATTGAGTAAGGAACTCAATCTCTTTACTTGGTATATGAACTAAGCATGTATGTTATGTTAGTCCAATGTTTATGAGATGTATGATAAGCATGTTATTATGTGTTACGTGATGCATGAAAACTGTTTGATTAGCTGGGCTGTCGAGCTCAACCTTGCAAATAACCATTTTTACAAGTAAAGGATTGAAGGTAACACTATGTGGTACTTGAAAGACATGAATCAGATGTAATACACAAAGATTATTACTTTAGCTAAAGTTATTATTTCTTTAAACCATGATTAAGGTTCATGAGATGTACTCAATGTTTTATGTGTGTATATTTTATGTTGAGTTGTAAAGTTAAAGTTTGAACCGTCCGATGTATAAAGGATATCAATTTGATATGTAAGTACATATATTAACTCTGATGAAGCGAATCATAAATTAAACTTGATTCAGAGATATGTAAATGATAAAGGTTTTGATTCAGGGAATTAAAGTAAGATGACAGAAAAGTTTTAATTATTCCGCATTTTATTAAGTTTAACATTGAATAATGATGTAAAATCAGAAGTTTGACGTATTATTAACGACCGAAGTCGATAATTAAATTGTATGAATTTTGGGGTCGTTACAGTTGGTATCAAAGCCGTATGTTATAAACCTTAGGTAGGAGTACCGTAGGCTATAACCTTAGAGAAGGAAGATGAAGATAATGAAAGAATAAGCTCAAATAGAGTTTGAACAATAAGAAGTAATTTAAGAAATTTACAAAGAAGTGATTAAAACATGCGTGAGAGGATTCAAAGTAGAATCTCGCAGAGTTATAAGGAATATGAATGTGGAGTTACCCAACTCCAATAATAAGAATGTAAGGTGATAATAAATAGACAATGTCTATAAGAAGAGAATGGTAAAGAAGTTAAGAATAAAAAGTATATGTAAGTATGGTACAATTGTACTCTTTAATAGTTGATACATTGTATCTGGGCTAAATGATTCCTTCATAGAGCGGATGTATATACGAACTAGCAACTTGGAACCTAGTTTGTTGGTTGTTTATGGGAAACCACTCAACGTACTATATTGAGACTATTAGAGACTCGATGTGTACCGAGTATAGAAAATGGATACGTATGATAAAAATGTAGAACTTGAATAAAATGTTGAGCAATGTAGATGAAGTTAGAAATTCTTAAAGGAAGAATTATTATATAAACAAGAAAATTCAGAGAAGAATCTTGAAGAGATATAAAGATAAGAAATGGGAGTTACCTAACTCCAATAGCCAAGATAACGAATAATGATGAATAGACAAAGTCTGTAAGATTAAAAGCATAAATAAAATCATAAATGATGAAAAAAAGGAAAGAAAGATGATCGTAAAACAAAACGATCACGAGTTAAGAAATTTTTTTTAAGGGAGATGATTATAAAATAAAATCACGACGTGATCTGTTTCAATTATAAAAGAAAGATGGTCTGTAATATTTGAATAATTATAGCTTGATGCTATGAAGATAATGTACTATGAAATAGTACAAGGTAAACTCGCAAAGAGTTATAAATGATGAGGTACAAAAAATTTGTATCGAGTAAAGAGCAAGTTATAAGCAAGATAGAGTTAGGTGGGATTTCAATTGAGGACTCATGTGATGGCTGAGTTGTACAAACCTTTGTATAGACGAGGGTTTTGTGCTTGCACTCAGTTTATCACATTAATAATGATTGAAATGTTGGTGTCGCGCTATTAATGTATATGTGGCGAAAATGTGATTCTTTTCTCATGTGTATATTGATAGTTAGAAACTATTAAGATTAGTCAAATATTATTAGGATTAGGTGCGGTTATTAAAACTAATACATACAGTAAGTTTGTGACTCGTAATAATATGGTATGTTTTGAACCCCTCAGTGAATGGACACCTATGGTCTGACTAGGATAAGTTCTTAAACTCATATTATTGTGGCAAGTTCCTGAACTTCCAATGTGTAGTAAGTTTGATGAACTATACTGAGGGTATAGGAAGATTGTAAGTTAAAATACAAGAATATTTACTATAAGAGTATTGGTGGTGCTAGAAATAAAAAGAATTAGTTAGTAATGAGGTAATGGAGTAAAGATTAAAATTGATGGAGAAAATTAGATATTCTAAATCTACTAGCTATGCTAGACTTTCGAGAGTTATTGAATTCGTGCTGATGGTTGTACTTTTAATTTTTGAAAAATGTTGGATCACACTAGTGAACCAAAGAATTTTTAAAACAGTGGTATTATTCGCGTATCTATGATGTTTGTTTCAGCCATATAAAAAAATGATTTTTAAATTTTCAAAATATATTTTAACTATATGTATCGGGTGATATGATAAACGATGGAGTCATCAATGCAATGGAACCTAGTGTTGGATGTGATCATATGATCGTCAGCCCACTATGGTGAGATGTAGTATGACAACATCATAATCATGACGCCATAAAAGATTTTTGCGATTTTTTTAAGATATGAGAATATACATATATATACATACATATATATATATATATATGTATATGTATATGTATATGTATATTTCGATTGATGACCGAATTGTTGTAGAAGTCTATGCTATTTAATTCAGCTAGACGAATATTGAAAGATGTTCATGAAATTCAAGCATTTCTTGATAAGTTATGCCAAACCAAATTATTTTGGTGTGGATTCAGATGTTGAAAAGCTGAGATGAACAACCCTTTTATAGGGGATTAAGCGGAGGAGTTTACATGTTTGTGCATAATACATGGTACGGAGGGCTGATCACCCTAAGTATGGGGAGTCCCTACAGTATTATTGTTAAGGTTAAAGTTGAAAGATTACTTTTAGCCATGGACATAGTTCATGGTCTTGTGACCCTCAGTTACAACTCTAAAAACTGAGAAGAACAACCCTATTATGGGGGGAATTATTTTTACGCGATACGTTTAAATGTTTGTGCACAATACATCGTACGAAGGGCTTAACACCCTAAGTACGGGAGTCCCTATAGTCTAATGACTGTTAAGGTTTAAGTTGAAAGAGTACTTATAATCGTGGATATAGTTCAAGGTCTTATGACCCCTCAACATGATTTGAAATCTTTTAAATTCCTGAGTTATTCATACTGCTTCCCAATTATTGAGCAATTGTGAAAGATTCTTTCTATTCTTAAAGGCGAATGTGGTAAGGATGATATTCCTTAGAAAGAAGTAAATCATAGAATGCGGCACTGAATGATGAATATATTGAATAAGTGAGAAAAGAAATTTTGAAATGAGAAGGGGATGAGTTATCAAAGAATAATGTAAAACTTTTAATAGAAAATTTAATAATTGTAGAAAGATCTTTGTGAAAATAAGTGGTTATAGAACCCAATGAATAAATAAAGTATTGACGTAAAATCAATTTTGATAGATTGAATGAATAAAGATTAATAAATAAAAATTTCGAGGACGAAATTCTTAGAAAAATGGGTGAATGTAATATCCCAAGTGTTTATGATAACGATCCTTAGAAAAGGAAATTAATGGGTTAAAGAATATATAATACTCAAAATATAATTGAGTTCAAGTAAAAGTTATGAAATAAAACTTACAAGAATTTATTATGAAGAATGGTGGGAGTAGGAAATATAAAACTTATATTAAGGTCATGTGTTGAAGTTATTCAACAGAGAGATTTGATGAAAACCTGAGTAAGGTAGGGTTTCGGTGATTCCGAGGACTGTATCCTTATAAGGAGGGAAGGATGTAACAATCCAGAATTTTATTTATAATTTCAAATATTTATTGAATTAAATAAATATTTTTAATTGATGTGTTTGTTGTTTAGTAGATATTTTTTGGATTATTTATCAGTAAGTAAATAATTCATGAGTTATAGAAATTAACTTAATTAAAATAAAAGAGTGATGAATTAAATTTATGAGGTAATACTTTAATTTAACTTAATAACAAAATTAGAGAGTTGTTAAGAATTTTATAGTTTAGTAGAATGTTGTTTAATTTTATTTAGTAATTAAATTGATATGTTAATTTATTAAGTAAAATTATAATTAAAATTATAATGTTGTCGTAATTAATTTTGTTTATTTAATTAAGATTAGATATGGAAATCCAAGTAAACAATGTGGGACAATAAACTATATTATAAATGACTTATGAAAACAAAGTCTTAGAGCTTTTGAAATTCTTATGTTAATCTTGTTTTGCTAAACAAGGCTTAAGAAATGTTTAAGTCATTATTTTAATAGGTTTTGCTAAACAAGGCTTTATGGCTTTTAAATTTAAAATAAAAATAACTGATAAGTATTTAGTAGCCTTGTTATTATACGTCAGTTTTATTTTTTAGCGTCTGTTTTAGTTTTACGTGAAAAGGGTTGGGCCTAAGCCTGAGAAGAATAGAAAAGAGAGGGTTTACAGAGAAGTTTGAGAGAGTTAGAGAAAACTTGAAAGAGAATTTTCGTGATTCCAAGGCAATTCACTGTGTTTATCAAGGATTATCTCCAAGAAATTGAAGGCATAACCTCTCAACCTTGAGTTGTATGTTTATAAAAAGAGTTCATGTTCTTCACTTTCAAAATTTTCTATAAATTGCATGTTTGATGAATTGCAGTTATACAAACTGAATTATTGAGTTTGTAAGTATTCGTGATATTAGAATTAGCATCTAGACAAGGAATTAGTGTGCTAATTATGTTCAAAAAGAAAGAAAATCGTTTACACTGTATTTGGTTATATATATGGCTTGGGAAAGTATAAAAATTGGTAGTTAGCTTTGTAAACTAAACTGTAAATTGAGTCTAGAATATGTTAGTATGTTGAAAAACGAAAAGAACGCAACTTGAATGAATCAATTTGGTTAAGAACCGAATTCGTAGTGAATGAATTCGCTAAACATGTTAAAACATGAAAGTTTAGTATGAACATGAGTTTTGGGTCAAGATTTAGGCTAGTTAGTGTTTTTGTAAATTTTTATAATTCTAGTTTGTTGTATTTCTATGAATTACAAATCCATAGAATCAAAAATGGACGAATTTGGATGTGTATAACTCAAGTTATAAAGATTAATAGGAGAAAAGGGGTCAAAAATCGCAAGAACAGTGAACTTAGAGTCTCATTTCTGCTAACAGGCACAGCTGCGCTGTGCCTCAAGTCATTTGGGGGGTAGCTGCACTCTAGGGCACAGCTGCATTGTGCCCAAGGCTTAATTGGGCGCAGCTGCGCCCAAAGTATGTCAGGTGTGACCGTTTGGACCTATTTTAGTAAAATAGACATAATATTTTCATACGAACTCCGATTGAGGCGATTTAAGATGATCTGGAACGAGAACGAATAGACCTACAACTTTTATTCTTTAAGTTTTTCAATTTGAGGTCGGGAATATGGGTCAAAATGGTCATATTTAGGAATGTTGTGTTTTTAGAGGTAATCGAAGGGCGTCGGGCATGCACGTATGCAAGTGTAGTGCTTCTGACGATAAAAAAGTTTGTTCTAAGTTATAAAACATGAATGTCAGTAAGCATAATGATTTTTAACATTAATAAATGATGTATTAGATAAGTTGTATAAGCATACTAAGCATACACAAGAGAGACAAATCGGGCGTGTGATGAATGAACGTCGAAACGCTGTAACAAATGTTAATGAACGTAAAAAGGTTTTTTAAGTCAAATGAAATAAATATTATAAGATATGAAATGGGTTTAATATAAAACCAATAATGATTCCTTGCAAGACTTAAACACTTGAATGAACTTCGAATATGAAATATAGTGCGATATAAGTCGAAAGTTAACATAATAAAATTGAACATTGTGTATTGATAATAGGAAGGGTTATAAGATGTAGAGTAAAGTTTACATTACAACTACTATGCATTGCTATGTGACTAATAGTTGATGTGTATGATTATATAATTGTGTAGGGCACGTGAAGTGTAATAACTGTAAGCTGTAAAATTGTTATTGGTAAACAACGATCAAAGCAAGTCTTTCAGTTCCTATTTGCTATGTGAACTTGATGATTAACTGTTTCAAATCTTTATTTTAAAGAGCATGATGTGTTATATATATGTTGAATGTATGAAAAGTCAATTTATGACTACGATGAGTGACTAAAGCATGCTTATTGAGTAAAAAACTCAATCTTTATACTTGTTATATGAACTGTAACATGTATGTTATGTTAGTCCGATGTTTATGAGATATATGTTGAGCATGTTATTATGTTCTACGTGATACATGAAAACTATTAGATTTTGCTAGGCTATCGAGCTCAACCTTGCAAATAACTACTTTTGCAGGTTATAGATTCAAGGTAAACTTATGTGCTACTTGAAAGACATAAATCAGATGTGATACTCGAAGATTTTTACACTTTGACTGAATTATTATTATTTAAACCATGTTTAGGATTCCAAATAATGTATAATGTTTAATAGATGTTGAGTTATAAAGTTTAAGTTTTGTTTGTTGTATGAAAGGGTATTGAACCTGGATGTAAGTTTTATTTATTATCTCTGATAAGGTGAGTAATAAGCTAAGTATGGTTTAACGGTAGATAAAGATAAAAGTTTTGAGAAATATACTTGATAAGTTACAATGATTATATAATGATAAACTGTCAAGTTTACGTTATCTGATATGAAAAGGGTATCAGATTAAAATGTAAAATTCGATATAATAACTTTGATGAAGTGAATTACAAAACAAAATTGATTCAAAGATGTGTAAATGATAAAGGTTTTGATTCCAGAAATTAAAGTAAGAAGATAGAAATGTTTAAATTATTTCGCATATTATTAAGTTTAACATCGAATAATGATGTAAAATCAGAAGTTAGACGTGTTATTAACGACCGAAGTCGATAATTGAGTTGTATGAATTTGGGGGTCGTTACAATGGTTTCAAAAGAATTACTTTGGAACACTAATATCTGGCTATAGAGCCAGGGTTTCAAGCCATGCTAAAATCACATATCCTTTCTCAACTCCGTGTCCACCTGATGTGGAGCAAACCTCGCCAGTTCATTGAACTTAGCAGCATATTGGGGAACTGTCATTTCCCCTTGTTTCAGTTCTGGGAACCTCATCTCCATTCTCCCCTGCATACTTGTGGGAAAGTAGTTCTCAAAGAAAATCTCCTTGAACCGTGTCCACGTTAGGTTTTCTATACCAGCCCTAGCCTGGTTTGCCTCCCACCATAAGTTAGCATCTCCCTTCATCATATAGGTAGCAAAAGAAACCTTTTGCCCCTCTTCGACATTTTTAATAACAAATGCCTTCTCAATTTCTTTCACCCAAGTTTGGGCTTCTATAGGGTCCGTAGTTCCTTTGAACTCCGGCGGACCTACGCTCTTAAAATCCTTAAACGTAGTAGCCCGTACCACCGCATGATTTATCGGTATATTCGCTCCATTTCTATTGAAAGCAGCCGTTAATAAGTTAACGAACTCTTGCATTGGATTAACCGGTCCCCCTTCCGGTTGATTCACATTGGCTTCTTGATTTCGTTGTCTTCTTCTTAGCAGAATCTTTCTGTTAAAAATAAATAACACGTCATTATTACTTTCTTCTTATTAGTTAGTTATTATTCATTATTAAACATTAACTTCAAACTCATTGCACAACATGTTCTATAAAAGGCTTATATTGATTTACTTCTTTGTAGTATAATACTACATCATTCATCATTATACAGCCTTAGCTGATTACATTACTTTCCCGTAATTGCTTTCCATAAATTGGGATTTAAAAAAAGACTACCCTTTGATATACAAAAGAGGGTTTTACGTCACTACATAGATACAACTTATTTACATATCTAACTCTACTCTAGCTACTAACTAGGTTACATTTGCCTAATGGCATTTTCGTAGTCTGTATTAGCAAGACCAGCTATCACATCTCGACTGATAGTATACCAAGTCTGCCCTGCCTCCACAGGATACTCAGCCACTTGCCGTTGAAAATCCTCATGAGAACTCCTGTGTATATGAGACATTCTACTTATCTTCTGCTTCTTAGCCTTTAGCTCCTGTCTAAGCTTAAAGGCCTCCTGTTTCAGCTCGTGGACCTTGTCCTTCGCCAAAATCTTCTCGTCATGCTCTACTTCCCAAAATGTTTCCATGCTTTTCTTGTCCTCCAAGATATCATGGTTCTCTTCCTTTAACTCTCTCACCTATTTTCGCAACTGGATATTTCTATCCAACACGGTCATAAACAATGCCTTCATTGACTCCCCCGGAGTCATCTCTTCTGCAGGTGCTACCGTATTAAACGACACTACCTCCACCTCCTCCGACATGCCATCAATCAAGGACATGAATTCTACATTCTCTGAGTCTTCTGACTCTACCACCACCACTTCTGGCACCTCAGCTACAGGGGTCGGTAAGATCTCTACTTGATTCACAGACTCCTCACTAATGACATGTATATCCATATACATTACGTTATCTCCTGACATCTACAATAAACAAATTAGTTTGATTAGTACACATCAGTAGAATAGTAAAAACACATATCGCATTTAATGCATTTTTAGGGTTAACTTCATCTTTTACTTCTTTAACTCTTCTTAAGGTTATGGCTTATGGTTCTTTCCCCCCACCCCCTTAAGTTTTATAACCTACGGCTTTGATACCAACCTATGACGCCCCCAAATTCGAGTATCTTCTAACCCGACAAATGGTGCTACACGGTGCTACAGTTCACATATATATTCAATTGAAATACCTCAAAAGAGTGAATATGTCTTCTATATATTCCAAAATAATATTATCATCCCCAAGTTCTTTGTAACCATTACATATGTTCTTGTCATAATATCAAATAATTACAACATTCATACTATACTATTACAAAGGCAACTATTGGTCTGCCTTAGCTTCCTGTGACGCCCCCAAAATAGGTATACATCACCCATTCTGAGTCGCCAAATACATGGTACATAAATCAAATACAAACTTCTTTTATACAATATGACAAAAGCGGAGTTGAGAGTTTTTACATGAATATAGTCTCATAGACAATATTCAAACTCAAATTAAGTCCTCATTATATTTATTATCACACTATTTCATAAAATAATGAGGACTACTATAGCCACCATCTCGGACCGTCACTCTATTCCCCGACTAGTCCCGGCTACGTTCTCATTTCCTGAAGAGAACAATGAAAGCAAAAGGGTGAGCTTAACTAGCCCACTAAGAAATATTATGACTAAGATAATGCAGAATAAATTATCGTTAGCCTTCAATAGTGTTAAACTAATAAACAACAAGTTTAACTGCAACAGAACAAGCAATCCATTAGAATAGTCAAGTAGAGAATGATATCTACTATCTTCTATGATTTAAAAGGTTTATCATCAATTTTATCGCTGAGACTCAGCTTAATAAATAAACCACATCATCGAATCATCCATGCACTACAGGCCAAGGATATCCATTAGTATGACGACCACGAATTATCCATGCACTGCGGGCTAAGGATATTCATGTTTTCACCAATGGTCATGATCATACCAGCAACTATCCATCAATGGACTACCGGCCAATGAGGACTTTTACCACATCATTTGTAACATTACGGGTCATGATTATACTGAATGATCTCTGGTCATAATCATACCAATCAACAGTCCATCTATGCACTCCGACCAAAGATGACTTTCATCACAATATAAACATGAGGATGATGACAATGATATAAAAATTTAATTAAATGAAAGCAAATGATAAATTTTAATGATTTATAATTTAATTTATCTAAAATTCAATAATGTCCAAATTGTCAACATGATACTACTTTGTGGAGTAAAATTCAAGAATAATATTATATCAAAAATGATTTGGACAGAAAAAAAATCAATTTTTATCATGAATAGTACTCTGGGTGAATAGTACCTGAGTAAATAGTATCCCGTGAATAGTACTTTGTGAATAGTACTCGTGAATAGTACCCTTAAATAGTACTTTGTGAATAGTACCCCCATGAATAGTACTTTATGAATAGTACTGTATAAATGAATAGCACTCATGGACACTACTCCGACATGAAAAGCTTAAAATTTAACCAGAATGTGCAGAAAATATCCTTGTGAAACGATAATAGATGAAACGCAAATTTCAAGGATATTCTACTAATTTCACGGAGTATAGAAGTAATACTTTAACAAAATGAGGGTATAATCAAGAATACAAAACGAAATAATATTACTCACATACTACAGAGTATGGAAGAAAATATTATTTCTTACGAATACTGAATAAAAATAATATCCCTTACCTTAGAAGAAGACTGGATACTGGAATAGTGAAGTAGCAGACTACTCTTCTTCTTTCTCTCTATAGCTTCTCTCTCTATAGCTTCTCTCTCTATAATTGCTCTTGTGAGTCTTAGTGAATTGGTGAGAATAAAAGAAGAATGAGTTTCTATTTATAGGAAAACACAGTTTCTATAATTGCACATTTTGGGGCTCGAATTATTACAGTATAATACCTTCATCTTTACCTCTATTTTTAATTTAGTCCTACAAGTATTATCAAACTTGCACCACCTCCCTTAATAGTACATGCATGTGAATCAATAGTACACGAATGTGAATCAATAGTTCCATACATGTGAACCAACAGTAAGTTGCATGTGAACTAATAGCAATTAATTACTCATTTATCCGATTAATTACCCGATTGGTCAATATAATCTCCAAAAATAAATTATTATCGAAATAAATGTTGATTTCCGCTAACATTAATAATCCCAACACAATGGAAATATCAATTTCATCTTTAATCAACACGAACTTATTCATCATTAATATTATAACTCACAATATTTAACAACCAGATCATTACCAAGAAAAGGAGACTTTTCGATAAGGATTTCTCCCTATTAGCGTGCAATTAGATGGCCAAACCTCCTTCCTCGACAGAACTTTTTAGACATCGTCAATATTGCAAATAATAATATGAATAACTTTGTCGTCTTAATTATTGATTTAATAATATAAAATATCATACAGATAATACTGTGACAATAATTGAATCAATAATATGAGATACTATGCAGTAATTACTATAGCAATAAATGAGTATAACTGAGTGACTTCTCACGTAAGCATCAATAATCAATACTATGTGATACTATGCAATCACGCGTATTACTGTACTTTTACCACCGGGTAGTTCAACAGTTTAACGGTAAAACTTTTGCCATTATTTTTATATAAAGATATTTCTGTCGTTTTTTAACTACGACAATACTTCCATTGTGGGGTCCACTAATAATTGTGTTGTCGTACGAATATTCCCTGTTAAAACGAATATTCTCCGACCAATCGAATATTTTATAACAACTTGCTTACTTTGCAAAATTTGTAAATATTACTCACAACTATAACATTATATCAAATCCACACAATAATATTCAAAAATATATTTTGAGAAAAAAAATAATCTTTATTCATAAAATTTGGGGTCTTACACTTTTCTTTATCATTACTAGATCCTTCAGTCCGTTCGGTCTTAGCTGCATTTATATGGTTCAAGCAAGTGTGGGCATAACTAGCTCAGCAAGTATGACAATTTCATTTAAGCAATAGGTTTGAATCATATGAATCATATATCTTCAATAACTAAATCAGTAGTTATGAAGTAATATAGATAATTCAAAATAACACTTCTTTTTTCTTTAAAACATTTAACAATGAACTACATAAGTTAAACATCAATTTTGGTGTAAGACTTTGAGCATTTCATTCTTTCTTTGAAAAGGACAACCCGACACCAAGTCCGTAAGACCAGCATATCTTACGAGCACGTCTAGGTGATCAGCCCATAGTACTCTATGTTGTACAACACTACTTCTTTAAACATATCTACGTTTAAGTTTTGGCAACCTCACGTGCCTTTCGTTTGATGACAAAATATTTGTTTATTCATACTCAGTCTTTCTTTGAAATCCATACCAAAACAGTTTGCAAAAGATAACAACATTGACAATATTTTGATAGATTATCAGGAAATCCACAAAACACATTAATTCTAGCCGAAGAACTTAGCTTTGACTTCATTATACATCAATTCATGCATAAGATACATGAATTATAAAGCTTGTCCAAAAGAACATAGACAACGGTTAGAATACTTGCCTTTAGCGTCTTCTACAGCTAATACACTTTTCTTTTTAGCCTTTAAGGATTCTACAATACATAATCACATTAGGTCATAAACAATCTTGTATGGTCATTACTCTATCTTCCCCTTCTTTTGAATCAAATCATTCCTTAGATTGGCTAATGTGACAACTCGAGAATTTATACGATTAATAAAATCTTAATTGATTAAATAAAGGTTGAATAATAAGACCTAGACTGGAAATAAGGTTTGGATTTAAAAAAATTTGTGTGAAAGACTTATAGGGTTTTGTGTATTGTTATATGTGAGTAAATACATATGAATAATACGTGTTTGTTTTTATTTCTTTATTATAAACAAATAAGAGAAGCTAAGGTAACCTAATTATAAATTAGGAATGAAAAATTGAATAACTTAAGGGTTATGATACGGGTGAATGTTAGTATATAAAATATATACTAATTTTAAGAGATTTATTTTATACATCTCTGTTAATTAATTTTATAACCTAATTATAGCAAGTCTAATTTGGTTAAGGAAATAAATGTGCACGAGTAAGGATTTAAGTTATAATTGAGGAAATGAAAATTCTAATTAAATAATTAGGGAATGGTAATATTAAAAGTGTAGGAATATGTTATTTGTTATAGCCCAAAGAAACTAAATTAAAAGCCCAAAGGATTAAAATAGGAGCCCAAACTTGGAGCCCAATTGAAGAAAGGGCACTTTGGACATTATGTATACTAGATATTACATTAAAGGAAAGCCAAACTTGGTAGAAAAGTAGGCCACTTAGCCGGCAATCTAAGGACAGAAAAGGGAGTGCATCTCATCATTTTAAAGCTCCACATTTGCAAAGATATTTCACCAACATAGCCATGTGTCACTTTGTTTATGAAGCCACATTATTTAATAATCTTCCATGCATCTAAGTGGTGATTATTGAGAGAGAGAAAGAGATGAGAATGTGTGGGAGATGTACATAGATATACATAATATATCTATACATATTTTTCCAACAAACAAAAATCTAAGTCTTATCTTTTTCATTTCATTTTATTAACTATCATAAACTAAGAAAGAAAGAGAGAGACTAGAGAAGAAAGAGGTGAGAGACGGATGGAGTTAGAGAGCAAGGGGAAGAGACTTTGATTTTCTTTCTACTCAAAATCATCTTTCACTTTGGAAGAATAAGGAAGGGTAGCCATAAATTAAAGGTATAAACCCATTTTGTTTACGTAATTTTTGATTATTTTAAATCAAACCTTGAATCTATGTTTCTAAACTCAAAAACTATGAATATAGATGTTTATGAGTGTTTATTGTTTAGATATTCCCATATTGGGTGTTAATTTGTTTGAAAATTAAAAGTAAAGAAACGTGATTTTCTAGTTTATAAACCATAAAATTTCTATGTACTTTGGATTTTCACCATTTTTGATCTACACCTTCTTTTTGCGATCCGTCAAAGAGAGGTGCTAGATATATAAGTTAACTACTAAACCCAAGTAGTAGTACTCAAAAATGTTGAGTACACAAGTTGTAGTGAATGTTTTAGCAAAATATACTATTTTTGAACAGTCAAGAGTAGGGATAGTTTAGTCATTTTTCGGACATTCAAAAATTTTAAAAAACTTTGGGAGGATACTATGATAAGTTTTCTAACATCTCCAAGTGAAATCTTTGAAAAAGGAGTTGTAGATTTCCGTATGGATTATTTTTAACAAAGTACGAAAAAGTAAAAAATTGCAAAAAAGCTACTGCCCAGAAATTTGTAGGGGTTGTTTCGGCCACTTAATTTGTGAAATAAATTTCGAACTTTTGGGACATGAAAATATATGGTATAAAGTACCTCCTGTCCAAATCATTCCGACATAAAATGACCAAGTTATGACCATTTTAATTTTTGTGATTTTTCGACGAAAACAGCTATAACCGGAGTTCTATAACTCCGATAACCACAAAATTTAAACTGGAGGCTCACGTTAACACATATAAGATTGTATCAAGAGATAGGAAATTCTGTAGTTGAGCATGATGGGGCTAAATTCTTAAGCTACACGCTAAAAATGATTTTTTGAAAAATACTAAAGGAAGTTGGAAAATTATGGAAAAATACTTTTTGTGTATGAAATATATGTATATGTGTTTAGACAAAGGATAGAAAAATAATGTAATGGGTCGAAATTTTTGAGTCGTGATTCTGGGGACAGAATCCTTTTAAGGAGGGAAAGATGTGACGAACGAGATTTTGTAAATTAATTTTTAATATTTATTGAATTAAATAAATATTTTTCGATGATTTAATTATTAGATTAAATAATTAATTGATGCAATTGTGGTAGATTAATTTAATTATATGTGTTACATTTATTAATTTAATATAGACGATAATTATTATTCAAATATGTAATTATGTGAGCTTATTGTATTAAAAGAAATATTTAATTAAGCATGATGTTATTTAATTAATTTAATTATTAATTATAGAGTTAATAATTTGACATTATTTATTAATGAGAAAATTATTTATGTGACTATGTGGATTTATGAGAAATTATTATATTTTATTTAAAATATATTAAATAAAATGTTGGAGTTATTTTGTAAGGAATATGACATTAATTAAACTATAGTATAAGAAGTTTATCAAATTAAATGAGAATGAATTATATTGAATAGCCAAACAAGGCCTTAGTAGTGGTTGAGGGCAGTTAACCACGAATTGGTTAACTGACCACAACTACGTCAGTTTAATTATTATATGCGACGTCTTCTTCTTCATTCATTCCATTATTGCTAAGTCTAGAGAATTATCACAGAAAGAGAGAATTAAGAAATTGAGAGAATTGGGAGTTGTTTGATTGATTGAGAAAGTTTAATCTCTCCTATCTACACTAATCTGTGAGTAATTCTCTCCAACCCAAATTCTACTTTTACGTCATTTAGTTTTTTATGAAAATGGTTTTCAATCAAGTTATGTGGAATTTCTGTAAATTGGGAAATTGAGTTAGTAATATATGTAATAACTCGAGTAGCATAACATGTTTTATATATGTTTTATATGATTCCATATCATAAGTTTCAGTAAATGATGACTTGCTATTTCAAAAATTTACAGAGTTTGGGTTTTGGCCATATGGCCTTATACGTGATATTTCATGTATTGATCGTATGTTATCCCTAAATTTTACACTCGTATATTATTATGCATGTTGATACGAAGAGACCAAGTTTAAATAAACGGATTCGGTGTTATAACGAATCCGTAGTGACAATTTTCATGTTTTATTTTCAAAACCTTCAAGAACATCAAGAACAATGAAAGTAAATGTGTTGATTTTGCAAATTATGTGTTGTAACTTGTTAAAAATCATGCTAGATGGGTTAAGTAATGATTATATATGTATTACAATGATTGGGTAAGTCTAAATTCGTATAAAATTACTAATTGGAAGTTATGACCATATTCATGTATAATTTTACGTGTGATTGATTTTTGGCCTAATTTGGCCTTGTTATGTTCGCGAACTGCAGAACTGCAGAAACTGCAGAAAATAAGCTTGGGTAACCCCGCCCCCGGCGGGTGTTACCAAACTAAATTATCCCGCTTCGGCAGTCAAAAAAAAATAAAATAAAAATAAAAAAATAAAAAATAAAAAATAAATAAATAAATAAATATTTGATAAAAATTATTATTAAAATATTTATAAAATAAATTAAATATTTTAATTGAGATATTTATGGAATAAAATAAATATTCGATAAAAATTATTATTAAAATATTTATAAAATAAATTAAATATTTTAATTGTGATATTATGGAATAAAATAAATATTCGATGAAAATTAATATTAAAATATTTATAAAATAAATTAAATATTTTAATTGAGATATTTATGAAATAAAATAAATATTCGATAAAAATTATTATTAAAATATTTATAAAATAAAGTAAATATTTTAATTGAGATATTTATGGAATAAAATAAATATTGGATGGAAATTATTATGAAATAATTTATTCGAGTGTAATAATAGTAAGAGAATGAAAATATTATAATTTAATTAAGTAATTAAATTTGAAGGGTAATGATTTGTTAAATAAAGTGGAGTTTATATTAAGTAAAAATGTAACTAATGAATGTCGTGAATACATATGGTATGTGTATAGAATTTGTGGTGAACGAAAGTAGTAATCGTTTAGCCTACGCACGAGGCAAGTTTCGTAACCCTACTTGTCATTATTGTTCAAGATTATTATTTACCTCGAGTAAATTATCATTACTATTATTCAAGTTCAAATGTTATATTATTTTTTTCAAAGCATGATTCAATTATACAATAATTGTCCAATTGTATACTTCTTGAGATTATTATTCAAATTGAATATCATTATTGTTGAACCTTATTAGACTAGTGAACTTTATTGATTCAAGTAGTCCTTAGTTGATGAACGTTCTAAATTTCAGAACCCTTATTGAATTATCCAAACCAAACTTCCTTTGGTGCAGACTCGAATGTCAAACTAAGATGAACAACCCTGCAAAGGGATTTACTTATGCGTTAGCGTTAAGATATTGTGCACAGTATGGTACTAATGGCTGATCCCCCTAAGTACGAGAAGAAAGGTCCATAGTCTTATGACTGTTAAAGGTTTCAAGTATAACCCTTGATAACCTAGGACATAGTTCAAAGTCTTATGAACCTCAGAAATCTTTTGATTCTTGTTATTCACTCTTGATTCAAAAGTTGAGCTTTTATTTCAGATGTCCTTGATTCACTTGCATGTTATTATGTTGTTATTTTATTTTTATACTTGTGGGCAATCATGCTCATTCTTGCGTTATAATAACATTGCAGTTAAGAACGAAAGAACCGACGAACCTTCCGCTAGTAAAGGCAAGGGCAAAGTTAGCAAGTGTTGAAGACTAGTTATTTTATTTGATGATGTATTTATGTTAGACTTGAGTTAATGATGTTGTTTAAGACTTATTGTTTATATTTCTACACAGATGTTTAAGGTTAGTTCAACCTGGGATTATGTTTATGATTCAGATGTTGTAACCCTATAAGGGGAAGATTTTTATTTCTATTTATTGCATGGTTTGCATTTATTATGGGTAGATAGATAGATGATATTTGTACAGTGAACACCAAATCCCGTGGAATCGAAGTACCCGGATTTGGGGGTGTCACAAGTTGGTATCAGAGCTGTAGGTTATGAACCTTAGGTGGGGGAACAACCTTAGGTAGTAGCCTTATAGGAAGAACATAGTGATGGAAAACTCTTATCGAGTTCTAGGAAATGAATTTTTGAAATTCATTGAAGATAATAAAAGACCTTATGTGTTTATGTTTTAAAGTATGCGTTAGATGATACGACTTAGGAACTAAAACTTAAAATTTTGTTGTCAGGATGTCGAATGTTAGAGAAGCTAGTCAAGCTGGGGAGGAAGAACCCCGTGTACCTATAGTACCAACAGAGGAGGAGCCCCGAGACATTCATGTCGTTAGGGAGCAACTGGTACAGAGGGAGTCATCTCCATTGATCACCGTTGTTGGTCAGGAGCATGAGCCCGAGACTGATCCTAAGGAGGAATTTGTTGAGGAAGAAGAGGAGTTACCACGGTACACCGTTGATGCTGAGATGTATGACACGTTATACGACCGTAACGTGGAGTTACGAGACGAGGTCCGGGATTTGACTGAGCGAGCAGTTAGTCAGCATATTACTCTAGAGCAGAAGGAGAGGGAGATTTTGACTCTTCACTTTCGACTGGCAAATTTAGAATGGGATTTGGTCCATGAGAAGGGTCAAACCGAAGATAAAACCGAGGAGATAGAGAAGCTGAAGAAGGAACTGAAGGAAACCTCCGAAAGGCTGAACATAGTAGAAGAGGGATGGGTAAGAGAATCTCGTCGAGTTGATCGTGCAGAAGATGATGGTCGTGCAAAGAAGGCAAAGCTTGAAGAGACATACTCTACACTTAATTATGCAATGGATGAGGCCCAAGATCAAGTTTTGAGGTACCCCATCCAGTTCGAAGGACTTCCATCGTATATGCTGGATCGCAAGACGATGTCTCGTATCATGGATGAGGAGTGTGGCTGTGACGACCTTAGAATTTAGAAAATTTATTAAAATCTTAAATGATTGATTTAAGGTCACATAATAGGCCTAGACAGAAAATAAGTGTATGTGTTTGATATTTTCAAGAAGGAATTTTGAAAAAAAAATCTTTTGGTGAATTATTCAGGATTAAGGGTATATGTGTATATGGTATTATGTGTACAGAATGTGGTTAAGGGTCAGGGGTTGACCAGATAAATTTTATCAAAGTCGAACCCTAATATTATTAGAACGTCAACGTTCATTTAGAAATTTTTTATAATTTATAAGAAACCCTAAAAATCTGTTCTGGAAACCCTAATTTTAAATTGTTGAACCCTAATTGTTCTGTCAGGAACCCTAATGTACAGTTATGGAATTTTAATTGATAAATCTAAAGTGTTAAACCCTAAACCTTAAAGTGCTAAACCCTAAGGGTTGTAGCTAATGTCTAGAATGCCCTTGAAACTTTAAGTGAAATTACCAAAATGCCCTTTTGTTCCATTAGTGCATTATTGGTGAATTATTTGTGCATTATTGCTAGCCATCTAGAATTTACCTATGCTACTATAGCATTACCAGCAGATCAGCCACTACAAATCTATCTCTTACAATTCATGACATAAATTGCATTATTAAAGAGAGAGAGAGAGAGAGTGTGCATTATTACTTCAGTTTGTGCAAGCCACACTTAGCCATATTCTCTCTAGCTCAAACCCACAAATTCTTATAGCATTTCAGTCACTAAAATCAGCCCCACGATTATCAAGAACAGAATCAAAGATCAGATTCATGAATCAAAGCTCAAAAGGTATAAAAACCCTAAACCTAGAAATCCTTTGATCTTATGTTATTTGTTGTAATTGATTGTTTAAAGTTGTGTATTAGGGTGTTAAAAAGTGATCTGGGTTGATAGATCATAGATCTATAACATCTAGATGCACGATTTTGAAGATTTTAAAAATTTGGAAAACTTGAAAAATATGGCCTGACAGCCATATGTCAGGGCCCATAGATCGGTGTATATTAATTATTTGTTGTATTTGAAGTTATAGACTTGTTCTTTGCCATGCGGAGAGTATACTGGAAGTGGAATCAACCACATAGCATTTCTAGATCAAACGTTATAGATGGTTAAACATGGTTGACCGACCATGAGAGACTGTTTCTGGGCAACCCAGAAATTTTCTATGGTGTCTGACAAGAATTTTAAAACCTCTGAAATTACTGTTTATTAATGGTTTTACCACATTTTTGGTTTATGTTTGTAGCCTGCCATGTTCTCTGTATTCTGGAACTTAGATCAGGATCAGATTAGGTCTAGATCGTAAGTTACAAGCGGTCAAAGTGCATTGACCGAACACGAAATTTGATTTATGGGAAAACCCAGAATTTCCAGAATTCTGGCAATGATTTTCGAGGCCTTGAATCTTGCTTCTGTTATGTTATTTGGTCATGTTGTTGCTTTAAGGTTGTATTCTGACATGCGATCTACACTTCCAAGTCATTAGCTTACCCAGATCCATACCAGGATCTTAGAAATTCATGGTCAAATAGCGTTGACCGATCCGCCATATGAACTTTCTAGAAAACCCAGAAAGTTCAAGATCCGGTTCTTGATCACTACTTTGACCAGCCAAGATTTCTTTTATATATTGTTGTTAGATCGATCTGTTGATATGTTATTGTAGCCGGATATTGCCTCTACAAGAATAAGCCTTTAGATCACATAAATGACTCATAGATTCCAAAGTATAAAGCATCAAAGTAGGTACCTTGATTCTGGTAAACCCAAAATTCTAAGAACAGGTCTCTGACAACACTTTTCAGAGCTTAGATCTCTCTGTTATGATATGTTATGGCCAGGAAATCATTTGTGGTGGTAGTCTTGCACTTTTACTACAATCTTAAGATGAATTACACCCAGAACACATTAAGAACACTGTTTTAATCATGGTCAAACTAGGTACCCTCGAAGTCTGACATTTGGGCTCAAGAACACCTATAGCGACAGTTTTGTCGCTATAGGGCTATTTAGCGACACTTATTTTCAGAAATTACATTAATTAACTAAATAAATAGATAAAAAAGGTTTTTAATTATTAAAAATACATAATAAATTATGAAAAATTATTTTAAAGTTCAAAAAATAGTTTTTAATTATTTTGAGTATATTTCAAAAATATTTAGTATTTTTGGAATATAAAAGGTATTTATTTATTTAATTATAATATTAAATAAATTATTTAAAAATAGTTTTAATTCATGAAAAATCATGAAAAATTATATTATGATGTTATAAAATATTTTAAGTTATTTTTGATGACTTTTAATATTTTGTGATGAATTTCATTAATAATTTATTATTAATGGTAATTAGTTTATTTAATGAATATATTAAATAAATTATAAAAAAATAGAATTAATGATTTAAAAATCATATAAAAATGATTTATGTGATATAAAAATATTTTGAGTTATAAAATATAACTTTTAATGTTTTCCATAAAAATATTAATATTTTAATATTAATATCAATTATCTGATAATGATTTTAAGTGTTTAAAAATCATATAAATGCGATTTTAACGTATTAAAAATACTTTGATATATTATAAATATTTTATAATATTATGCAATGATTTTCATTAATATTTAATGATAAATCGATATTAATGATTAAGGAATTATGTGGTATTTAATTCATTTAACTACAGTATTAATGATTGAAAAATGTTGATAAATGATATTAATTATCTGAAGATTATTACAGGTCTATGAAAATTATCTTGACTGATAAGAAAATTATCTGTGATAATTGTTTAGTGTTTAGCCAGAGTTTAATTGAACTTAAACTCGAGTATTATCCGACTAGACCGTCAGGATGTTAGAATTGTGTCGAATTCAACTTGGACTTAAATAGTCTGACTTAATGCTAAGTTTTATGTGATGTATAGACTGATAGTGTTATGTGCTATGTGTTTATGTTATTCTATGTATATATATAACAGTATTATACTGTGATGATATTATTCTAATATTAGAGATCTATATTATTAATATTAGGTCTCAGACGAAGCTTATTATATTGCGTTACGGTAATCAACAGTTCAGGCAAGTTTTTCTTTTTACTTAACTCTATTAAGAGTGGTTTCATTCGGATATGCTTATGGTTAATCATCTCTGATTGCCATGTTGAATTGTACTATGTACATCTTGCATGTATAAGTCAGGTATGAAAGGTTGATCACCTTCATTACCAGTTGGTCCAAATATATTATTTTTCCTGTTCAATACTTGTTCAGTCAAAATTTTGTTCATGCTAATTCACAAATACATTGTGAAGGATAGCCAGCTTATTATTCAGACTCTTTCAATCATGATATATCTTTAAATTATTTTTAAACTTGCTGGGCAACTTTCATGCTCACCCTTGCTATATCATGATAAACTTTGCAGATAAGGCGAATACGTTCGGATATAGGAAAAGGATAATGCCAAGTTCAGCTTGGGATAGAATGTGCAGCTAAATTGTAAAAGTATGGTTGAATAGTATTGTTATATGTTAGATAGTTTATGATTTGTGTATAAGTTAAGGTTACTCGATTTTGGGGAATAGTGTGTACGTTTAATGTATAAATAATTTATGCTTATATCTTTCGCAACAGTTATAGAATGATTGTACCAGATTCGCGGCTATCCAGGACCAGGATTTGGGGCTGTCACAGTTGGTATCAAAGCTGTTGGTTATGAAGCTTAGGTAGCAATACCTGAGACCAATAACCGCAGTGATTAGGATAAATACTAACTCACATAGAGTTAGTTGAAGAATCTTGCAGGGTCAAAAAAAAGTGAGGTTTAAGTATGGTACAATTGTACTCTTTAATAGTTGATGTATGGAATCTGGGCTAAACGATTCCTTCATAGAGCGGAGGTATATACGAACTAGCAACTCGACACCTAGTTTGTTGGTTGTTTGTGGGAAACCACTCAGCGTACCATATTGAATCTGTTAGAGACTAGATGCGTACCAAGTATAGGAATTAGATAGATAGAGTCTAGAAGATTACAAGTGTAGGGATAGGAGATCGTAAAACACAACGATCACAGAATAGCAATGAATCGTAATATATATGTTGAGATCACCCAATGATCTGATAAGGTTATTACAACCAGAAAGAATCAATCTAAGGATTAAAATTTTTTTACAGCAAAATGCTGTGTGGCAGTTGTACCATAAATTGGTACAAATACAGGAAAGAATTATGAATGCGAGTTTAATGAAATTTGTATTGAGAAGGGAGTTAGTAATAGGTGGGGATTCAATTGAGGACTCATGTCAGTAGCTGAGTTGTATGATTCCTTGTATGGGCGGGGAATTTATACTTGGTTTTAGAATCACTTAGCTTCCTGGTTGATACAGTGGTTAGGTTGACAAATTCTTTGTATGGGCAGGGAATTGTCCGCTTAGCTTCCTATATTGATTAGTGGCCGAGTTTGGTTTGACAACCACTTAGTTTCTGGCATTGATAATCATTGAAATGTTTATGTCGCGCTATTTGTTATATGCACATTAAGAGGATGACTCCATTCTCAGGTGTATAACAGATAGATAGGTCATAGGTAGAGGACATAAGGATTAAGTACGAGTTCTTAAAACTCATACTTATGTGACATTCTTGACTCACAATTATATGAAGTGTTATAAACCCCGCAGCGAATGGACACCAAAGGTCTGACTGGGGTAAGTTCTAAAGCTCATCTGGTTGTGGCAATTTATGAACTCATAAGTGTGGTTTGACGAACTGGGTATAGTTATGTGTGAATGAAGAATTGAGGATTATAGGAACAGATAGATTGTTAAGCAAATGATTATTAGTAAAGGTGTTAGGTTTTCCTAAACTCCTAGCTATGCTAAACTTCGAAATTTTGACATCAAGTTAAATGCGCACTATGTGCTTTTAAAAATGTAGACTCGTAGTCATTTTTGAAACGATTTAAAGTACAGTCTATGCTACTTATTTCGGCTAGACGCAAATGATTTGAAACATCAAAATATATTTTATTTATCACTCATGTACCATGTAACCTGGTGCAGAGATGATAAAAAGATGATGGAGTTGTAAATACAGGAATACTTAGTGTGAGTTTGATCTAAAATCGTTATTCCACTATTGTATGATGTGTTATGACGAAGTCATACAATGACATCATCCTCAAACGGACTGGTAATATAGTACGGCATCATGACGTCATTCTTAAAAAATGTTTTCAAAAATTTTAATTTGCCAACGGGGTTTGGCAACACCTAAATAATTCGATTGAATTGAATTATTGATATGAGTGTATGCTATTCGATTCAGCTAGGCTAATGTTTATGAAGACTCTAAGTGCTCATTGAAAGAAAATTTCCCGAACCAAATTATTTTGGTGCGGAATCCAATAAGACTGAGGTAGAATTTTTGTGCCTTCGGCAGTGACGGGAAAACAGATAAAAGCAGTACTCGGCCAGTACAGGGCATACCGGGCTAATTACCCTTTTGTGTCCGTAAGTAATGACAGTTTGTGGATAAATTTCCATAAAAACCTTTGCGAAAATGACAGACAAATAGTCTATATTACCCCTCAGCATAATTTAAAAACTTATACTCTTGTGAGTGGTATGTTGGGTAGCATGTGATATGTGTGAATGGTGTAAGCAGTATGGTGTGAGGTGTAAGATGAATTTCGGGGACGAAATTCTTAGAAGAAGGGGTGAATGTGACGACCTGAGAATTTAGAAAATTTATTAAAATCTTAAATGATTGATTTAAGGTCACATAATAGGCCTAGACAGAAAATAAGTGTATGTGTTTGATATTTTCAGGAAGGAATTTTGAAAAAAAAAAAAATTCTTTTGGTGAATTATTCAGGATTAAGGGTATATGTGTATATGGTATTATGTGTACAGAATGTGGTTAAGGGTCAAGGGTTGACCAGATTTTATTTTATTAAAGTCGAACCCTAATATTATTAAAACGTCAACGTTCATTTAGAAAATTTTTATAATTTATAAGAAACCCTAGAAATCTGTTCTGGAAACCCTAATTTTAAATTTTTGAACCCTAATTGTTCTGTCAGGAACCCTAATGTACAGTTATAGAATTTTAATTGATAAATCTAAAGTGTTAAACCCTAAACCCTAAAGTGCTAAACCCTAAGGGTTGTAGTTAATGTCTAGAATGCCCTTGAAACTTTAAGTGAAATTACCAAAATGCCCTTTTGTCCCATTAGTGCATTATTGGTGAATTATTTGTGCATTATTGCTAGCCATCTAGAATTTACCTATGCTACTATAGCATTACCAGCAGATCAGCCACTACAAATCCATCTCTTACAATTCATTACATGAATTGCATTATTAGAGAGAGAGAGAGAGAGAGAGAGAGAGAGAGAATGTGTGCATTATTACTTCGTTTTGTGCAACCCACACTTAGCCATATTCTCTCTAGCTCAAACCCACGAATTCTTATAGCATTTCAGTCACTAAAATCAGCCCCACGATTATCAAGAACAGAATCAAAGATCAGATTCATGAATCAAAGCTCAAAAGGTATAAAAACCCTAAACCTAGAAATCCTTTGATCTTATGTTATTTGTTGTAATTGATTGTTTAAAGTTGTGTATTAGGGTGTTAAAAAGTGATCTGGGTTGATAGATCATAGATCTATAACATCTAGATGCACGATTTTGAAGATTTTAAAAATTTGGAAAACTTGAAAAATATGGCCTGACAGCCATATGTCAGGCCCATAGATCGGTGTATATTAATTATTTGTTGTATTTAAAGTTATAGACTTGTTCTTTGCCATGCGGAGAGTATACTGGAAGTGGAATCAACCTCATAGCATTTCTGGATCAAACGTTATAGATGGTCAAACATGGTTGACCGACCATGAGAGACTGTTTCTAGGCAACCCAGAAATTTTCTATGTTGTCTGACAAGAATTTTAAAACCTCTGAAATTATTGTATATTAATGGTTTTACCACATTTTTGGTTTATGTTTGTAGCCTGCCATGTTCTCTGTATTCTGTAACTTAGATCAGGATCAGATTAGGTCTAGATCGTAAGTTACAAGCGGTCAAAGTGCATTGACCGAACACGAAATTTGATTTATGGGAAAACCCAGAATTTCCAGAATTCTGGCAATGATTTTCGAGGCCTTGAATCTTGCTTCTATTATGTTATTTGGTCATGTTGTTGCTTTAAGGTTGTATTCTGACATGCGATCTACACTTCCAAGTCATTAGCTTACCCAGATCCATACCAGGATCTTAGAAATTCATGGTCAAATAGCGTTGACCGATCCGCCATATGAACTTTCTAGAAAACCCAGAAAGTTCAAGATCCGGTTCTTGATCACTACTTTGACCAGCCAAGATTTCTTTTATATATTGTTGTTAGATCGATCTGTTGATATGTTATTGTAGCCGGATATTGCCTCTACAAGAATAAGCCTTTAGATCACATAAATGACTCATAGATTCCAAAGTATAAAGCATCAAAGTAGGTACCTTGATTCTGGTAAACCCAAAATTCTAAGAACAGGTCTCTGACAACACTTTTCAGAGCTTAGATCTCTCTGTTATGATATGTTATGGCCAGGAAATCATTTGTGGTGGTAGTCTTGCACTTTTACTACAATCTTAAGATGAATTACAACCCAGAACACATTAAGAACACTGTTTTAATCATGGTTAAACTAGGTACCCTCGAAGTCTGACATTTGGGCTCAAGAACACCTATAGCGACAGTTTTGTCGCTATAGGGCTATTTAGCGACACTTATTTTTGGAAATTACATTAATTAACTAAATAAATAGATAAAAATGGTTTTTACTTATTAAAAATACATAATAAATTATGAAAAATTATTTTAAAGTTCGAAAAATAGTTTTTAATTATTTTGAGTATATTTCAAAAATATTTAGTATTTTTGGAATATAAAAGGTATTTATTTATTTAATTATAATATTAAATAAATTATTTAAAAATAGTTTTAATTCATGAAAAATCATGAAAAATTATATTATGATGTTATAAAATATTTTAAGTTATTTTTGATAACTTTTAATATTTTGTGATGAATTTCATTAATAATTTATTATTAATGGCAATTAGTTTATTTAATAAATATATTAAATAAATTATAGAAAAATAGAATTAATGATTTAAAAATTATATAAAAATGATTTATGTAATATAAAAATATTTTGAGTTATAAAATATAACTTTTAATGTTTTCCATAAAAATATTAATATTTTAATATTAATATCAATTATCTGATAATGATTTTAAGTGTTTAAAAATCATATAAATGCGATTTTAACGTATTAAAAATACTTTGATATATTATAAATATTTTATAATATTATGCAATGATTTTCATTAATATTTAATGATAAATCGATATTAATGATTAAGGAATTATGTGGTATTTAATTCATTTAACTACAGTATTAATGATTGAAAAATGTTGATAAATGATATTAATTATCTGAAGATTATTACAGGTCTATGAAAATTATCTTGACTGATAAGAAAATTATCTGTGATAATTGTTTAGTGTTTAGCCAGAGTTTAATTGAACTTAAACTCGAGTATTATCCGACTAGACCGTCAGGATGTTAGAATTGTGTCGAATTCAACTTGGACTTAAATAGTCTGACTTAATGCTAAGTTTTATGTGATGTATAGACTGATAGTGTTATGTGCTATGTGTTTATGTTATTCTATGTATATATATAACAGTATTATACTGTGATGATATTATTCTAATATTAGAGATCTATATTATTAATATTAGGTCTCAGACGAAGCTTATTATATTGCGTTACGGTAATCAACAGTTCAGGCAAGTTTTTCTTTTTACTTAACTCTATTAAGAGTGGTTTCATTCGGATATGCTTATGGTTAATCATCTCTGATTGCTATGTTGAATTGTACTCTGTACATCTTGCATGCATAAGTCAGGTATGAAAGGCTGATCACCTTCATTACCAGTTGGTCTAAATATATTATTTTTCCTGTTCAATACTTGTTCAGTCAAAATTTTGTTCATGCTAATTCACAAATACATTGTGAAGGATAGCCAGCTTATTATTCAGACTCTTTCAATCATGATATATCTTTAAATTATTTTTAAACTTGCTGGGCAACTTTCATGCTCACCCTTTCTATATCATGATAAACTTTGCAGATAAGGCGAATACGTTCGGATACAGGAAAAGGATAATGCCAAGTTCAGCTTGGGATAGAATGTGCAGCTAAATTGTAAAAGTATGGTTGAATAGTATTGTTATATGTTAGATAGTTTATGATTTGTGTATAAGTTAAGGTTACTCGATTTTGGGGAATAGTGTGTAAGTTTAATGTATAAACAATTTATGTTTATATCTTCCGCAACAGTTGTAGAATGATTGTACCAGATCCGCGGCGATCCAGGACCAGGATTTGGGGCTGTCGCAGTGGCAAGGCTATTCAGCACCTTGACAAAAAGTGATAGAATTTGTTTAATTATGTGAAAGACTTAATTAGTTTTTATATGTAAATTCTGACGTGTTTATGAACGAAAGAATATTTGAATGTTTTAAATCCTGTGGATTCTTTATTCCAGGATAGTTGATGTAAATAGCTGTTATGCTATTGTTTAGTGTTAAAACTTTGATTTGAATGCAAATATATCAAGTTGTTTGAGATGATGTGTTAAGTGATATGTTAAATTGTTGAGTAATGCCTTAATTATTTAGAAAAATAAATAAAGTTCTAATAAAGAGTTTATTTAATAGAAAAATACCGCCAAGGAGAAGACAACAACGTCAACCGGCTCAGGAAGAGTCAACCAATAATAACAATTATTCCAACGTTAATCCCGAGCAGCAGCTGGTGAACTTACTGACTGGAGCCATGAACAATCAACCTCAAGCTCCACCAAACACAACGTTTAAAGATTTCAAGGCGGTGGGACCGCCAGAGTTCAAAGGTTCCATGAACCCAATCGAGGCTCAAACATGGGTAATAGAAATGGAGAAGGTTTTCGACGTTACTAGGGTTAGAGAAGACCAGAAGACCGCTTTTGCAACGTTTATGCTGAAGTCTGAGGCTAGCTACTGGTGGCAAGCAAATAAAGTGCGAGGAGGTGAAGGTGTAATTACGTGGGAGAGATTTAAAGAGATATTTTTTGAAATGTATTTCCCAACTAGTTCGCAGAACCAGATGGAGGTTCAATTTCTGGAATTGAAGCAGGGAAATATGAGCGTACCGGATTATGAGGCTAGATTCAATGAGTTAGCGAGGTTCGCCCCGTCTCAAGTACACACGGACGAGAGAAAAGCCAGAAGATTCGAACAAGGACTAAAGCCGTGGGTATACAGTAAAGTATCAATGTTTCAGATAAACACATTTGCTGGAGTACTGGAAAAGGCCATCCTCGCTGAAGGTGGAAGCGATGCGGTGACCGAGTATAATCAAGAGCAGAAGAAGAAGAAGAGTGAGAATGAAGGTAATAACAAGACTGGTTAGAGTAGCTCTGGGGGTAGTCATAATCAGAAGAGGAAGTGGACGGATAACTCGTCAGCTGGAAGTCAACAAGGAGGGCAAAAGAAGAAGATCGAAGCGTGCTCAAACTGCGAAAAAGCTCATTTGGGAGTTTGCATGAAAGGGAAGCAAGTGTGCTACAATTGTGGTTAGGAAGGCCACATAGCACCAAACTGTCCAAACCCAAAGAAGGGTGCTTATTTCACTTGTGGTTCAAAGGACCATCTGGCAAGAAACTGTCCTAAGAAGGGATCGGGAGGGTCAGGATCAGGAGGAAACCGGGGAAACAACAGTGGAAATGCCTTAACTATCACCGGACTAACCGTAACAAACCTACCGATCGCCAGGACTTTTAACATGACGGTGCAGGATGCAGTTTAGTCTCGTGATGTGGTGTCAGGTATCATTCCGATCAATGAAATTAATGCCTATGTTTTATTTGATTCGGGTGCTACTTGTTCCTTTATATCCGATGAATTTGCTAATAGTTTAGATTTGCTTAAGGATGAGTTGGAACATCCCATGAACATAGAAATTACAAATAGAGAGATAATCTCTGTTAAGTACGTGAATAAGAACTGTAGAGTGGATATTAAGGGTAATATCATGAACGTAGATCTTATCCCTATTCGACTTGGGGAATTTGATGTTATCTTGGGAATGGACTGGTTATTCAATTACGGGGCTGTAATTGATTGTCAAAAGAAGTGTATTAACCTTATGACTCCGTCAAAGGTTGTGTTTTATGGTAGCAAGTCGCCTAGACAAGCGAGTTGTCTGACGATGATGCATGCCAGGAAGTTATTAAGATAAGGTTGTGTAGGATACTTAACTTACATAGTCGACAGTCGAAAAGAGAATCCGAAGGTAGAAGAAATACCGATTGTGAGGGACTTCGTCGACGTATTTTCAGACGATTTGTCAGGACTTCCACCAGATAGAGAGGTAGATTTTGTGATCGATTTGGTGCCTGGAACTGCTCCAATATCGAAGGCACCATACCGAATGGAACCAGTAGAAATGAAAGAATTAATGGTACAATTACAAGAATTACTAGACAAGAAGTACATCCAACCGAGCGTATCGCCGTGGAGAGCACCGGTGTTGTTTTTGAAAAAGAAGGATGGATCGATGCGGCTCTACATTGACTACAAAGAACTGAATAAAGTCACGATTAAGAACAGATATCCATTACCGAGGATCGACGACCTGTTTGATCAATTGAAGGGAGCAAGATACTTTTCCAAGATAGACTTGAGAAGCGGTTATCATCAACTGAAGGTGAGGCCAGAGGATGCACCGAAGACAGCGTTCAGAACCCGATATGGTCACTACAAATTTTTAGTAATGTCGTTTGGTCTTACGAATGCTCCTGTAGCATTTATGGGACTAATGAATGGTGTGTTCAAGCCATTTTTGGACAAGTTCGTAGTGGTATTTATAGACGACATTTTGGTATATTCGAAAACCAAAGAAGAACACGAAGAGCATTTGAGATTAACATTGGAAGTATTAAAAAGGGAAAAGTTGTATGCCAAGTTTTCGAAATGTGAATTTTGGATTGAACAAGTGCAATTTCTTGGGCACGTGATCGATAAAAACGAAATTTCAGTAGATCCATCTAAAGTAAAAGTTGTGATTAACTGGGATCATCCGAGAACGCCGTCAGAAGTAAGAAGTTTTCTTGGATTGGCAGGATATTATAGAAGATTCATTCAAGACTTTTCCAAGATCGCAACTCCGCTCACGAATTTAACTCGTAAAGTTGTGAAATTTGTGTGGACAAAGAAGTGTGAGGAAAGTTTTCAAGAATTGAAGAAGAGGTTGAGTACGGCGCCTGTGTTATCTCTTCCGGATGATACAGGAAATTTTGTTGTTTTTAGTGATGTGTCGCATAAAGGACTTGGCTGTGTGCTAATGCAAAACGGTAAAGTCATCGCGTATGCATCACGACAGTTGAAGGATTACATGAAGGGATACCCGACCCATGATTTGGAGTTAGCTACAGTTGTTTTTGCATTAAACATTTGGAGGCACTATCTTTACGGGGAGAAGTGTGAAATATATACAGACCACAAGACTCTGAAATATATTTTCACACAGAAGGACTTAAATATGCGTCAAAGAAAATGGTTGGAATTAATCAAGGATTACGACTGTGAGATTTTATACCATCCGGATAAGGTGAATGTAGTTGCCGACGCCTTAAGTAGAAAGGGTCGTGAGAAATTGATGATGTTAACTGCTCAGGAGGAGCTAATTGTGGAAATGGAGAAACTAGAATTAGAAGTGAAGTATCCAATAGATATTGATGAGAAGCTATTTCAGATGCAAACTAGTACAACTCTACTAGATAGTGTAAAGGAGGCTCAGCTTTAAGATGATGAATGTAGAAAGGTGACAAAGAAGATATATGAAGGAACTGAACCAAGATTTAAGATGGATAAGGAAGGAATATTAAGATTTAAAAGTAGAATCTGGGTTCAGCCAGTACAAAAAATTAAGGAAGAAATTCTGAGCGAGGCTCATAGTTCAAGATATTCGATTCACCCTGGTAGTACAAAGATGTATTAAGATCTTCGACAACATTTCTTGTGGCTGAATTTGAAACGCGATATAGCAGAGTGTGTTGCCAAGTGTCTGACCTGTCAGAAAGTAAAAGCAAAACATCAAAGACCAAGTGGATTGCTTCAATCGTTGGAAATCCCAAAATGGAAATGGGAACATATTACAATGGATTTCGTGGTTGGCCTTCCGACGACTCAGAAAGGTACGACGCAGTATGGGTTATCGTTGACTGACTGACGAAATCTGCACACTTTCTTCCAATCAAAATCAGATTCAATTTAGATCAATTGGCGAGGTTATACGTAAAAGAGATTGTTTCGAGGCACGGAGTGCCGGTGTCAATTATTTTCGATAGAGATCCGCGTTTCACATCAAATTTCTGGAAACGTCTTCAGGAATGCATTGGTATGCAATTGTGAATGAGTACAGCATACCATCCTCAAACAGACGGACAGAGCGAGAAAATAATTCAAACGTTAGAAGATATGCTAAGAGCCTGTGTGATGGACTTCAAAGGAAATTGGGATGATCACCTACCGTTAGTAGAGTTCGGCTACAACAACAGTTACCACGCTAGTATTGGCATGCCGCCTTACGAAGCGTTATACGGCAGAAAGTGCAGAACTCCGCTTTACTGGGATGAAGTTGGTGTGAGACAATTGCTAGGGCCAGAATTGGTACACCTGACAGTAGAAATAGTCAAAGTGATCCGAGCACGACTGGTAGCGACTCAAGATCGACATAAGAAATATGCTGACTCACATCGTAAAAATATCGAGTTTGAATCAGGTAGTTATGTTTTCTTGAAGGTTTCTTCCTAGAAAGGAAAGATCAGATTCGAAAAGAAAGCGAAATTGAGCCCAAGATTCATTGGACCCTTTGAAGTACTGAGAAGAATCGGTGAAGTCGCATATGAGGTAGCCTTACCTCCATCACTCGAGAATGTCCACAACGGCTTCTATGTGTCTGTGTTACGACCCTATAAGGTCGATTACAAGCATGTAATTGAATACGAACCCCTGCATTTTGAGAAAGACTTATCTTATGAAGAAATTCCTGTCCAAATTGTCGACCAAAAAGAACAAGTTCTCAGAAATAAAGTTATACCTTCTGTTAAGGTAATTTGGAGGAACCGCAACGCTGAAGAAGCTACGTGGGAACTCGAAGAGAATATGATGAAGAATTACGCTCAATTATTTACTTAATTATGTGTAAGCGATTCTAGGGACAAAATTTTTGTAAGGGGGGAGAATGTAACGGGTCAAAATTTTTGAGTCGTGATTCTGTCCCGATTCTGGGGACAGAATCCTTTTAAGGAGGGAAAGATGTGACGAACGAGATTTTATAAATTAATTTTTAATATTTATTGAATTAAATAAATATTTTTCGATGATTTAATTATTAGATTAAATAATTAATTGATGCAATTGTGGTAGATTAATTTAATTATATGTGTTACATTTATTAATTTAATATAGACGATAATTATTATTCAAATATGTAATTATGTGAGCTTATTGTATTAAAAGAAATATTTAATTAAGCATGATGTTATTTAATTAATTTAATTATTAATTATAGAGTTAATAATTTGACATTATTTATTAATGAGAAAATTATTTATGTGACTATGTGGATTTATGAGAAATTATTATATTTTATTTAAAATATATTAAATAAAATGTTGGAGTTATTTTGTAAGGAATATGACATTAATTAAACTATAGTATAAGAAGTTTATCAAATTAAATGAGAATGAATTATATTGAATAGCCAAACAAGGCCTTAGTAGTGGTTGAGGGCAGTTAACCACGAATTGGTTAACTGACCACAACTACGTCAGTTTAATTATTATATGCGACGTCTTCTTCTTCATTCATTCCATTATTGCTAAGTCTAGAGAATTATCACAGAAAGAGAGAATTAAGAAATTGAGAGAATTGTGAGTTGTTTGATTGATTGAGAAAGTTTAATCTCTCCTATCTACACTAATCTGTGAGTAATTCTCTCCGACCCAAATTCTACTTTTACGTCATTTAGTTTTTTATGAAAATGGTTTTCAATCAAGTTATGTGGAATTTCTGTAAATAAGGAAATTGAGTTAGTAATATATGTAATAACTCGAGTAGCATAACATGTTTTATATATGTTTTATATGATTCCATATCATAAGTTTCAGTAAATGATGACTTGCTATTTCAAAAATTTACAGAGTTTGGGTTTTGGCCATATGGCCTTATACGTGATATTTCATGTATTGATCGTATGTTATCCCTAAATTTTACACTCGTATATTATTATGCATGTTGATACGAAGAGACCAAGTTTAAATAAACGGATTCGGTGTTATAACGAATCCGTAGTGACAATTTTCATGTTTTATTTTCAAAACCTTCAAGAACATCAAGAACAATGAAAGTAAATGTGTTGATTTTGCAAATTATGTGTTGTAACTTGTTAAAAATCATGCTAGATGGGTTAAGTAATGATTATATATGTATTACAATGATTGGGTAAGTCTAAATTCGTATAAAATTACTAATTGGAAGTTATGACCATATTCATGTATAATTTTACGTGTGATTGATTTTTGGCCTAATTTGGCCTTATTATGTTCGCTAACTGCAGAACTGCAGAAACTGCAGAAAATGAGCTTGGGTAACCCCGCCCCCGGCGGGTGTTACCAAACTAAATTATCCCGCTCCGGCAGTCAAAAAAATAAATAAAATAAAAATAAATAAATGAAAAATAAATAAATAAATAAATAAATAAATATTTGATAAAAATTATTATTAAAATATTTATAAAATAAATTAAATATTTTAATTGAGATATTTATGGAATAAAATAAATATTCGATAAAAATTATTATTAAAATATTTATAAAATAAATTAAATATTTTAATTGTGATATTATGGAATAAAATAAATATTCGATGAAAATTAATATTAAAATATTTATAAAATAAATTAAATATTTTAATTGAGATATTTATGAAATAAAATAAATATTCGATAAAAATTATTATTAAAATATTTATAAAATAAAGTAAATATTTTAATTGAGATATTTATGGAATAAAATAAATATTTGATGGAAATTATTATGAAATAATTTATTCGAGTGTAATAATAGTAAGAGAATGAAAATATTATAATTTAATTAAGTAATTAAATTTGAAGGGTAATGATTTGTTAAATAAAGTGGAGTTTATATTAAGTGAAAATGTAACTAATGAATGTCGTGAATACATATGGTATGTGTATAGAATTTGTGGTGAACGAAAGTAGTAATCGTTTAGCCTACGCACGAGGCAAGTTTCCTAACCCTACTTGTCATTATTGTTCAAGATTATTATTTACCTCGAGTAAATTATCATTACTATTATTCAAGTTCAAATGCTATATTATTTTTTTAAAAGCATGATTCAGTTATACAATAATTGTCCTATTGTATACTTCTTGAGATTATTATTCAAATTGAATATCATTATTGTTGAACCTTATTAGACTAGTGAACTTTATTGATTCAACTAGTCATTCGTTGATGAACGTTCTAAATTTCAGAACCCTTATTGAATTATCCAAACTAAACTTCCTTTGGTGCGAACTCGAATGTCAAACTGAGATGAACAACCCTGCAAAGGGATTTACTTATGTGTTAGCGTTAAGAAATTGTGCACAGTATGGTACTAAGGGCTGATCCCCCTAAGTACGAGAAGAAAGGTCCATAGTCTCATGACTGTTAAAGGTTTCAAGTATAACACTTGATAACCTAGGACATAGTTCAAGGTATTATAACCCTCAGAAATCTTTTGATTCTTGTTATTAATTCTTGATTCAAAAGTTGAGCTTTTATTTCAGATGTATTTGATTCACTTGCATGTTATTATATTGTTATTTCATTTTTATACTTGTGGGCAATCATGCTCACTCTTGCGTTATAATAACATTGCAGTTAAAAACGAAAGAACCGACGAACCTTCCACTAGTAAAGGTAAGGGCAAAGTTAGCAAGTGTTGAAGACTTGTTATTTTATTTGATGATGTATTTATGTTAGACTTGAGTTAATGATGTTGTTTAAGACTTATTGTTTATATTTCTGCACAGATGTTTAAGGTTAGTTCAACCTGGGATTATATTTATGATTCAGATGTTGTAACCCTATAAGGGGAAGATTTTTATTTCTATATATTGCATGGTTTGCATTTATTATGGGTAGATAGATAGATGATATTTGTACAGTGAACACCAAATCCCGTGGAATCGAAGTACCCGAATTTGGGGGTGTCACAAATAATAAGTTTATTTGGTATTTTCGTGAAAAGGATATGGAATCCAGCTTGCTGGATTGAATAATTTATGAATTCAGTTTGTTGGATTGTAATCTAGTTGCTGGATTTGGAATCCAGTTTGCTGGATTGCAATTTGGTTTGCTGGATTGGCCATTCAGGTTGCTGAATTTAGAATCCAGGTTGCTGGATTAGTATTTGACTTATTAGATGTTAAAGAATAACTTATGAAATGAAAAAGTAAGTGTTAGATCATAATGTATATGATATAGTGATTAAAGAATTATCAAATTATGATAATAATACTAATGTTGTAAGGTGTTATCTAATATTTAATTATGTGATTAAGTGTTAGATAATTGATTGATAAAATAGTTGTATTATGATACAAAGTATGATATGTTGATTGAAAGACCAATCTTATTAATGATAGGTCTTACAAAAGAAGTTAACTTAAATTGTGTAGCAGTAGTCAACGAATCAGGTAAGTTTCTTTAACTCAACCTTGGTCATATCTTTTCAAATATTATGGTGGTTAATTATTGTTGATTGGACCACGTCTGAGAATTATTGTTGATTATTCGCAGTTAGTGCATGTTTATTAATTCAAATTAAATTAGTGATTATGAGAATATACTTGGAGAATAACTGTTGTTGAATATTTACATCCGTAAAAGCTATTATTGATTGCAAATAGTACATTCAAATTCTATCTATTGTTAAATAGTGTTGAGAAATGTCTTAGCTAATTGTTCTGGCTAGACGAACTTTTGTAAAAACCTGATAGGTTCAAGAAGAGAAGAGAACTAAAGTTTTATTGACAGGTCGATGCCAATTGTTTCGGCTAGATCGATAAAGTAAACCTGATAGGTTCGAGAAGAGAAGAGAAGCGATTAGAAATTGAAATCATTGTATTTCGTTGTTATAATATAACTTCTATTTGTAAGACTGAGAAGAACAACTTTTTTATATAAAAAGGAACCTTTTGGTCGTATATTCGGCTATTGCGTGCGTTTTGAGTATTATGCATAATATAGGGTACGAGGAGTTGGCCTCTCTAAGTACTTGTTGGGGGGTATGATTTAATCTTTATGGTTATCTGATACACCTGGGTATATCAAAGTAAATATTTGATAGTTACTCGAGAAGAGAAGTTCAAGATCCTTAGGGATCACTTAGCATAAATTCTGGAAAAATATTTCCATCTTGTTATTGGGTATATCAAAGTCAATCTGTGATAGTTACTCGAGAAGAGAATTTCAAGATCCTTTGCGGTCATTTGGCATAAACTTTAGAAAGTAATTATATCTTGTTATTTAATAGAATATCGTAGAAACTTTGAAAGCGTTTTACTCTTTCATTATCGAATTATTGTGTTGCATAGGTTGCGAGAAGACTTGTTAGTGATTAACGAATTGTTCATCTATTTCAAAGTTCCTCGAACTTTGGTTTCATTCTATCGAAATAGATAGTATGTTAATCTTGATTCTTATACATTCATTGTATGTCTTAACTTGCGAGGCAAATTTGTTGCTCACCCTTGCTAAATAAAATATTTCAGCTAGGAACGAAGAAGTCGGAGGGGCTGAGAAGAACAAGGGCAAAGGCTTATTGCTAGAATAGTGTGATGACATTATTATTATGTTGTATTTGTAAACCCTTTTTGTATATCTAAGGGATATGTTTGTAAAGTCATGGTTAGATAACCTGGGACAATGTATTAACAATATATGTTAATAAGATTCGTGTTACTATTCATAATTAAATGGGTAGTTAAATGTTATTTATATGTTGGATCGTGAGCACCAAACTCGGGGGTCAGGTAACCCAGATTTGGGGGCATCACAGTTAACATTCGTTACAGTTTATCGTATTACTTTGTATTTACGTTTAAGTAATCTTCGTCAACCTTTAGTTGTAATTCTTAAGGTTATATTCATCCTTAAGGATGTTACTTCAAGTTAATTAAAATTATAATTTACTTTCAATCAACTTCCATATGCATTACATTCATGTTCATTTCTCACTGTCCCTTCTCTAGTGCTGGCTCTGCGGCGCCAGCTTTCCTTATAAGGCTCGTGCTGTGGCGCGAGTTCACAGTGTCTATGACTCGGCCTTGGCGTTGCGTCGCCAAAGTCCTACACTAAGGCCGCGCTGCGGTGCCCCTTAATAGTGGCCGAGGGCTTGGCCTGGCGCTGCAGTGCCAACTTTATACCCTTGGGCCGCACTGCGGCGCCATCCTTGTGCCTCAGAGAATTTTTCACAGTTATTTTCTTCAGCAACTTTTTCGGGCTCATAACTTACTCATTATAAGTCGAAATTGGCTCATTCAAAAGTCGTTAGCTCACATATCACGCGTACTATGATTTCATTAGAAAATCTTATATTTTTGAATCCATTAACACAGAATCACCGATTAAGTTCTTTATTAAGCGTTCGTTAAATGTTCATGAACGTACAAAGCTTGTTTCTTTGTTCTAAGTCAGAATTTGATCATTTTCGAGTTTGCAACTCTAAAATGCAAACTTAGACTATTCTCCATCAAAAACCAATGTGTCCGAGTTAAACGGTGACTTTTGACTTTTATTCTGAGAATTTCATGATTTCAACGATTATCGTCTAATCTCGTAAATTTCGCCATAACTTCGTTACTTGGGAGTTTTACATCGTTCCAAATGGATTCATTCCATCATTCTATCAACCTAACCAAATATATTTCATCTAATCATATACACGATGGTTTTCAATTTGTCCATCAACAACAAAATGACAATTCTTCACATGTTCTTCCTTAGTTCATAACTTATATGATTATGATTCATTTGTAACATGGCTTATTAAGGTTTAAGTCCTCTAATTGCCATCCTTATACCTCCTTACGAAATATGCTCCACCAATAATCACTTCTCTATCAAACTAATAATGAAGAGATGAAGATTAATGGTCTAGGATTCCTTACCTTTGTATCCTTATCTTGGTTCTTCTTCTTTTCTTCTTGATATAACAAGTCTAGCTCTTACGTTTCTCTCAATATAATCTAAGATGTTGGTGAATTGAACAAGGCACAAAATGACTAACAACTTCTCTTATTTATAGGATTTCCAAGGTGAGGGCATAAGGGTCTTTAGGCCATCCCACCTCCTTACTATTCATTTCTTGTTCCCCATAACACTTATCCTTTGCTTGGCCACCAAGTGGCCAACCATGACTCACCTATAGGGGCCCACATGGGTTGCCCCATGGGTTATTCTCACCCGGTTACCCATCGGTTCGATCCACGGGTCCGATTCTTGGTTTGGGCTTTAGGTTTAACTACATTGGGCCTAACGTTGTTCTTGCATTATTAATCTTAGGGCCTTAACAAGATTGCATTTGGGCTTGCCCAATTCCTACACAAATCCTGCAAGTCTACTATAATTGGCTTAAACCGTTTAACATATAATTCCTGTATTCTTTACGTATACAAGTTCGTATAATCATTCATCAAATACGTTCTGCAATCTTTCCTATATACTAGTACAATACTTCGTATCATACTTGTATTCATTACATCGTATAATACTTTCTTATTATACGATCATCATTCCTTCATTCTTTAATTTCCTTAACATTCTCAACTTAGTACGCATGTAAAAACCTGCGTTTGTCATAACTAAATTATTATTACATAATCCATCCTTCCTTATTATTCTATCGTTACGTATTTCTCTAAAGTTCAAAAATAATTCCCAAGCAGAAATGGATGAATAGTATTTTTCGGAGAATTTCTCGGAAAGCTTTTATTTTCGTCTTGAAAATTCAAATACCTTAATTCCATCACGTAGCCAGGATACTATGATATTACGACACTTTTATGTTATAGAACAACCTTCATCTTGTTTACTCAATATAATAACATATATTATAATTTTATTCATTATTTAATCAAATAAAATTATTTTACAAATAATTTGATTTTTTCGATCGTTACAATCATTGGTGGACCCCACAACGGAATTATTGTCGGAGTAAGAAAACGACAGAAATATCTTTTTATAAAAATAATGGTGAAAGTTTTACCGTTAACTATTGAAATACCCAGTGATAAAAGTACAGTAATACGTGTGGTTGCATAGTAGCACACGGTATTGATTATTGATGCTTACGTGAGAAGTCACTTAGTTATACTCAATTATTGCTACAGTAATTGTTGCATGGTATCTCACGTTATTTGATTCAATTATTGTTAATATTTTATATATTATTAAATCAATAATTGAGATGACAAGTTATTCATATTGTTATTTGCATAATTAACAGTGTCTAGAAAGTTCTGTCAAGAAAAGGGGTTTGGTCACCTAATTGCGAGCCAATATGGAGAAATCCTTATCAGAAAGTCCCCTCTTTCTTGGGAACGATATGGTTGTTAATATTGCGAGTTATAATAATGATGAATAAATGCTGTTAAAAATATTGAGAGGATTTTTATAAAGTATTTGTGATAAAATTTGCTTATTATTTGGACCCCCACTTACCCATTTTTCAAAATAATCGATATAAAGTTATTAAGTATATATATATATATATATATATATATATATATATATATATATAATAAGTGGTGGGGCCCACGAGTTATATATAATTTGTTGGAGCCCATGTGTGAATAATTTTTGAAATGGGGGGGGGGAGTTTACGTAAAGAGGAGGGAATATATATATAATTATATTTTATAATTCTACACTCATGCTGATAAGTTTTGCTTCTATACTCTATGAAATTAGTAGAATATCCTTAAAATTTGTGCTTCATCCAGTATCTTTTCATGAAAATATTATTCTGAACATTCTTGATAAGTTTTAACTTTTTCATGACGGGGTACTATTCACGGGGTACTATTCCTGAAATACTATTTACGTGGTACTATTCACTCAGATACTATTCACCCAGGGTACTATTTATGACAAAAATTGATTTCTTTTCGGTCCAAATCATTTTTGATACAATATTATTCCTGAATTTTACTCCACAAAGCAGTATCATATTGACAATTTGGACATTATTGAATTATGGATAAATTAAATTATAAATCTTTAAAAATTTATCCTTTGCTTTTATTTAATTGAATTCTTATATCATTTCCATTATCCTCATGCTTATATTGTGATGAAAGTCCTCATTGGCCTGTAGTGCATTGATGGACTATTGATTGGTATGATTATTGTGACGCCCCCAAAAATAGGTATACATCACCCATCTTGGGTCACCAAATACATGGTACAGAATACAAATACAATCTTTAATATATAACAAGAGAGCTGTGAGTTTTAATACAAATACTGTCTTCTAGACAATATCCATTCTCAGAATAAGTTTTCATTACATTTATTATTACACTATTTCACAGAATAGTGAGGACTACTAATACACCATCTAGGACCATCACTCTGTTCCCCGACTAACCCTAGCTACATTCTCATTTCCTGAAGAGAACAATGGAAGAAAGGTTGAGCTCAACTAGCCTAGTAAAAAATATTATGACTAAGATAATGCAGAATAAATTATCGTTAGCCTTCAACGGTGTTAAACTGATACAATATAACAAACATCAAGTTTAACTGCAGCGGAGCAAACAATTCATTAGAAGAGTCAAGTAGAGAATAAAATCTACTATCTACTATGATTTAAAAGGTTTTTCATCACTTTTATCGCTGAGACTCAGCTCAATAAATAATCCACATCATTAAATCATCCTTGCACTACAGGCCAAGGATATTCTTTAGTATCATGACCACGAATTAACCATGCACTACGACCTAAAGATAATCGTGTTTTCATCAACGGTCCTGATCATGCCATAAAATAATTCATCTTTGCACCCTTGGCCAAAGAGAATCCATAGCAATAATCATACCAAAAACTATCCATCAATGCATTACTGGCCAATGAGGACTTTTTTCACATCATTTGTAACATTACGGTCATGATTATACCGAATAATCCCTGGTCATAATCATACCAAGTCCATCTATGCACTATAGGTCACAGATGACTTTTAACATAATATAAACATGAGGATGATGACAATGACATAATTAGTCAATAAAACAAGTTCAAGAATTAATTTATCTAGGAACCAATAACGTCCAAATTGTCAACATGATACTTCTTTGTAGAGTAAAATTCAAGAATGCTCAGAAGAATATTTCCATGAAAAGATACTGATGAAGCGCAAATATCAAGGATATTCTACTAATTTCATGGAGTATAGAAGCCAAAACTTTAACCAACTTAGTATAATAGAATATATACGAAACTGCAAATGGATTTTCGCCGCCATGCGGTAATCAACCTAGACATATCATGTTCACAATTTAATAAAGAATGAATACAAAGGATCATTCACCATGCATGTGGTAATCCACATAGATAAGTTATTCCAACGGAATAATAAAGAATGGAATAATAGAAGGATTCACCATGTGTGCAATAGACTGCAAAGACATGTTATTCCTAACAGAATAACAAAGAAATGGAACCAGGTCATGCGTAAACGAACAGACAGGATATTCCAACAGAATAATAAATAACGGAACCAGGTCATGCGTAAACGCACCGACAGGATGTTCCAACAGAATAATAAAGAATGGACTAACAAAAGACTTCACCAGGCATACGATAGACCGCACAGACAGGTTATTCCAACAGAATAATAAATAATGGAACCAGGTCAGGCGTAATACACACCAACAGGATATTCCGACAGAATAATAAAGAACAGAATAATAGAAGAATTTCACCATGTATTCGGTACTTTGCATAAATAGGTTATTCCAACATAATAATAAAGAATGGAATAACAGAAGAATTTCACCATGTATGTTGTACTTCGCATATACAGGTTATTCTAACATAATAATAAAGAATGGAATAATAGAAGTTCTCTTCATGAGTACAAAAAAAATAATACCCCTTACGGGTACAATAAATAATATCCCTTACCTTAGAAAGAAGAGTACTAGATATAGGAGTAGTGAAGTAGCAGAACACTTTTCTTCTTTCTCTCTATAGTTTCTCTCTCTAGAGTTTCAGTGAATTCGTAAGAAATAATGAAGGAATGAGCTTCTATTTATAGAAGAATGGACTGCATAGTAACTAATTCATGAACGGTCCAGATTGATTTACTTTTAATCGGACGGTCCATATTTAAAGCAAAATCTTTTAAATAAAATATAATATATTCTATTTATAATCTAATAAAACGAATAACTTTATAAAAATATTATGTTTTATATAAAAAAAATTTACTATGCAAAACACTATGTAGGTACTATGCAATACTATGCATAATAAAATATAATATATTTTATTTATAGAATAACTTTATAAAAGTATTCTGTTTTATATAAAAAGATTTTACTATGCAAAATACTATGCATAATAGAATATAATATATTCTATTTATAGAATAACTTTATAAAAGTATTCTGTTTTATATAAAAAGTTTTTCTGTTTTATTACATTAATAATATCAATAAAATAAAACTGAGTGACTTATCACTTAAGCATCAATAATCACTACTGTGTGCTACTATGCAACCACGCGTATTACTGTACTTTTAACACCGAGTGTTTCAACAGTTAACAGTAAAACTTTCGCCGTTATTTTCATAAAATATTTTTATCGTTTTCTCAATCCGACAATAATTCTGTTGTGGGGTCCACCAATGATTGTGCCGTTGTATGAATATTCCCTGATCAATCGAATATAATATTACCACTTGCATACTTTACAAAATTTATAAATACTACCCACAACTATAACATTATATCAAATCCATACCATAATATTAAAAAATAAATTATTTCGAGAAAATTAAATCTTATTCGTAAAATTTGGGATTTTACAATCTCCCCTCCTTATGAAATTTCGCCCTCGAAATTTATGTATGTACCTAGTATGCCGAACATGTGAGGATACATTGACTTGATTTCAGATTCTAACTCTTGAGGTATAACCTTTGAGTGTCAAAAATAATCCTTCTTATTCAAGATTTTAACACGTATCTCCTCATACGTTAAATCATTCGCTATCTCGTCCGGTTCTAAATTAATAATGTGTTTCGGGTCATCCACATATTTACGTAACATAGATATGTGAAAAACGTTATGAACATGAGACATACTTGGCGATAAAGTGAGTCTATAAGCCACAGTTCCTACTCGATCGAGGATTGAAAATTGGCCAATGAATATAGGGTTGAGATTTTCTCTCTTCATCGATTCTTGCTTCTAGAATAACGTCCTCTTGAACCTTCTTCTTCATATTCATCAGCTCTGAGTATGTAGCTTGAGCGGCTTTAACTTTATCGATTAAAGTCGATTCTAATCGTATATTCGTTATCTTCACGTGGGTCCCTAGAGTCTTTAACTATATCTTCATCATTTGTATGTTATACGAAATGGGTCTTTGTGTTAACAACATCTCACTCACATACGATCTTCTACTCAACGCGTCAGCTACCATGTTCGCACTTCCACGATGATATTGAATGGTACGATCGTAATCTTCAACAGCTCGAGCCAACGTCTTTAGCGCATAATATGTTCGTTTTAGTTGAAGAAATATTTGAGGGTTTAAGAAATGGGTTTTGTACTTGGGTCAATACAAAATTCGATTTGACGCTCTGGGGTAGGCTAAGAAGTCTTCAAGAATACGTCAGGAAATTTATTAACAATAGAAATATCATTCAAAACTGTGACCCTCATCCAAGACTTGGATAGCACGTCACATTGATACCTATCAACTTGCCATCGTCATTCACAACGTCGCCTACAGAAAGTCTAGCTTTGGTGCATTCCACACAAGGAAGTCACCAGATAAAGGCTCAGGACTCTTTACTTATGGCTTGATATGACAATGATTGACTTTAGTGGTTTAGTTACTTTGAATTCGCATAACAGGTTGGTTAGGAGTATGAAAGCTAACAACCTTACAAGAAATCATGATGAGTAGTTAACCAATCGATTCCTAAAATCACATCAAAGGCAAGTATTTTCAAAGAGATACGATCGACAAGTAACGTGAAAGTGTTGATTTGAATCAAGCAAGATTTATAAATAGTGGAGGAAACGAAGGTTTCTCCCAACGAAATTTCAACAGATAAATTAAAGTCTAACTTCTTCGGAGTTAAGTTCAAACATTGAACACAACTAGGTGAAATAAAAGAGTGAGTAGAATCGGTATCTAACACGGTATAGACTTCAAAAGAGTTTATGACTAACATACCCGTGATAATTTTATTCAGGTTCCTCGTCACGAAAAAAAAACGCTCTCTCTTAAACTACCGACTTTGGCTTGTCTGGGACATCCTTTGGCATCACTATCCCAGCTGGACTTGACTTCACCATACGATAAAATTGAGCTAGGTGACATTCTCTTTCGCAATTAAAACACGCTTTGGATTGCTACGTATAGTTTGGACGGATGTGTCCCTCTTGTCCGCATTTGAAACATACGACCGGTGGTCGTTCTTCTTCCTTTGAAACGGGTGTTGGTGCCAACGTCTTCACGTCATTGTCGAACCTTCTCTTCTTGAAATGTCCATTCTTATTGTTTTGGCCATGATTACCACCGAAGTGGTTACCATTTCTGGCATGTTGATTCCCTCCATGCTTATTGTCACCTCTTTGATGACTGTTATCATCGGTATTATCATTTTTTCGGCTGCTCTCTTTTGGTTGGGTTGATTCGTTATCGCGCTCCAATAACTGAGCCCTATTAATATCATCTGAATACAAATACAGTTTATGTGAGATAAGATATTGTCATATCTCAGGTTTTAAACCTCTTAGAAACATTCGCATCATTCTCTCCTCATTATCAACCAAATGGGACGTAAATCGGGACAACTCGGCAAACTTGGCTTCGTACTGCAACACGGTATGTTGTTTTGCTCCAAGTTGATAAATTCCACCTCCTTCATGTGACGAATACTTTTGGGAAAGTACTTGTCATTGAACAACTCTTAGAACTTCTCCCAAGACATCTTGAGTGCGTCAGGCTAGGTACGTTTTACAGATTTCCACCAGTAATCTTCCTCTTCACGCAACATGAAGGTGGCAAAGGGAACCTTTTGCTCCTCTGAGCATCCCAAGACATCAAATATCTTGGTGATCTGCTTTAACCATGTCTCTGCCTTAAGTGGTTCTGACTTTTTCAAAAACTCCGGTGGTCCCAGCTCCTTGAACTGCTTAGCGGTGACCAACCGTGGGTTGCCATTATTTTTACCTCCATTATGAACAGGAGCCGCCTTCGCCTGATGTTGCATGAATTCTAAAAACCTCCTAAACGTACCGCCATTCGTCAATTGATCAGTGTTGTTGTTTACAGGAGGATTATCGCCATCCTGTTGCACATTGTCCTGATTATTGATCTGTGTGGACTCAACGGTCTCCTGTGCTCCATTGCTTATCTCAACATTTTCAGATGCCATTTTCAAATACTGCCACAAAACAAGGGTTAATTAACATATCACATATTATCTCTATACTCTGACCGACCAATTAAATAACAAGTAAACTTAGGTAAGTCATACTAGCGAAGGAATTTCCCGTCTCTCCCCTCCTAGTTCTTATCTCACATCTCAGCCAGGGATCATATCCCTAAGCTTTGATACCAACTGTGACGCCCCCAAAAATAGGTATACATCACCCATCTTGGGTTGCCAAATACATGGTACAGAATACAAATACAATCTTTAATATATAACAAGAGAGCTGTGAGTTTTAATATAAATATTGTCTTCTAGACAATATCCACTTTCAGAATAAGTCATCATTACATTTATTATTACACTATTTCATAGAATAGTGAGGACTACTAATGCACCATCTAGGACCATCACTCTGTTCCCCGACTAACCCCAGCTACGTTCTCATTTCCTAAAGAGAACAGTGAAAGAAAGGGTGAACTCAACTAGCCCAGTAAGAAATATTATGACTAAGATAATCCAGAATAAATTATCGTTAGCCTTCAACAGTGTTAAACTGATACAATATAACAAACATCAAGTTTAACTGCAGCGGAACAAACAATCCATTAGAAGAGATAAATAGAGAATAAAATTTACTATCTTATATGATTTAAAAGATTTTTCATAACTTTTACCGCTGAGACTCAGCTCAATAAATAATCCACATCATTAAATCATCACTGCACTACAGGCTAAGGATATTCTTTAGTATCATGACCACGAATTATCCATACACTACGGGCCAAAGATAATCGTGTTTTTATCAACGGTCATGATCATGCCATAAAATAATTTATCTTTGCTCCCTTGGCCGAAGAGAATCCATAGCCATAATCATACCAAAAACTGTCCATCAATACATTACAGGCCAATGAGGATTTTTTCCACATCATTTGTAACATTACGGTCATGATTGTACCGAATAATCGCTGGTCATAATCATACCAAGTCCATCTATGCAGTACAGGTCACAGATGACTTTCAACATAATATAAACATGAGGATGATGACAATGACATAATAATTCAATAAAACAAGTTCAAGAATTAATTTATCCAGGAACCAATAACGTCCAAATTGTCAACATGATACTTCTTTGTAGAGTAAAATTCAAGAATACTTAGAAGAATATTTTAATGAAAAGTTACTGGATGAAGCGCAAATATCAAGGGCATTCCACTAATTTCATGGAGTATAGAAGCCAAAAGTTTAACCAACTTAGTATAATAGAATATATGAAACTGCAAATGGATTTTTGCCGCCATGCGGTAGTCAACCTAGACAGATCATGTACACAATTTAATAAGGAATGAATACAAAGGATCATTCACCATGCATGTGGTAATCCATATAGATAGGTTATTCCAACAGAATAATAAAGAATGGATTAATAGAAGGATTTACCATGCGTGCAATAGACTACACAGACATGTTATTCCTAACAGAATAACAAAGAAATGGAACCAGGTCATGCGTAAATGCACAGACAGGATATTCTAACAGAATAATAAATAACGGAACTAGGTCATGCGTAAACGCACCGACAGGATGTTCCAACAGAATAATAAAGAATGGAATAACAAAAGATTTCACCAGGCATGCGATAGACAGCACAGACATGTTATTCCAACAGAATAATAAATAATGGAACCAGGTCAGGTGTAATACACACCAACAGGATATTTCGACAGAATAATAAAGAACAGAATAATAGAAGAATTTCACCATTTATGCGGTACTTCGCATAAACAGGTTATTTCAACATAATAATAAAAAATGGAATAAAAGAAGAAGTTCACAATGTATGCGATATTTCGCATATACATGTTATTCCAATATAATAATAAGCAATGGAATAACAGAAGTTCTCTTCATGAATACAAAAGAAATAATACCCCTTACGGGTACAACAAATAATATCCCTTACCTTAGAAAGAAGAGTACTAGATATAGGAGTAGTGAAGTAGCAGAATACTTTTTTTCTCTCTCTATAGTTTCTCTCTCTAGAGTTTCAGTGAATTCGTAAAAAATAATGAAGGAATGAGCTTCAATTTATAGAAGAATGGACTGCATAGTAACTAATTCATGAACGGTCCAGATTGATTTACTTTTAATCGGACGGTTCATATTTAAAGCAAAATCTTTTAAATAAAATATAATATATTCTATTTATAATCTAATAAAACGAATAACTTTATAAAAGTATTCTGTTTTATATAAAAAAAAATTACTATGCAAAATACTATGCATGCACTATGCAACACTATGCATAATAAAATACAATATATTTTATTTATAGAATAGCTTTATAAAAGTATTCTATTTTATATAAAAAAAATTTACTATGTAAAATATTATGCATAATAGAATATAATATATTCTATTTATAGAATAACTTTATAAAAGTATTCTGTTTTATATAAAAAAATTTCTGTTTTATTACATTAATAATATCAATAAAACAAAACTTAGTGACTTATTACTTAAGCATCAATAATCAATACCGTGTGCTACTATGCAACCACGCGTATTACTGTACTTTTAACACCGAGTGTTTCAACAGTTAACGGTAAAACTTCTGCCGTTATTTTCATAAAATATTTTTATCATTTTCTCAATCTGATAATAATTCTGTTACGGGGTCCACCAATGATTGTGCGGTTGTACAAATATTCTCTTATAAAATGAATATTCCCCGACCAACCGAATATAATATGACAACTTGCATACTTTACAAAATTTATAAATACTACCCACAACTATAACATTATATCAAATCCATACCGTAATATTAAAAAAAATTTATTTCGAGAAAATTAAATCTTATTCATAAAATTTGGGGTTTTACAATTATGACCCAGAGATTATTCGGTATAATAATGATCGTAATGTTACAAATGATGTTGTAAGACCCCCGAATTTTATGAAATAAAAGTATTCAATTTTTCTTATACTTACAATTCAGTAAATGGTTAAATTGATAAAAAGTTAAAGGTATGGGTGAAATGTGAAATTTTTCAAAATACGCAAGTGGTTATAAAATATTCATTGTTATCGGGAAATATTCTTTCAGTCGGGGAATATTCTTTCTGTCGGGGAATATTCGTACGACGACGCAGACATTTGTGGGCCCCATAACAGAATAACTCTCGGATGAAGATAACGACAAAAATTGAGTTTTTATAATTAACGGCGTAGTTGTTACCGTTAACACTGTTGGAATACCCGGTGGTTAAAATACAGTAATACGTGTTATTGCACAGTAGCACACGGTATTGCACAGTATTTTTGAAATTATTGATTCTTACGTAAGAAGGCACAACTGAATAATTGTCACAGTAATTACTGTTCAATATTTTATTTTATTGATTCAATAATTGCTGCGTTGATATTTTATATTATTATTATTTCAATAATTATTGCTGCACATCATCTCCATTATCAGATCAATAATTCATATTATTTGAATAATATTATTCGATAGCATTATTGGCAATGTCTAGAAAGTTCTGTCTAAGGAGAGGTTTGGTCATCTAATTGCGCGCCAATAAGGAGAAATCCTTATTGGAAAGCCCCCTCTTTCCTGGGAACGGCCTGATTGTCATAAATGTGATTCTGTAATATTATTTGTAAATAATTAATTATTGATTCATATGATAAGAAAATATTTATTTTATGTGGATATAAATGAGGGATATATTTTTGTAGTTAAAAATGAAGGAGTTAATGTTGAGGTTTTTATCAGTATTTTTGTCGGAATGGAGGTATTAAAAATTAGGATTTTTGAGATATTTTGCGGGGGTTATAATTTTTAATCCGACCGTTAGATCGTGGTAATTTTTGGATATGTTATACATATATAAGTTGAGTATATATCCACAAATTTTGAACCGTTAAAAATGAACGTATGATTTATTATGAATTTTACGAGATGACTGGTTCAGAAATTGTTGAAGTTTCAGAATTTATCATTTTGGTAGAAAATTATAGAATTGGTGGGCCCCACTCTTGGTTGGTGAAGAAATGTGCTGAGATTATTATTCAAATGTGGTGGGTGGGAATAGTAGCAGGTAAAGCCATCAGGTTGCAGGTTAAGTCTGCTTCGGCGTGCTAACATTTTCCTATAAATAGAAGGCTAAGTTAGAATTGAAAATCACACCAGAAGCATAAGCTCTCTCTTTCTCTCTCTATATTATGAAGCATATTTTGTAAGTATTTAGATACTTTGAGAGTTGCTATTCAGTGCAAGTTTCCTTCGGCTTTGCATTCCGGTCAGAAATACTGCACTTTTGAGGTAAGAGATAGTAAAGGATTTTAAGGGTTATTATGTTCTTCAGTTCGTAATTCTTCTGACATTCAAAAAATTCTGGAAAAATTTGAAATGATATTTTGATGACTTTTATTGATTGTGTCCAAAAATGGTGATTTTTGGATGTATAGATTAAGAGTTATGAATTTTACGGGAAAAGACTATTTTAAAAGTAACTGCTTATAACTCCTTGGGGTTAACTCTAAAATTGATAAAAATTTTATTGGAAGTATATCTATATAATATCTGTATACTCTGTGAATTTCGGAATTTTTGGATAAAAATATAATTTATGATAAATGTCTAAATATTCGGTGGTTTTGGCCATATGAAACATAGTAAATGAGTTTTAAAAATTCTGAGAAAAATATATGTTCAATATGGGACTATATTCTGCTAAATCTCAGAAAAGAAATATTTTTAGAACTGATTTGGTATTTTTTATGAAAATGGACTAGTTATGCGTAAATGAATTAAATATGTTATGTTAAGTAAGAAAATTGGAAAATAGGATTTTATGGCTTGAGAATCATATATGAGTTATATGCAGATTTTTTATGAGAGTTTTGGTTATTGGTAATAAAATCTTAAGAGTTGGCATTTTATGATGATTAAATGCATTAATTAGTAAAGTGTAAATAATTTAAATAAATTATTTATAAACTTAAGAAATATTATTCTTTCAATATCATTATATTGAAATATTGGTATGCATTTTATTGTAGAATTTCTACCTTTTTCATATCGGAGTTACTATTCACAGAAAAATTAGTTTCTTTTTCTGACCAAATTATAGTTAATTTATGAATATTACTCTTGAAATTAAATCTATATTTTGATCATATTATTTTTATTATCATATATAACATTTTTATAACCTTGATGTTGAAATTCTCTTTCACTTGAGTGTAAAGATGGGTAGATTGTTGGTATGATCATGACTATGGGTTCTATTTGGCCAGTAGTGCAAAGTTGAATTGTTGACTGGTATGATCATGACCATTAAATTTATAACTGAATATCTTTAGCTTAAGTGTAAAGGTGAATTGATCAACATAGTTATAATTATTGTTTATATAATTCTGAAATGATTATATATATTCTTTGAGATATTAATATCTTTGGCCTATAGTGCAAAGATGAACTGTTGATGAATATCTTTGGCCTGTAGTGCAAAGATGAATTATTGATGAATATCTTTGGCCTGTAGTGCGAAGATGAACTGTTGTTGAATATCTTTGGCCCATAGTGCAAAGATAGTTTGTTGATGAATATCTTTGGCCGTAGTGCGAAGATGGATTTATTAGCATGATTATGAACAGGAACTGTGATTTGGTATAACCATGATCTTTGATGTTTCAGGTAAAGACATGTGATGAAAATATTCTTCGTCCTGGGTGCGAAGAAAAATTTAGAATCACAATTATGATTATGAGTTATTCATATGATTGTGGAAAGGAACTGTTGAGTGATGTTACAGGGATAAAGCATTGTTGGTGGATTTTTAACATGGAGAAGATAATAGATTTTATGGTCTATTTGACTCTTCTAATGGATTGCTCGTTCTGCTGCAACTATGGTTGAAATTTTTTTATCATCTACCATATGTTCTAAATCTCTGATTTATTACTATAGAAGGCTATTGATAATTTATTTATCTTTAGTCATGATATTCTTTACTGAGCTAGTTGTGCTCACTCTTCTGTTTCACAATTTCTTTCAGGTAATAAGAGTGTAGCTGGGTCGAGTGGGGGATAACAGGGGAATAGAACGGAGGTCTATAGCTGTTGAGGGTGAAGCGAACCCAACGTTGGAAAGGTGTTTTGTCACTATCATACAAGATGTCTAATGACATACAACCTCGTGTCATCATAAGACAGGATTGTGCTCATCCACTTGCTGAGTATATTTACGAGCACTACCTATATAATCTTGGTGTTTGTTTAAAGTATAATTCTCAATTAGAAACAGTGGAGATAATGATATATCAAGAGAAGACTCACCATTGGGAAGAATATGATTGTAATCTTCTCATTTTTCTTTGGGGTCTATTGGGTCAACCAAAGATAATTCTGTGGCCATATGATATCTATCATAACCTAGAAGCATGGCCTCCCATATACGAAGGTTTCCTTGAGCACTTCTCAAAGATTCTAATTTCAAAAACAGTTTTTGACTATACCTTTATGTAAGGTGTCATTGTGAGGTGCTGTCCACGGTTGGGACATGAGTCACATTTGGTATTTATTTATATCCAAACTCACAGCATATGTGTTATTGTATTTTACACGACAATTGTTGTAATAAAGTTGTAGTTATTTTCTGTACCATGTATTTGGCGACTCAGAATAGGTTGGATGGAATGGACCTATTTTGGGGTCGTTACAAATGTGGTAAAAGTCCTCATTGGCCCGTAGTGCATTGATGGACAATTATTGGCGTGATCATGACCATTAGTGATAACACGATTATCCTAGGCCCATAGTGCATGGATAATTCATGGACGTGATACTAATGAATATTATTGGCCCGTAGTGCATGAATAATTTCGTGATGTGGAATATTTATTGAGCTGAGTATCAGTAATAAAATTGATGATAAACTTTTTAAATCATAGAAGATAGTAGATATCATGCTCTACTTGACTCTTCTAATGGATTGCTTGTTCTACTGTAGTTAAATTTGATGTTTATTGTATTTTATCAGTTTAACACTGTTAAGGCTAACAATAATTTATTCTGCATTATCTTTGTTATAATATTTTTAACTGGGCTAGTTGAGCTCACCCTTTGCTTTCATTGTTCTCTTCAGGAAATGAGAACGTAGCCGGGACTAGTCGACGAATGGAGTGACGGTCCGAGATGGTGGCTGTAGTAGTCCTCACTATTTTATAAAATAATAAGATAATAATTGTAATGAAGACTACATTTGAGTTTGAATACTGTCTACTAGACAATATTCGTGTAAAAACTCTCAGCTACGTTTTTGTCGTATTGTATAAGGAAGTTTGTATTTAAATTCTGTACCATGTATTTGGTGACTCAGAATGGGTGATGTATACCTATTTTGGGGGCGTCACATTTATAGATTAGATAAAGCTCTATATGGACTAAAACAAGCACCTAGAGCATGGTATGAAACTCTAACAAACTTTCTTATAGAAAAGGGATTCTCTAGAGGAAAAGTAGACACCACACTATTTTTTAGAAAACACAAAAATAAAGATTTATTAATACAAATATATGTAGATGACATTATTTTTGGTTCTACTGATAAAAAGCTATGTGAGAGATTTGCCAAGCTTATGTAGAGTAAATTTGAAATGATCATGATGGGTGAACTGAAATTGTGACACCCCCAAATCCGGGTACTTCATTTCCACCGAATTTGGTGCTCACTATAAAAAATAATTACATCTAACTACCCATAATAAAGGATAAAACATTAATTAACTTAAACAATAATCTTTCCCATTTATGGGTTACATCATCTTATAAACAATCCCAGGTAATCTAGCCTTAAATTATTACATCAGTTTACGGAATACATTATAAAATAAAACAAGTCTTTTAACTTCATGCATTAAAATAAACTTTAACTAATTCTTCAATACTTAGACATCTTGCACTTTCCTTTGCTAGAAGATGGCTCATCGACTTTCTCCACTTTAGCTGCAGTGTTAATTGCAAGAGTGAGCAAACAATTGCTCACTGATATAAAGAGTAGTAATAACAACATGAGAATGAACAACGAATGCTGAATAATAATGAACTTGTTCTATGAATCAGAAATAGAAAATAAGTTCGAACTTTAATATCTGATAGTCTTAAGACAACAAACTATGTCCACGGTTTTTAGGTATTATTTCCTAAACCTTAATAGTCATTTAGACTATACAGACTCTTCTTAACGTACTTAGGGGGATCAGCCCTTTGAACCATGTATTGTGCACAAACATCTAAACGTTACACGTACAAAATCTCCTATGTTAGGGTTGTTCATCTCAGTTTGAATTTAGAATTTTTGCACTAAAGAAAGTTTAGTTTGGAACTAGCTTATCAGTGTTTCTAGAATTTTAGAACACTTATTCAATTTCCATCAATAAATGTTTAATACAAGAATGTATAACTGAACAAGGCTATCAAAGTCAAAGATCGGATATTAACAATATATAACTGAATAAACATGCTTCACATGCAAAGTACTATGTTCAAAAGAGTTAGAATAATCTCATTTAAATCAATGCATTAGAACAATGTATGCTTTGTATAATAGTTAGAAAAGTGAAATTTGCTCGATGTAACGCATTAGATTACAAGAGCTTAATCAATCGTATATATGAATAGAATCAATAATATTGCTCAATAGAATTTAGGAACTTGCATTCATTAATAAAAGAATGAAGTTAGAAAGCTTGCTCAATGTAAGAGTTAAAGTTTAGAAGCTTGCACAGTTATGAAAGTAGAGTTAGAGTTAAAGAACTTGCCTTGTTTGTAAGCTACATAAGTGCAAAATAATCTCCAATTACCCTACATACATCATTACAATCGCAACAACAATTAGTTGTATGAATATTAACACTATGGGTATTAAACCATCATTTAGGTCATAACCCTATCCTAGCACCTAACCACGTTGGTTAACACCTTAACAATTCTGAAATCACACTATAAACCTTATCATTTATATTTAACTTTTGAAAACATCCCATTTAGTTCATTACATAACTAATTCAAGTAATCACTTAAATTCTTTTATACTGTATATAACAACACATGACAATCTGTTATTGTAGTTTATATTCTGCCTTAACATTATTAACATGCATGTTAAACTAATATAAGTCCATTACACATGACCAGCAATTAAGCAGACTTCACTATCTGTGACTGGCTACTCGCGCGGTCGCGCCAATAATACACTGGGTAACTGTGCGCCCGCGCGACGCAGAGCGAGTCCGCGAGACAACCGCTCTCCAGACCGTGCGCCCGCGCGATGCCTTGGGTCCAGTTTTTTTTTTTTGCAAAAGCTCAAAATCAAACTCTGCTTCCAATTCAATAGAAAATCTCCCAACTTCAACATCTAACACTTTGCCATATTATAGTTATACATGCTAAACACCATTCTTTACACAAAAACATTACATAAACATCATTTTGAAGAATCAAAACTATATATTTCCCAAATTTCCTTATTTTTATACTTTTAACGAATTTGATTGCCACAAATTCGTTTCTTAATCATTTGACACGATTTAAACTATGTTGTTTTCGTTTCTTATCATATTAACACATTCTAACATCAAATTACAGATTATAACACACATTACGCTTGAAATTTTGTACTTTCTAAGCCATATTATATGAACATAAACACTGCGATATATTTTTATCACTACAAACCAAAATTTCATGTATTTAACAAACAAGTATCAACCATATATGATGATTAACAGAATTTGCAAAACTATATGAACATATATATACCACAATCACGTGATTTCCAATCACATAGAATATATATATATATATATATATATATATATATATATATATATATATATATATATATATATATATATACCGAGACTAAAAGTTAGAATAGGGATAGTTTATACCTGGATTAGCAAAATAATTAGCAAACCCTTCTCTTTCTCTTGACAATCTCAGAACAACTCCTTTCTTCTCTAAATTCTCTGTGATTCTCTCTTCCAAGCTCTCTCTCAACACTCTGTGTTTCCTTCTCTCTGAACTTAGCCTTAGAACAATTGACGCGTAGGAATTATAAACTGACTCCCATTTCCCCCAATAACATCAGGTAAAATAAGCTAAAGGTTTGCGTCAGTTACACAAGACCAAAGGCCACAAGGCCATGTTTGGCTAACCAAAACTCCCAAACTAGATTATTATTATATTGTTTATATTATATAGCTCCACTTGTCACACATGCAACACATTAAATAGCTTATAATAATAACAATAAAAATCTTATTATCATTATACTTATAATTTAATAAATAATTATATATCCAATTTAATTAATAAATTAGACACATCACTTTATTTAATTTATTTATTTCCTTTAAATTTAAACAATTCATTTAATTTAATTATTTCCTTAAATTAAATCCATTAGATAAAATTATCATCATTATTCAATTTAATTAGCATTAATCAATTTAATTACTAAATTAATTCACTACAATTCATAAATTATTTATTTTTCTCAATAAATAAATTATTTAAAATATTTATTTAATTCAATAAATATTTAGATTAAATTACAAATTTCTCGATCGTTACAAAATTTCTTCCTTGGACTTTAAGTGAAGTAGACAGATGAAGGTATCTTCATAAACCAAGCCAAATATATCAAAGACTTACTTAAAAAGTATGGCATGGATTCAGCTTCCCCCATGAAAACTCCAATTGCACCAACAACTAAGCTTGATAAAGATAGGAAAGGTTAAAGTATTGATATTCCTCAATATAGTGGTATGATAGGCTCTCTCCTTTATCTAACTACCAGTAGACCAGACATAATGTTTGCTACATGTATATGTGTTAGATTTCAAGCTAACCCTAAGGAATCACATTTAACTGCTGTAAAAAGAATTTTTCAGATATCTCAAAGGCACACCACATTTGGGGCTTTGGTATCCAAAGGAATCCTTATTTGAACTAACAGGATACTCAGATGCTGATTTTGCAGGTTGTAAAACTGATAGAAAGAGTACAAGTGGTACTTGTCAATTGCTAGGAAACAGGCGCGTGTCCTTAGCAAGAAGCAAAAATCTGTATCAACCTCCACAATAGAAGCTGAATGCATAGCAGCTGGGAGTTGTTGTACCCAAATTCTATGGATGAAAAATCAACTAGCTGACTATGGGTTGAATTTCAAATCTATTCATGTTCATTGTGATAATACAAGTGCTATAGCTATAACTCATAATCTTGTCATGCATTCTAGGACAAATTATATTGAGATAAGATATCATTTCATTAGGGATCATATTCAAAATGGGAATATCTTTCTTCATTATATCCCAACTGAAAATCAAGTTACTGATGTGTTTACAAAACCTTTAGATGAATCCCGCTTTAATAAATTGATAAGTGAGTTAAGGATGCTTAATTTTTAAACATAATTTTGTGCTCTGGAATATACTAACTTTGTAGGAAGAAAGTCTTTAACCGATCGTAGAGTAATACTCATCGATCGTAGATTTGAGTAAGGAACACAATCTCAGGGGGGGCTAAGGATAAAATAGTTTAATCATCCTATTTAAAAGCTCGTGGCCCCACTTAGTGATATTTAAAAAGGGAAGTTTGAAATAGTCTTTAAACCACCATTTATTAACTCCAAACTCTCATCTGAATTTCTAAAGCTCTCTCTCTCTCTAAAACTCTAGATTTGAGTTACAAAGCACTCAGTTAATCTCGGTTGTATCAGGAAAATCAAAGAAATCAATGGCATCTTCAATCATGATTCTTGGACACCAGCTATGCTTCAAAGAATTCAAGGATGCTGAGCCAAAATATCATAAAATCCTCTCTCTTCTAAAGAAAGCAGGACTACAAGAAGCTCTGGGAACCAATATGAGGATCTATCCCAAACTGGTGAAGGATTTTTACACCAATGGAGTCTACAAAGACGACGTCCTCACTACAAAGGCTAAAGGAGTGTCGATTCGACTAGAAGCTACTGACATAAATCAGGCCTTAGGTTTTAAATCTAAGGGTCGTACTTCTTTAAGCTTCAACGAAGGACTAAAGAGGATGCATCACGAAAAGAACCAGAATCTGAAGGGGTACAAGAAGAAGGAGTTTCCTCAAAAGTAAGAGTTTATGGCAAACATTGTTGGGAAATGCATATGTTGCAAGAACTCTGGCCACGGTTCTGTCAATGAGGTGCAACTGAAGCTCATGATAGCAATTCTCTTCAGGTCTCAGCTAAACTATGGAGCCCTTCTTCTAGAGTGGATTGGGAAATGGATCCTTAGCTCTAAGAAAGCAAAGAGCACAAGCAAAATGTTCAATGGAAGATTTATCAGCATTATTCTCCAAGCAACTCTGGGAGATAATATTGAAGATCATGAAGGTGAACCTTTGAATGCCAACAAGAGAATGACCCAACAGCTCTTTGTAAACTAGAAAATGAATCCAGCTGAAAATGTGAAGAATTATCATTCTGAGTCTAGTGAAAGGACTGGAGTGGTCATGAAACCTTTTCTACAGGGAAATATATCTGTTGTAAGGGAATTTGAAGAAGAAGTAAACCAGGAGCCCTCTACTCTGGTCAGAAGAAATAAGGGAAAGAGGAAGCTGCAGATTGTTCAGATGGCAAAAGAGCCTTAGGGATCAACAACCGAAGTTCCTCAAGGATCTGATCATGAACTCTCTAGTTAATCTATTGCAAAAGAGATTTCTCAAGCTAAGTACAACTTAAGAAGAAGAAGAAGAAGAAGAAGCAGACTGAAGAAGAAGATGAAGATAGATCCACCATCTCTTAGCTGCTTAAGAAGGGAAAACGCAGCAGGCATTTGCCTAAAGTATCCTTGACCACGATCGTAGAGAAATCTAGTATGTCGATCGTAGAGTCAAGAGTTGCCAGTCAAAGTGAAGTATACATTGGGACAACAACTCAACATGAACAAGTAAATGTTGTTGAGGATGAACAGCGTGCTGAAGAATCTGCAAATCCTGAATCAAGGAGATCAAAGAGAAGTCTAATCAAGAAGGCTGATCATGAGCTCTAAGAAGCTATGATAAAGATTAAAGAGGAAGAAATAAAAATGATGGAATATGCTAAAAGGACCGAGTCTCTAGACTCTAGTTCCCACAATGAATCCTTGGATCAAACCAGGATCATTGAAACCATAATTGCCAACATTGACAATGTAGTTAGTCTGACTGTATCAGACCAAGCATGTATTAATATTGAAGAGGATCAAAAAGAGAATGATGATCAAAGAGACGCTCAAATTGAGGGGGAGATTTTCGAAGACCATGAGCCAACTAGTGCTCCAACTGAGGGGAAGGAATCAGGAGCTCATCATGGAGCCCCCTCTGCTCCTCAAGAAATGTTAGAGATTCTTGATGATGAAGAAGAAGAGGAAGAAATTGAAATTATTGCTGAGTAAAGAAATGAAGAAAGAAGCATCAATTATAACCGGATGTTCTCTTATCTACCCATGATGCCCTTTCATAGAGCTCTAATTCTATGTTCTTGGGATCATATATTCTGGACATTCAAAGCATATCTAGCAGTATCTGTGCTCACCCAGGGATTCCAAGGCAACCTTACCTTTGCTCAAAAGTTGATCACAAATCACGCCACTTCTGTCCATGAGAAAAAGGTATATTTCATTCCTTCAATCTTCAAGTTAAATCACTCTCCTTCATCAAATTTCCATCAATTTGATGAATTGCCTAGATGGATCGAGGTCATCTCTAACCCACTAAACCAATTTCCAGCTATAAAGTCCCAACACTTTGTAACTGATTAACCAAATGCACCAAAATTCATACTTGTACAACCTTTAAACACCATTAACTCCACGATAATCGCACAACATGACACCACGACCGTCGTTCCTACCCAAATTGTGGAGTCACCTACCCAACTTGATGCAGCAGCCTCCTCTCCCATATATCAAACCTCTATTCCTTCAACTCATTCTGATGTTCCTTCATCATCACACAATAATTTTTTCAATCTTGCTCTCGCTCTCTCGAATCTGCAAGAACAAAATTCAAGAGCCTCTCCTTCAAACACTCAGAAAATACTTGAGCTTCTCTCGGTTCTTCCTACCAAAACTGAGTTGTCTAATGTATCACAGAAGATGACCACAAAAATTCAAGAAGACCTGGAAATGAACTATATACTCGTCCATCAACGATTAAATCATTTGATTGATGCTGCCAACACTCTTCCTAGCAACCTGAGTTCTGAGCTCAAAAAGAAGCTACAGGAGATCATCAAGGAAATGATCCAAAGCATAAATGAAAGGGATCGAATTCACTTCCAATCTACTAGAAAGCATAAGGAAGCAGTTCTCCTTCTTCAACAGACTCGGGAGACTCAAAACAAGCTCATTTCAAAAAATCTTCTTAGCTTACTAGCCTCTCTGACTGAATTCTAAGAATATTCTTTAAATAAGATGAAATAGATGGACAGATGTCTTATTCATTCTACAAAAACACAAATCCCAAACTAATGCTCTAGTCCAAGAAAATTGAGAAGATATTGCTCAGACACGAAAACAACTCCACGAATTGATACAGGGAATGAATCGCTTGTGTAACGACCCCAAAATTTATACAAATCAACTCTCAACTTTGGTCGTTATCAATACATCTTATTTCTAACATTACATCATTAATCGATATTAAACTTCATAAAATGTAGAATAATTAAAACTTGTTTGTCTTCTTACTTTGATTCCCTGAATCATAACCTTTATCAGCTACACATATCTGAATCAAATTTATTTTATGATTCACATTATCAGAGTTATTATATAAAATCTTACATCTCAGCTCGATATCCCTTATACATTGGGTAGCTCAAACTTTACAACTAAATATGAAGTTTCACATCATAAATTATCAAGTACATTTTTTAAAACTTTTATCTTTACCTACCTTTAAACCATACATAGTTTATTACTCACTTTATAAGAGTTAATAAATAAAACATACATCCTGGTTCAATACCATTTATATATCAGACAAAATTTAAACTTTATAACTCAACATCTATTAAACATTATACATTATCAAGTACATCATCCGAAACCTTAAACATGGTTTAAATAATAACAACTCAGCCAAAGTATATAAATCTTCATGCATTACATCTGATTCATGTCTTTCAAGTAGCACATAACGTTACCTTGAATCCTTAACCTGCAAAAGTGGTTATTTGCAAGGTTGAGCTCGACAATCCAGCAAAATCTAACAGTTTTTATGCATCGCGTTGCACATAATAACATGCTCAATATACATCTCATAAATATTGGACTAACATAGCATACATACTGCAGTTTATATAACAAGTATAAAAATTGAGTTTCATACTCAATCAACATTCATTACTCAATCAATGTAGTCATAAATTAATTTTAACGTTTCATACTTACAAAATATATATAACACATCATGCTATTTAGAATAAAGATTTAAAACAGTTAATCATCAAGTTCACATAGCAAATAGGAACTGAAAGACTTACCTTGATCGTTGTTTACCAATAACAGTTTAACAGCTTACAGCTATCTGCACTTCACGTGCCCTACATAATTATATAATCATGCACATCAACTATTAGTCATATAGCAATGCATAGTATTTGTAATGTAAATTTTATTCTATATCTCATAACCCTTCTTATACACAATGTTCAATTTGAATGTGTTAACTTTCGACTTATATCACACTATATTTCTTCTTAGGTCATACTCGAAGTTCATTCAAGTGTTTAAGTCTTACTAGGACTCCTTATTGGTTTTATATTAACCCTATTCCATATCTTATAACATTCATTTCAATTGAAACACTTTTTTATGTTCATTAATACTTGTCACGACATTTTGACGCTCATTCATTACACGCCTAATTCGTCTCTCATGTGTATGCTTAGTATGCTTATACAACTTATCTAATAAATCATTTATTAATATTAAGCATCATTATATTTACTAATATTCATGTTTTATAGCTTAGAACAATATCTTTTATCATCAGAAGTACTACACTTGCATACGTGCATGCCCGACGCCCTCTGATTGCCTCCGAATACACATCAGTCCCAAAATATCTATTTTGACCCCTTTTAACGACCTTAAATCGAAATCTTAAAGAACAAAAGTTGTAGGTCTACTCGTTATCTTTCTGAATCATCCTGAATCATCTCAATCGTAGTTTGTATGAAAACGTTATGGCCATTTTACTACAGGAGGTCAAAACAGTCACACTTAGAGCGCAGCTGCGCCCAATTAAGCCTTGGAAACAGCGTAGCTTTGTCCAAGAGGGTAGCTGCATCCCAATAGACTTAGGGCATAGCGCAACTGTGCCCGTTAGCAGAACCAGAATTTGTAGTTTACTGTTCTTGCGATTTTTGACCCTTTTTCTCCTTCTAATCTTCATAACTCAAGCTATACAAATCCAAATTAGTTCGTTTTTGATTCTATGGATTCGTAATTCATAGAACTACAACATACCAAAGAATCAACAATTTACAAAACCATTAACCAACCTAAATCTTAACCCAAAACTCATGTTCATATTAGTTTTATATGTTTTAACATGTTTAACGAATTCATTCACTATGAATTCGTTTCTTAACCAAATTGATTCATTCAACTTGCGTTCTTTTCGTTTTTCTACGTTCTTACAACATCTATCATCAATTTAAGGTTTCCATCATGATTTCTTAACTAATCTTTGACTCCAACTAAGTCATAACATACATATTTCATTAAGAACACAAGTTCTTCATCTTTAGTACAATTTCATGAATTTGATTACCAATCACTTATAGATGATATATAACGAAATATATATACCCATAAATATCTATAAACTATACTTCAACAAATTCATCCACAAAAAAAAACCTAATTACAGAGACTTTAGACAATAAAACCATAAACTAGAAACTTAAAAAATTTACCTTTGATTTTTCTAAGCTCTAGTTAGATGGTTAGAAGTCCTTGTTTAATCCTCTTTTTTCTCTTCATCCTCAGGGTTTCTCTTCCCTCTTCTCAATTTCTCTCTAAGCTCCCTCTTTCTCTGTGTGTTTTCTCTACTCATGTGAAGAAGGAATAAACTGATGAAACTTACGTGATTTTGATTTGTATCAGTTATACATCCAAAAGCCCCAACTGTTATAGAAAATAAAAGGTCTAGGCCATGTTTGGCTTGACCTCAAACAAACTCCTTTGACTTAGCTTCATTTTATTTCATTTTTATACTATACAATATATCCTTCTTTTCCTTTAATTCCTCCAACATGTCACACTTCATTATTTTTTTATTGATAAACTATTCAGCCAGCAGTTTTCCCATCTATTTACCCATATGACCTATGGAATTACATTCATAAGTAAAACACTTCTTATCAACTAAACATTTCCATTAAAATATTTAATATTTATTCCACTAATTATTTTAATAAATTATACAATTATTATGTATAATTATACAATTTATTTCCTTCTATAAATTGTCCCAAGATAATTTATTTAATCTATACTTTTAATAAAAATTTAGATATTTATTTAATTAATTAATCCTAACACCAATATTTATTTATAATTATATTGGTTCTTCTTATTCTAATACTCCATTTACATTCAATTGGCTAAATATAATATATTAAGTCATTACATAAACGCATTATTCTTGCATGTAATATATTACCTTCCCATTTTATTAAAACAATTATGTTAGAAATATGCATGTGAATGTTATTCCTTTATACGTATAATTTGATGATGAAGATGATGAAGTAAATGAATGAATATGTAGATATATCTGCATTGATAAAAGCTATAAAGTCCTTAATAGATGATAGGTAATATGGACAAGGACTTCGATTGATATGGTCAAAATTGTTAGGTTAATCCATGCTTAATGTTTATCATTCTGTAAATGAATGTATAGAAGAAAAGATCAAAACTGTTAGGTTGATCTATTTTGAAGTGTAATAGATAGGCATGTCTGATCGTAGAGCTCTGTACAAGTCATGCTAGCATGTCAAGAAAGTAAAGCAGAATCGTAGTCTGCACTTGGAATCGGAGAAGATGTCTGCTGAGCGCCTGTAATGCTAGAATCCTAGACTTGACTCTGAATCGTGAAGTCTGCATGTCACCCATCAGGATCACAGTTTGCAGAACCAGAGCCAATGTCACAGACAACGAGATGCTTACATAGCCAAGGCATAATCATATAAGAACTCTATGGTTCTCTATAGAAGCAAACACGAAGTCTAATGCATAGATCACTTTCTCTGATAAGAACAATCAAGCTTAAGAATGCAGTCTACTTGAAGACTTTTAAAAAGCATTCTCTCAATGATCTGCAAGCAGGTGGAAGATCAAAGCATAAACAATAGGATTAATAGAGAAGTAAAAATCCAGTCAGAAGGAATCTCCAAAAGTGCTAAAAAGAAAACTACGATCGCAGTGCTCACCAAAGAGAAGAAGAGCCTGACGAAGGAAATACAAAGTTTATGGTAGAGCTGCTATAGAGCAAAGGATAAACAAGGAAGATGTCAATGCTCAGCCTTATCATAAAGTATGATCAAGAGATCACAAGGCAGAACGTTATGAAAGCTGAGTATGACGAACCAAAAGAGATTGCAGAAGCCAAGGCAGAATGGTAGAGTATTAAGAAAGTTGCTACAAAATCATAGTCTGCTTTGGAGGGCCTCACTCAGAATCATAGAGTTGGTCCAAACGCCTGCTGAGCAAAATCAAGAATCGCAGTCTGCTCTCAGGAACGTAGAGTCTGCAATACAAGCTAGTAAAGATCATAGTCTATCAATACTTAAGAGAAATTGTAGTGTTCTCTTTATTCAGGCTGAATCAAGCATGATCGTAGAATAAACTGTGAAAAGCAAGGTACAAGATGGCACAATGTTAAACACTCTCAAATTCATAAGAGGTGTTAAGGTCAAATCACCCTACGATTTAGCACTTGTTAAGTTCATAAATGTCAAAATCGTAAAGGGCATTCGTCTGAGGAGTGAGAAAGTCCAAGCAAAGAAGACTGACATTTGAATGTTGTGAATTGGGAATCCCGATATTCTTTCCAAGCTTCCTTGATGAGAATCAAGGAAATAAGAGAAGAAGGTGACTACCTACTAGCCTGCTAAAAGTAACGTCTATGGAGTGTTAGGTGATAAAGTAGACTGATGTGTTAGGAAAGTCAAAAAGGAATTGTCACATCAATCTGACATGTCTACATCAGTGCTCAAAAATGTCTGGAGCATTAATTGCTACAATGGATATCTTCGACTAAGACATTTCAAAGGCTACTTCACTAGCAGAGATTAAAAGGGTAGTTCGTCAATAGAAGACCTCCAACGGCTATATTCTATCGGGAAGATAACAGATGAATCTATAAATAGCCAAAGCTTTAGAGAAGATGTTGTTGTTGACTTGAGGAGATGCAAGTCATATAGGGCATAGCAAAGAAAAGGTATTCATGTGAGTAAGACCACTACAGTAGAGTGAAGCACAACTGATGAGAGTTCTACAATGATAAAACTTCACTCCACACAAAAGAGTATGACAATAAAATGGCATTTGTACTAAGAGCCGAAAGGCCAAGAAGGAAACAACCTGAATGGCAGATCAGAAAGTAGAATACTTAAGCCATTTTATGTCTCATCATGAACACACTGAGCTGAAGAGAAGAAGATACAGAATTGATTATGTGTACAAGACAATCAGTATTCAAGGACTGCTAAGTTCTCAAAGAAGTCAAGCTGATGTGAAAAAACTTAGCAGTACCTCAACGTTGATGGTGCATAATGTTGAACATTAGATGAAGACAAGCATCAACAACAAAGAGCAGCATCACCAAAGGATGAGACAAAACTGCTAAGAACCAACAAGGTGTCAAACTGAATGTACATCTTAACAGTCCCGAGGATGTGATCAAACACCAATGTTGAATGCCCAATGATCACACAAGGTTGCTAAGAACCAAAAGATGAACAAGTTGAACATCATCTTAGCAGCTCAATAACAACAAACAACAAACAAACAACCAAGTAAACATTGCATGCAGGGTCCTTGTCTTCGTGACTAAATCAAAGTCAAGTCTGCTGGACCTGCCGAGTACCGGAGGGTACAAGAGATTCTAAGTCTGCTGGGCTTAGTCTACAGTTTCCAAGGCTGTTGGTCTTGAAGAGTTCTTAGTGAACTAGAGTTCCAAGACTGCTGGTCTTGAAGGAATCTTAGTGATTCAGAGTTGATCAAATCCTTAGTGGAATCCCTGCTTGTTGAAGAAGAAGAGTGGATTGGGAGCATTCAGTCTCTGAACCACTTGAAACCTCTAGTGTCATTTACTTTATGTCATTTACATTCAGTACTATAACTGCTATATATGCTTGCAATTAACTCTACATTAGATCTGTGTTTAATGCTATATTTCTTAAGGGTATCTTAATCTATTCCACTGTGTATGAATTGATTCCTCTATTCATTATATGTTAATCACTTAACAAGATAAAAGAAAATAAAGAAAAGTTTTAAAGGATTTATTCAACCCCCCTTTTAGATCTATTGTATGCCTCCGGGAACTAACAAATTATATTTACATTAATTCATTATTTAAATTAAATGAATTACTCGCTTTATTTATGAGATTTAATTCATAATAATTCCATTACCAATAAAGCATACCATTTAAATTATATTATTCCATAATATAATTTTCATCTTAAATAAATTAACTAATATTATTCAGTTAATTTCTTTTGCCACCATATTCCTTTTTCATAAATAATTTTTCTTCACTTTCTTTAACAGTTTAATTAACTATTAAATCTCACATCTCATAATAAGAATTTTATTTATTAAATTTTTATTTTAATAATTTTTGAAAATTCGGGTTGTCACAGCTTGTTTCAAGACATTCGCACCCTAGATGTTGACATAAAGGGGGAGAATACTGAGAAAAGTAAAAGGAAGCAGGTTGTTCACTCCCAAAGAATCAACCAGCAGCCTCGCAATTAGTCTCTAAGAGCAGCAGAACATCAACCAATTCTAATGACAAATCAAGATTCCAATCTAATTAATCAATAAGGAGTATCTCCCACGGGTATGAACATGCCCATTGGCGATCCTGCCTTCACGAACAGACATGATCATAATGAACCTCTGGAGCAACATGAGCCGGAAGAACTTGCAAAGCAAAATGAAAAAAAGCAGGAAAATGAGGGAATACAAACATGAGCATCCTCCAATATTCAAGAAATCTAGAAGATAAGTGTTGGATAAAATCTAGTTACGCACAACACGCAAGTATACGTGGTCAACAAGTAATATAGTAATGAATAGAGTATCGTTCCCACGAGGACAAATTAGCAAGAAAATTTAACTTCACAATTATCAATCTTCTATTAATCCTAATTCTATTAAACTATTCAATTCAATGGTTTAAAATTATAGAAACTAAATTAATAAATAAACAAACTATCACAAAATAATCACAAATATCAAAATCCGGAATTTCAATCAAATAATGGAGAATTAGACTTATGATTTCACCCTAAGCTCACTCTGATTGTCAAACCTTTATTTCAATTCAACTCAATATCCCAGTTTATTAATCAAGAACACGAATGTAGTACTAGCCACCTCTCGATGCACTAATACCGTATTAACTTAAATCCATAATTTAGATAGAAACAAGTTAAACACCTAAATCAACCAACTCACTATATCTCTATGTGAACTGAAATTAAAGAATGTTTAAGATTAAGTTCTCTATCCTATTACACGCGATGTCAAGCATATCTCTACCTTAACATTAATCAAGAATCTGCTATTCACAAAATTCATGAACACATGCTATATTAACTAAGTCTAGATTTGAATATCCTCTCTCGGTTCCATACAAATCCACAAAGAATTGTTGATCAGGAAAATCATAAATTCAAGCTCAAATTAATATAGATAAACTGAACATACTTTATTGAACTGGAAATCAAGATTATAAAATCATCGTTTCACCTAAGGATCCATCATAACCCTAAAAAGTGAATTAGTTCATAACGAATAAAATAAACACTGAATAAATCATAAAAAAACATCCTTGCAATTACAAATATAGAACTAAGATGAAGAATAATGATGAACACCCTTCACGTAGCCTATGTAAAACCCCAAATTTTTGAATAAGTGTAAATTTTTTATAAATATTATTTTTGAATATTATGGAGTGAAATTGATATAATGTTATAGTTGTGGGTAATATTTATAAATTTTGCATAGTATGCAAGTTGTTATTGGAAGACCCCAACTTTTATAAATAAAGATGAATTTTCTATAAATATCATTTTTTGAATATTATGGAGTTAATTTGATATAATATTATAGTTGTGGGTAATATTTATAAATTTTACAAAGTACGCAAGTTGTTATATAATATTCGATTGGTCGGGAAATATTTGTTTAAACAGGGAATATTCGTACAACGGCACAATCATTAGTGGACCCCACAACGGAATTATTGTCGGATTGAGAAAGCGACAAAAATATTTTATTAAAAATAACGGCGAAAGTTTTACCATTGATACTGTTGAACTACTCGGTAGTAAAAGTACAGTAATACGTGTGGTTGCATAGTAGCACACGGTATTGATTATTAGTGCTTATGTAAGAAGTCACTCAGTTTGATTCAATTATTGTCAGTTAATAATATGAATTATTTAGCGATAATGAAATTTTGTTTTATTCGTATTATTAACATAATAAAACAGAAACATCTTTTTATATAAAACAGAATACTTTATTAAAATTATTCTATAAATAGAATATATTATATTTTATTTAAAAGATTTTTCTTTAAATATGGACCGTCAGATTAAAGTAATCAATCTAGACCGTTCATGTATTAGTTACTATGCATTCCATTTTTCTATAAATAGCAGCTCATTCCTTCATTATTTCTTACGAATTCACTGAACTCTAGAGAGAGAAACTATAGAGAGAGAGAAGAAAAGTATTCTGCTACTTAACTACTTCCTTATTTCAGTTCTTCTTTAAAACGGTAAGGGGTGTTATTCTTTCTTATTCAGGAAGAGAACTGTTGTTATTCCATTTCTTATTATTCTGTTAGAATAACCTGTATACGCGGTCTACCCTATACTTGGTGATATTCTTCTATTATTCTGTTGGAATATTATGTCTGTGCATTTTACGCCGGACCTGGTTCCGTCTTTATATTATTCTGTTAGAATATCCTGTCTGTGTGTTTTACACCAGACCTGGTTCCGTCTTTATTATTATTCTATTGGAACATCCTGTCTGTGTGTTTTACACCAGACTTGGTTCCGTCTTTATTATTATTCTGTTGGAACATCCTGTCTGTGTGTTTTACACCGGACCTGGTTCCGTCTTTATTATTATTCTGTTAGAATATCCTGTTTGTGCGTTTTACACCGGACCTGGTTCCGTCTTTAATATTATTCTGTTGGAATATCCTGTCTGTGCGTTTTACGGTGGACCTGGTTCCGTCTTTATTATTATTCTGTTGGAATATCCTGTATGTACGTTTTACGCCAGACCTGGTTCCATTATTTATTATTCTATTGGAATAACCTGTCTGTGCGGTCTATCGTATGCATGGTGATTTCTTTTGTTATTCCATTCTTTATTATACTCAGTTGGTTAAGTTTTGACTTCTATACTCCATGAAATTTGTGGAATATCCTTGATAATTGTGTTTCATCCAGTATCTTCTCATGAAAATATTCTTCTAAGCATTCTTGAATTTTACTCCACAAAGCAGTGTCATGTTGACAATTTGGACGTTGTTAATTCTTGGATAAATAAATTCTTGAACTTATTTTATTGAATTCTTATATCATTGTCATCATCCTCATGTTTATAAAACGTTAAAAGTCATCTGTGGCCTGTAGTGCGTAGATGGACTTGGTATGATTATGACCAGGGATTATTCGGTATAACCATGACCGTAATGTTACAAATGATGTGGTAAAAGTCCTCATTGGCCCGTAGTGCATTGATGGACAGTTGTTGGCATGATCATGACCATTAATGAATACACGAATATCCTTGGCCGTAGTGCAGGGGTGATTCGATGATGTGAATTATTTTATTAAGCTGAGTCCCAGCGATAACAGTGTTGAAAAACCTTTTAAATCATAAAAGATAGTAGAGTTTATTTTATACTTGACTCTTTTAATGGATTGCTTGTTCCGCTGCAGTTAAACTTGATGTCTATTATATTTTATCAGTTTAACAGTGTTGAAGGCTAATGATAATTTATTTTGCATTATCTTAGTCATAATATTTCTTACTGGGCTAGTTGAGCTCACCCTTTCTTTCACTGTTCTCTTCAGGAAATGAGAACGTAGCTGGGGCAAGTTGGGGAACGGAGTGATGGTCCGAATGATAGTATTAGTTAGTAGTCCTCACTATTCTATGTAATAGTGTGTTAATAAATATAATGAGGACTCTTTTTGAGTATGAATACTTTCTAGTAGACAATATTTATATTCAAACTCACAGTTTATGTTTTGTCATATTGTACACGACAGTTGTATTATTAAGTTGTATTTGAATTCTGTACCTTGTATCTAACGACTCAAAATGGGTGATGTATACTTATTTTGGGGGCGTCACAGTTATATTATATTCGATTGGTCTAGGAATATTCGTTTTAGCAGGGAATATTCGTACAACAGCGCAATCATTAGTGGACCCCACAACAGAATTATTGTCGGATTGAGAAAACGACAAAAATATTTTTATGAAAATAACGGCAGAAGTTTTACCATTGATACTGTTGAACTACTCGGTAGTAAAAATACAGTAATATGCGTGGTTGCATAGTAGCACACAATATTGATTATTGATGCTTACGTGAGAAGTCACACAGTTTTGTTCAATTATTGCTATAGTAATTGTTATCAATTTTGATTATTATATGGACCCCCATTTACCCATTTTTCAAAATAATCGATAGAAAATTATTTAAAGGTGGGGCCCAAATGTGGGGGCCACATGTGGGGCCCATATATGTTGAAAAACTAATTTTGAAATGGGGGTGGGAGGGAGTTACGTATAGGGGAGGGAATATATATATATATATATATATATATATATATATATATATATATATATATATGATGTGTGTATATATATAATATATGTGTATGTGGGAAATGGTGGGAAAGTTAGTATGATAGTGATGGGTGTAAGATATGAGTGGGTGTGTGATAGTGAAAGGTGTAAGAGTGTAGTGAAAGTGATTTTGGGGATGTGGGGGATTGATGTTGGTTTTGGGGGGATAAAAATCAAGTGGTGGTTATATATAAATTGAAAACATGTGTGGTTTATATATATATATATATATATATATATATATATATATATATATATATATATATATTATATTGTTGCTGAATTCTTATTGGTTGAAGGATGGACTTTTTGCATCCATGAGTTAGCAATTTTTTTTCATCCGTGAATTAATGCATCAATCAAGCATCCGTAAGTTATAAAATTGTTACGTCCGTATTATTTTCTAAACAGTACCCCTTCTATTCTCCTATAAATAGAAGCTAATTCCTTCATTATTTCTTACAAATTCACTGAAACTCTAGAGAGAGAAAAATTGTAGAGAAACTATAGTAAAGTATTCTGCTACTTCCCTACTCTTATATTCAGTTTCTTTTACGGTAAGGGGTATTATTTCTTTTGTATTCATGAAGAGAACTTCTGTTATTCCATTCTTTATTATTCTGCTGGAATAACTAGTATACTCGAACTACCCTATACTTGGTGACATTCTTCTATTATTCTGTCTTTATTATTCTTTTGGAACATCATGTCTGTGTGTTTTACACTGGACTTGGTTCCGTCTTTATTATTATTCTGTTGGAACATCATGTCTGTGTGTTTTACACTGGACCTGCTTCCGTCTTTATTATTATTCTGTTGGAACATCCTGTATGTGTGTTTTACACCGGACCTGGTTCCGTCTTTATTATTAATCTGTTGGAACATCCTGTCTATGTGTTTTACACCGGACCTGATTTCGTCTTTATTATTCTGTTGGACCATCCTGTCGATGCGAATTTCGCCTATCCTGGTTCCGTTACTTATTATTCTGTTGGAATAACCTGTCTATGTAAAGTACCGCATGCATGGTGATTTCTTTTGTTATTCCATTCTTTATTAAACTCAGTTGGTTAAAGTTTTGATTTCTATACTCCATGAAATTAGTGGAATATCCTTGATATTTGCGCTTCATCCAGTATCTTTTCATAGAAATATTCTTCTAAGCATTCTTGAATTTTACTCCACAAAGTAGTATCATGTTGACAATTTGGACGTTGTTGGTTCCCGGATAAATTAATTCTTGAACTTATTTTATTAAATTCTTATATCATTTTCATCATCCTCATGTTTATATTTTGTTGAAAGTCATCTGTGGCCTGTAGTGCATAGATGGACTTGGTATGATTATGACCAGAGATTATTCAGTATAATCATGACCGTAATGTTACAAATGATGTGGTAAAAGTCCTCATTGGCCCGTAGTGCATTGATGGACAGTTGTTGGCATGATCATGACCATTAATGAATACACAAATATTCTTAGCCCGTAGTGCATGGATAATTGTGGTCATGATACTAAATAATATCCTTGGCCGTAGTGCCGGGGTGATTCGATGATGTGAAATATTTATTAAGCTGAGTCCCAGCGATAATAGTGATGAAAAACCTTTTAAATCATAAAAGATAGTAGATTTTATTTTCTACTTGACTCTTTTAATGGATTGCATGTTCCGCTGCAGCTAAACTTGATATCTATTATATTTTATCTGTTTAACATTGTTGGATACTAATGATAATTTATTCTGCATTATCTTAGTCATAATATTTCTTACTGGTCTAGTTGAGCTCACCCTTTCTTTCACTGTTCTCTTCAGGAAATAAGAATATAGTTGGGACGAGTCGAGAATCGGAGTGATGGACCAGATGATAGCATTAGTAGTCCTCACTATTCTATGTAATAGTGTGATAATAAATGTAATGAGGACTCCTTTTGAGTATGGATACTCTCTAGTAGATAATATTTGTATTCAAACTCACAGTTTATGTTTTGTCATATTGTACACGACAGTTATATTATTAAGTTGTATTTGAATTCTTTACCTTGTATTTGACGACTCAAGATGGGTGATGTATACTTATTTTGGGGGCGTCACAGTTATATTATATTCGATTGGTCTGGTAATATTCATTTTAGCAGGGAATATTCGTACAATAGCGCAATCATTGGTGGACCCCACAACAGAATTATTGTCGGATTGAGAAAACGACAAAAATATTTTTATAAAAATCACGGCAGAAGTTTTACCATTGATACTGTTGAACTACTCGGTAGTAAAAGTATAGTAATATGCGTGGTTGCATAGTAGCACACGATATTGATTATTGATGCTTACGTGAGAAGTCACTCAGTTTTGTTCAATTATTGCTATAGTAATTGTTGTCAATTTAGATTATTATATGGACCCCCATTTACCTATATTTCAAAATAATCGGTAAAAAAATATTTAAAGGTGGGGCCCATATGTGGGGGCCACATGTGGGGCCCATATATGTTGAAAAACTAATTTTGAAATGGGGGTGGGAGGGAGTTACGTATAGGGGAGGAAATATATATATATATATGATGTGTGTATATATATAATATATGTGTAAGTGGGAAATGGTGGGAAAGTTAGTATGATAGTGATGGGTGTAAGATATGAGTGGGTGTGTGATAGTGAAAGGTGTAAGAGTGTAGTGAAAGTGATTTTGGGGGTGTGGGGGATTGATGTTGGTTTTGGGGGGATAAAAATCAAGTGGTGGTTATATAGTATGGTTATATATAAATTGAAAACATGTGTGGTTTATATATATATATATATATATATATATATATATATATATATATATATATATATAATATTGTTAGTTAATTCTTATTGGTTGAAGGATGGACTTTTTGCATCCATGAGTTAGCATTTTTTTTTTATTCGTGAATTAATGCATCAGTCAAGCATCCGTAAGTTATAAAATTGTTGCGTCCGTATTATTTTCTAAACAGTACCCCTTCTATTCTTCTATAAATAGAAGCTAATTCCTTCATTATTTCTTACAAATTCACTGAAACTCTAGAGAGAGAAAAATTATAGAGAAACTATAGCAAAGTATTCTGCTACTTCCCTACTCTTATATTCAGTTTCTTTTACGGTAAGGGGTATTATTTCTTTTGTATTCATGAAGAGAACTTCTGTTATTCCATTCTTTATTATTCTGCTGGAATAACCAGTATACGCGAACTACCCTATACTTGGTGATATTCTACTATTATTCTGTGTTTATTATTCTGTTGGAACATCTTGTCTGTGTGTTTTACACTGGACCTGGTTCCGTCTTTATTATTATTCTGTTGGAACATCATGTCTGTGTGTTTTACACCGGACCTGGTTCCGTCTTTATTATTATTCTGTTGGAACATCCTGTATGTGTGTTTTACACCGGACCTAGTTCCGTCTGTATTATTAATCTGTTGGAACATCCTGTCTGTGTGTTTTACACCGGACCTGGTTTCGTCTTTATTATTCCGTTGGACCATCCTGTCGGTGCGAATTTCGCCTGACCTGGTTCCGTTACTTATTATTCTGTTGAAATAACCTGTCTATGCAAAGTACCGCATGCATGGTGATTTCTTTTGTTATTCCATTCTTTATTATACTCAGTTGGTTAAAGTTTTGATTTCTATACTCCATGAAATTAGTGGAATATCCTTGATATTTGCGCTTCATCCAGTATCTTTTCATGGAAATATTCTTCTAAGCATTCTTGAATTTTACTCCACAAAGTAGTATCATGTTGACAATTTGGACGTTGTTAGTTCCTGAATAAATTAATTCTTGAACTTGTTTTATTGAATTCTTATATCATTGTCATCATCCTCATGTTTATATTCTGTTGAAAGTTATCTGTGGTCTGTAGTGTATAGATGGACTTTGTGACGCCCCCAAAATAGGTATACAACACCCATTCTGAGTCGCCAAATACATGGTACAGAAAGCAAACTACAACTTCAATAATACAATTGTCGTGCAAAATACGACAACACATACTGTGAGTTTAAATACAAATATTGTCTTCTAGACAATATCCACACTCAAATAAATCCTCATTACAATTATTCAAACACTATTTTACAGAAATAGTGAGGACTGCTAATACATCTTTCTAGAACCATCACTCCATACCCCGACTAGATCCTGCTATGTTCTCACCTCCTGAGAAGAAAAATGGAACAAAAAGGAAAAGGGTGAGCTCAACTAGCCCAGTAAAGAATATTATGACTAAGATAATATACAACAAATTATCGTTAGTCTTCAACAGGGAAAAATCTGATAAAATATAATCGACAACAAGTTTTAGATCAACAACTGCAGCGGAAACAGCAAACCATTAGAAGAGTCAAGTAGAGAAAGAATTCTACTATCTTCTAAGATTTAAAAGTCCATCATCAATATTTTATCCCTGTAACATCAATTAATAATCATCTTTAACCAAATATTCATCTTTACACTACAGGCCAAAGATATTCATTTGTATCATCAGTCGGTCATGTTCATCTCAACACCTGTTCATCTTTGCACTACAGGCCAAAGATATTCATCAAGTAATTATACATCTTTGCACAACAGGCCAAAGATATTCAGTAATATCATCATTTAGGACTGAGGATGATGAAAAATATCTTAAAGAGAACGAATCCAGTGAGACAGAAGGATAAATAATAGGGAGTCGTATAACAGTTTATCCAAGATCAATAATACTTCATAATAATCAATTGTGAAGCAGAATTCAAAAATAATGATCAAAACATGGATACAATCAAAGATAGTAACCATAATAGACATCTTGGACAAAAAGGGAAAATTTTATTTTTCGGTGAATAGTGCCGTATTCGTGAATAGTGACGTATACGTGAATAGTGCCGTATACGTGAATAGTAACCCCCGACACAAAAAGTTCCAAATTTGATAAAAACTCATATCAATATTTCAGCATAATGATATTGAAGAAAATAATATCATTAAGAAGAAAATAATATCCCTTACCTCAAAATATCAGTACTTCTGGTCGGAATACCGGTATAAGGCTGAAAGAAACTTGCTCTGATGAATAGAAACTCTCAAAGTATCTAAATACTCACAAAATACACTCAATAATCTAGAGAGAGAAAGAGAAAAAACTTGTTTCTGGTGTGATTTTCAATTCTAACTTAGCCCTCTATTTATAGGAAAATTTTGGTAGGTTTGACCTGCAACCTGATGGCTTTACCTGCTACTATTCCCACCCACCACATTTGAAATATAATTCAGCACATTTCTTCACCAACCACAAGTGGGGCCCACCAATTCTAGAATTTTCCACCAAAATGATAAACTCCGAAAATTCAACAATTTCTGAACCAGTCATCTTGTAAAATTCGTAATAAATCATACGTTCATTTTTAACGGTTCAAAATTTGTGGACATATACTCAACTTATATATGTATAACATATCCAAAAATTACCACGATCCAACGGTCGGATTAAAAATTATAACCCCCGCAAACTATCTCAAAAACCCTGATTTTTAATACCTCCATTCCGACAAAAATACTGACAAAAACCTCAACATTAACTCCTTCATTTTTAACCACAAAAATATATCCCTCATTTTATATCCACATAAAATAAATATTTCCTTATCATATGAATCAATAATTAATTATTCACAAATAATATTACAGAATCACATTTATGACAACCAGGCCGTTCCCAGGAAAGAGGGGGCTATCCAATAAGGATTTCTCCTTACTGGCGCGCAATTAGATGACCAAACCTCTCCTTAGACAGAACTTTCTAGACATTGCCAATAATGTTATCTAATAATATTATTCAAATAATATGAATTATTGATCTGATAAATGAAAATACTGTGCAGCAACAATTATTGAAACAACAATAATATAAAATATCAACGCAGCAATTATTGAATCAATAAAATAAAATATTGAATAATAACTACTGTAACAATTATTGAGTAGTGCCTTCTTACGTAAGAATCAATAATTGGTGCAATACCGTTTGCTACTTTATTTTAACCACCGGGTATTCTAACAGTATTAACGGTAACAACAACTTATACTTGTCGTTTTTTTCATCCAATCGCTTTTCGTTATGGGGCCCACACAAGGCTGCGTCGTCATACGAATATTCCCCGACAGCAAGAATATTCCACGACTAACCGAATATTCACCGACCAAAAATAAATATTTTATAACCACTTGCTTATTTTGCAAAATTTGCACATTTCACCCATAACCAAAGTATTATATCAAATTAACCCCTTATTATTCACAATAATATTTAGAGAAAATTTGATTTTATTCATTAATAAGTTGGGGTCTTACAGACTTGGTATGATTATGACCAGGGATTATTCAGTATAATCATGACCGTAATGTTACAAATGATGTGGTAAAAGTCCTCATTGGCCCGTAGTGCATTGATGGACAGTTGTTGGCATGATCATGACCATTAATAAATACACAAATATTCTTAGCCCGTAGTGCATGGATAATTGTGGTTATGATACTAAAGAATATCCTTGGCCGTAGTGCAGGGGTTATTCGATGATGTGAAATATTTATTAAGCTGAGTCTCAGCGATAATAGTGATGAAAAACCTTTTAAATCATAAAAGATAGTCAAATTTATTTTCTACTTGACTCTTTTAATGGATTGCTTGTTCCGCTGCAGTTAAACTTGATATCTATTATATTTTATCAGTTTAACATTGTTGGAGACTAATGATAATTTATTCTACATTATCTTAGTCATAATATTTCTTATTGGGCTAGTTGAGCTCACCCTTTCTTTCACTGTTCTCTTCAGGAAATGAGAATATAGTTGGGACAGGTCGAGAATCGGAGTGATGGACCAGATGATAGCATTAGTAGTCCTCACTATTCTATATAATAGTGTGATAATAAATATAATGAGGACTCCTTTTGAGTATGGATACTCTCTAGTAGATAATATTTGTATTCAAACTCACAGTTTATGTTTTGTCATATTGTACGCGACTGTTGTATTATTAAGTTGTATTTGAATTCTGTACCTTGTATCTTACGACTCAAGATGGGTGATGTATACTTATTTTGGGGGCGTCATAGTTATATTATATTCGATTGGTCTGGAAATATTCGTTTTAGCAGGGAATATTCGTACAACAGTGCAATCACTGGTGGACCCCACAACAGAATTATTGTCGGATTGAGAAAACGACAAAAATATTTTTATAAAAATAACGGCAGAAGTTTTACCATTGATACTGTTGAACTACTCGGTAGTAAAAGTACAGTAATATGTGTGGTTGCATAGTAGCACACGGTATTGATTATTGATGCTTACGTGAGAAGTCACTCAGTTTTATTCAATTATTGCTATAGTAATTATTGTCAATTTTGATTATTATATGGACCCCCATTTACCCATTTTTCAAAATAATCGGTAGAAAATTATTTAAAGGTGGGACCCACATGTGGGGGAGACATGTGGGGCCCATATACGTTGAAAAACTAATTTTGAAATGGGGGTGGGAGGGAGTTACGTATAGGGGAGGGAATATATATATATATATATATATATATATTATATATATATATATATATATATATATATATGATGTGTGTATATATATAATATATGTGTAAGTGGAAAATGGTGGGAAAGTTAGTATGATAGTGATAGGTGTAAGATATGAGTAGGTGTGTGATAGTGAAAGGTGTAAGAGTGTAGTGAAAGTGATTTTGGGGGTGTGGGGGATTGATGTTGGTTTTGGGGGGATAAAAATCAAGTGGTGGTTATATAGTATGGTTATATATAAATTGAAAACATGTGTGGTTTATATATATTATATTGTTGCTTAATTCTTATTGGTTGAAGGATGGACTTTTTGCATCCATGAGTTAGCATTTTTTTTTCATTCGTGAATTAATGCATCAGTCAAGCATCCGTAAGTTATAAAATTGTTGCGCCCGTATTATTTTCTAAACAGTACCCCTTCTATTCTCCTATAAATAGAAGCTAATTCCTTCATTATTTCTTACAAATTCACTGAAACTCTAGAGAGAGAAAAATTATAGAGAAACTATAGCAAAGTATTCTGCTACTTCCCTACTCTTATATTCAGTTTCTTTTATGGTAAGGGGTATTATTTCTTTTGTATTCATGAAGAGAATTTCTGTTATTCCATTCTTTATTATTCTGCTGGAATAACCAGTATACGCGAACTATCCTATACTTGGGGATATTCTTCTATTATTCTGTTGGAACATCCTGTCTGTGTGTTTTACACTGGACCTGGTTCCGTCTTTATTATTATTCTGTTAGAACATCATGTCTGTGTGTTTTACATCGGACCTAGTTCCGTCTTAAATATTATTCTGTTGGAACATCCTTTATGTGTGTTTTACACCGGACCTGGTTCCGTCTTTATTATTAATCTGTTGGAACATCCTGTCTGTGTGTTTTACACCGGACCTGGTTTCGTCTTTATTATTCTGTTGGACCATCCTGTCGGTGCGAATTTCACCTGACCTGGTTCCGTTACTTATTATTCTGTTGGAATAACCTGTCTATGCAAAGTACCGCATGCATGGTGATTTCTTTTGTTATTCCATTCTTTATTATACTCAGTTGGTTAAAGTTTTGATTTCTATACTCCATGAAATTAGTGGAATATCCTTGATATTTGCGCTTCATCTAGTATCTTTTCATGGAAATATTCTTCTAAGCATTCTTGAATTTTACTCCACAAAGTAGTATCATATTGACAATTTGGACGTTGTTGGTTCCTGAATAAATTAATTCTTGAACTTGTTTTATTGAATTCGTATATCATTGTCATCATCCTCATGTTTATATTCTGTTGAAAGTCATCTGTGGCCTGTAGTGCATAGATGGACTTGGTATGATTATGACCAGGGATTATTCAGTATAATCATGATCGTAATGTTACAAATGATGTGGTAAAAGTCCTCATTGGCCCGTAGTGCATTGATGGACAGTTGTTGGCATGATCATGACCATTAATGAATACACAAATATTCTTGGCCCGTAGTGCATGGATAATTGTGGTTATGATACTAAAGAATATCATTGGCCGTAGTGCAAGGGTGATTCGATGATGTGAAATATTTATTAAGCTGAGTCTCAGCGATAATAGTGATGAAAAACCTTTTAAATCATAAAAGATAGTCAAATTTATTTTCTACTTGACTCTTTTAATGGATTGCTTGTTCCGCTGCAGTTAAACTTGATATCTATTATATTTTATCAGTTTAACATTGTTGGAGACTAATGATAATTTATTCTACATTATCTTAGTCATAATATTTCTTATTGGGCTAGTTGAGCTCACCCTTTCTTTCACTGTTCTCTTCAGGAAATGAGAATATAGTTGGGACAGGTCGAGAATCGGAGTGATGGACCAGATGATAGCATTAGTAGTCCTCACTATTCTATATAATAGTGTGATAATAAATATAATGAGGACTCCTTTTGAGTATGGATACTCTCTAGTAGATAATATTTGTATTCAAACTCACAGTTTATGTTTTGTCATATTGTACGCGACTGTTGTATTATTAAGTTGTATTTGAATTCTGTACCTTGTATCTTACGACTCAAGATGGGTGATGTATACTTATTTTGGGGGCGTCATAGTTATATTATATTCGATTGGTCTGGAAATATTCGTTTTAGCAGGGAATATTCGTACAACAGTGCAATCACTGGTGGACCCCACAACAGAATTATTGTCGGATTGAGAAAACGACAAAAATATTTTTATAAAAATAACGGCAGAAGTTTTACCATTGATACTGTTGAACTACTCGGTAGTAAAAGTACAGTAATATGTGTGGTTGCATAGTAGCACACGGTATTGATTATTGATGCTTACGTGAGAAGTCACTCAGTTTTATTCAATTATTGCTATAGTAATTATTGTCAATTTTGATTATTATATGGACCCCCATTTACCCATTTTTCAAAATAATCGGTAGAAAATTATTTAAAGGTGGGACCCACATGTGGGGGAGACATGTGGGGCCCATATACGTTGAAAAACTAATTTTGAAATGGGGGTGGGAGGGAGTTACGTATAGGGGAGGGAATATATATATATATATATATATATATATATATATATATATATATATATATATATATATATATATATATGATGTGTGTATATATATAATATATGTGTAAGTGGAAAATGGTGGGAAAGTTAGTATGATAGTGATAGGTGTAAGATATGAGTAGGTGTGTGATAGTGAAAGGTGTAAGAGTGTAGTGAAAGTGATTTTGGGGGTGTGGGGGATTGATGTTGGTTTTGGGGGGATAAAAATCAAGTGGTGGTTATATAGTATGGTTATATATAAATTGAAAACATGTGTGGTTTATATATATTATATTGTTGCTTAATTCTTATTGGTTGAAGGATGGACTTTTTGCATCCATGAGTTAGCATTTTTTTTCATTCGTGAATTAATGCATCAGTCAAGCATCCGTAAGTTATAAAATTGTTGCGCCCGTATTATTTTCTAAACAGTACCCCTTCTATTCTCCTATAAATAGAAGCTAATTCCTTCATTATTTCTTACAAATTCACTGAAACTCTAGAGAGAGAAAAATTATAGAGAAACTATAGCAAAGTATTCTGCTACTTCCCTACTCTTATATTCAGTTTCTTTTATGGTAAGGGGTATTATTTCTTTTGTATTCATGAAGAGAATTTCTGTTATTCCATTCTTTATTATTCTGCTGGAATAACCAGTATACGCGAACTATCCTATACTTGGGGATATTCTTCTATTATTCTGTTGGAACATCCTGTCTGTGTGTTTTACACTGGACCTGGTTCCGTCTTTATTATTATTCTGTTAGAACATCATGTCTGTGTGTTTTACATCGGACCTAGTTCCGTCTTAAATATTATTCTGTTGGAACATCCTTTATGTGTGTTTTACACCGGACCTGGTTCCGTCTTTATTATTAATCTGTTGGAACATCCTGTCTGTGTGTTTTACACCGGACCTGGTTTCGTCTTTATTATTCTGTTGGACCATCCTGTCGGTGCGAATTTCACCTGACCTGGTTCCGTTACTTATTATTCTGTTGGAATAACCTGTCTATGCAAAGTACCGCATGCATGGTGATTTCTTTTGTTATTCCATTCTTTATTATACTCAGTTGGTTAAAGTTTTGATTTCTATACTCCATGAAATTAGTGGAATATCCTTGATATTTGCGCTTCATCTAGTATCTTTTCATGGAAATATTCTTGTAAGCATTCTTGAATTTTACTCCTCAAAGTAGTATCATGTTGACAATTTGGACGTTCTTGGTTCCTGAATAAATTAATTCTTGACCTTGTTTTATTGAATTCGTATATCATTGTCATCATCCTCATGTTTATATTCTGTTGAAAGTCATCTGTGGCCTGTAGTGCATAGATGGACTTGGTATGATTATGACCAGGGATTATTCAGTATAATCATGACCGTAATGTTACAAATGATGTGGTAAAAGTCCTCATTAGCCCGTAGTGCATTGATGGACAGTTGTTTGCATGATCATGACCATTAATGAATACACAAATATTCTTGGCCCGTAGTGCATGGATAATTGTGGTCATGATACTAGAGAATATCCTTGGCCGTAGTGCAAGGGTGATTCGATGATGTGAAATATTTATTAAGCTGAGTCTCAGCGATAATAGTGATGAAAATCTTTTAAATCATAAAAGATAGTAGATTTTATTTTCTACTTGACTCTTTTAATGGATTGCTTGTTCCGCTGCAGTTAAACTTGATATCTATTATATTTTATCAGTTTAAATTGTTGGAGACTAATGATAATTTATTCTGCATTATCTTAGTCATAATATTTCTTACTGGGCTAGTTGAGCTCACCCTTTCTTTCACTGTTTTCTTCAGGAAATGAGAATATAGTTGGGACGAGTCGAGAATCGGAGTGATAGACCAGATGATAGCATTAGTATTCCTCACTATTCTATGTAATAGTGTGATAATAAATGTAATGAGGACTCCTTTTGAGTATGGATACTCTCTAGTAGACAATATTTGTATTCAAACTCACAGTTTATGTTTTGTCGTATTGTACACAATAGTTGTATTATTAAGTTGTATTTGAATTCTGTACCATGTATATGGCAATTCAAGATGGGTGATGTATACCTAATTTTGGTGGAGTCACAGTTGGTATCAAAGCTTAGGGATATGATCCCTGGCTAAGATGTGAGACTAGAACTAGGAGGGGAGAGACGGTGAATTCCTTCGCTAGTATGACCTACCTAAGTTTATTTGGTATTTAAGTGGTCGGTCAAAGTATAGGGATAATATGTTATATGTTAATTAATCTTTGTTTTGTGGCAGTATCTGAAAATGACATCCGAGAATGTTGAGAATAGTAATGGAGTACAAGAGACCGTTGAGCCTCCACAGATCAATAATCAGGATAATGTGCATTAGGAAGGCAACATTCCTCAGGCAAACAACAACACTGACCAAATAATTAACGATGGAATGTTCAGAGGCTTTATGCAATTCATGCAGCAGCAGGCGAGAACGGCTCCTGTCCAAAATATAGGTGGAAACACTGGAAACTCTTGGACGGTCACCGCTAAATAGTTCAAGGAGCTGGGACCACCGGAGTTTATTGGAGAACCAAAACCACTTAAGGCGGAAGCATGGATAAAGTAGATTACCAAGATATTTGATGTCTTGGGATGCTCAAAGGAATAAAAGGTTCCCTTCACCACCTTCATGTTGCGTGAAGAGGCAGATTATTGGTGGGAATTTGTAAAACGTACCCAGCCTGACGCACTCAAGATGTCTTGGGAGAAGTTCCAAGAGCTATTCAACGACAAGTACTTTCCCGAGAGTATTCGTCACATGAAGGAGGTGGAGTTTATCAAGCTGGAGCAAACTAATATGACCATGTCGAAGTATGAGGCTAAATTTGCTGAGTTGTCCCGGTTTGCATCCCACTTGGTGGATAATGAAGAGCGAATGTTGCGAATGTTTTTGCGAGGTTTGAAACCTGAGATACGTCAACATCTTATTTCTCATAAACTGTGTTTGTATTCAGATGTTGTAAATAGGGCTCAGTTAGTAGAGCGCGATAAAGAGTCAACGCAATCAAAAGAGAACAGCCGACAAAATGATAATACCAGTGAGAGCAGTCATCGAAGCGGTGACAACAAGCGTGGAGGGAATCAACATGCCAGAAATGGTAACCACTTCGGTGGTAATCAGGGCCAAAATAATAAGAATGGACATTTCAAGAAGAGGAGATTCAACAATGATGGAAAGACGTCAGCACCAGCACCCATTGTTAAGGAAAGAGAACGACCACCTATCATATGCTTCAAATGCGGAGGAGAGGGACACATCAGTCCAAACTGCGCGATACCATCCAAAGCATGTTATAATTGTGGAAGAGAAGGTCACCTAGCTCGATTTTGTCGTTCACCAAAGACAAGTTCAGCTAGGATGGAGGCACCAAAGGCCGTCCCAAAAAAGTCAAAGCCAGTAGTGCAAGGGAAAGCGTTTGTAGTGACCTCCCAGAAAGCAAGGAACCCAAATGAGGTCATCACGAGTAAGCTTATCATAAACTCTAGCGAAGTCTATACCTTATTTGATACCGGTTCTACCCATTCTTTTATTTCTCCTACTTGCGCTCAACGTTTAAATTTGACTCTAGAGAAATTAGACTTTGACTTATCTGTTGAAACTCTGTTGGGAGAAACCTTCATTACATCCACGGTTTATAAGTCTTGTTTGGTTCAAATCGGTACCCTCACATTACCTGTTGATCTTATTTCATTGAAAATACTTGCATTTGATGTGATTCTAGGGATTGATTGGTTAACTACTCATCATGCTAAAATTGATTGTTTTCGTAAGGTTGTTTGCTTTTATATTCCTAATCAACCTATTATGTGAATTCAAGCGACCAAACCATTAAAATCAATCACTATCATCTCAAGCCATAAAGCTATTCGTTTAATGAAAAACGGATGTCAAGCTTTCTTAGCTCATGTCACAGATCTAAACAAAAATGCATCAGTTTTGAGTGATATTTCTATTGTTAATGAATTTCCTGACGTATTCCCTAAAGAACTTCCTGGCCTACCCCCAGAGCGTGAAATTAAATTTTGTATCGACCTTGAACCCGGTACAAAACCCATTTCCAAAGCCCCATATCGAATGGCTCCTATTGAACTTTAGGAGTTAAAGACTCAACTATAGGAATTGTTAGACATTGGCTTTATTCGTCCTAGTACTTCTCCTTGGGGTGTTCCTGTTCTATTCGTGAAGAAGAAAGATGGGAGTATGCGACTTTGTATTGATTATCGGGAGTTGAATCATGTCACCATCAAAAATAGGTACCCATTGCCACGTATGGATGACCTATTTGACCATTTGCAAGGAGCCAAATTCTTTTCAAAGATCGATCTTCATTCCGAATATCACCAATTGAAGATTAGAACCGATGACATTCCAAAGACAGCTTTCAGAACTCGGTACGGGCATTATGAATTCCTAATCATATCCTTTGGATTGACTAATGCTCCTGCTGTCTTCATGGATATGATGAACCGAGTATTCAAAGAATATTTAGATCACTTTGTGGTCGTCTTTGTTGATGACATCCTTATTTATTTCAAAAGCCGTGAAGATCATGAGCACACTTGAGGCTGATACTCCAAAAGCTTCGTGAATACAAGCTTTATGCCAAGTTGAAGAAATGCGAGTTCTGGCTTGAGGAAGTAGCTTTCCTTGGGCACGTGGTATCAAGTCATGGAATATCTGTTGACCTAGGAAAGAATGAAGCTATTCAAAGATGGGAGCAACCTAAATCAGTGACCGAAGTACGTAGCATTCTCGGCTTAGCTGGTTATTATCGAAAATTCGTAGTAGGGTTTTCTCAAATCGCTACTCCACTAACTCAGCTGACTCGGAAAGATATAAAGTTCGGTTGGAGTGAGGAATGTGAGAAGAGTTTTCAAGAACTCAAGAGGAGACTCATTTCAGCACATGTTCTGACAATACCATTTGGTTTGGAGGGATTTGTCATCTACAGTGATGCTTCGGGTAAAGGGTTAGGATGTGTTCTCATGCAACATGGGAAAGTCGTAGCCTATGCCTCACGACAACTCAAAGAATGTGAGAGGAATTATCCTACTCATAATCTAGAGTTTGCAGCTGTTGTCTTCGCACTAAAGATTTGGAGGCATTACTTGTATGGGGAGAAAGTGGAAATCTTTACGAATCATAAAAGCCTCAAATATTTCTTCACTCAAAAGGAACTCAGCATGCGACAACAACGTTGGCTTGAACTGTTGAAAGATTATGATCATACCATCCAATACCATCCTGGAAAAGCGAACGTGGTAGCTGATGCTGTAATAACCCGGATATTTTCTATAAAATTTAAATCAGAAATTTTGCATATAAATTTTTTTTATTTATTGATGAGAATATGTGTCAAGGAATGAGAACGATAAATGAAGTTATATTTAATTATTTGAAAAATTAGAAATAATTTTAGAATTATTAATTACTATTAATTATATTATTATGGTAATTAATTTCTGTAGCAGAAATATTTTTATTTAATATTTTCCACGAAAATATGATTTATATATGATTTAAATAATATATGAAGTGACAAATAGAATTATAATAATAAATAATTATTATACGAATTACTATTTACGGTAATTATTTTACATCAATTATTGATGCTGTGAACGATGGATGAGACAGATTTAAGGTCCAAACCCTGAATTGAGATTGTGATCAGGAGACAAGAATAATATTATAATAATTTTACGGTACTATATACGCGTGAACGGATAATGTCGGTTATTGACGGTCAATTAGGTCATAGCATATTACCGTGCTGTAAAACCCTAATTATTAAACTCAGTATGTTATAAGACTGAGTAGTGACTGTGTTATATGAATTCTTCTGCGTATTAGAATTTCTGTAATTAGAAGAAACCCTAATTATTGTTTTATGCTGATAATTAGGAAAAAACCCTAATTATTTATTTGAAAACTCTAATTGTTAATATTAAGAAACCCTATTTTTCTAATTAAAAACCCTAAATTTTAAATTAACGGGTTTAATTAGAATTTAATTGTACAATTACTGTTAAATTGTCCAACGCTTGGAAATCATTTGGGAAATTATGAGAATTATAATTTAATGGTTTAATACTATATTTAATTATATCGAACGAAATTGCCCTTGAGATTTAAGGTGAAATTACCAAAATGCCCTTATTGAATTATTAAAATAATTAAAGAATTTAACAATTCTAGAAATAATGAGAAATGTCTAAAATACCTTATTACATTATTGGTAGAATCTAGCAACATTGGATGCCATGAATAAATAAAATAAAAAAATCAAAAATAAAAATAATTTCAAAATTTCCATTTTGCCCTTTAGTGTATTATTTGAGCATTGTTACTAGAATCTCCAAATAGTTGGCCATCTAGAATTCACCTAGACACTATAACAATTACCAGCAATAATCAGCCACCAATTGAGCATCCAAAGCCTCTAAAATCATTCTATAAATAGATTGGAAGGGGAGAATTATTGTTGTACACTAACATTTTCAACTATACTCATCCTACACTCTCTCAAGCTCCTAGCTACGAAATTCTCTAGCAAATCAGTCCCTAAGATCAGCCCCACGACCAGCCATAACAAACAAAAGCCAGAAATCAAAAATTGATCAAAGAAAGGTATTAAATTCTATGTTAATTTCTGCCCATTTTTAATATTTTGATGTTATGATTAAATGTTATAATATGTGTTATGAAGGGTCTATAAGTGTTCTGGGATGTTAGATCATGAACCCATAACATCTAGATGCACGAAAATCATGATTTTGCAAACTGACATGAACCCTAAAAATGTTGTCTGACAGCCGAATGTCAGGCCTTGTAGATCCTAATCTGTTACGTGTTTTTGCTGTTTAAAGGTTTGACGTTGTAGTATGTCAGTAGCACTTTAATCTCCAAAAAGAATCAGTGTCATACCATGTCTAGATCATCAGATATAAGCAGTCAAAACCCCTTTGACCGAGCACGAAGTCTGGTTTCTGGGTAACCCAGAAACCAAGAACTCGTCTGACAACATTTTGTAAGCCTTTGATCTTGCAGTGTTTTCATGTTTTGGCCATGTTTTTGTTTTGGTATTGTAGCTGGATATAAGGACTACACATGTATGCTATTAGATCACTCAAATTATAACTGGAACAAAAGATAATCACGGTCAAACTAGCATTGACCAACTGCCTTATGAAAATTCTGGAAAACCCAGAATTCATCAAGAACACGTTTCTGACAGCAGGTTTGACCGGCTAAATCTTACACATGTGATGTTAACTTGATGATGTGATGATTTAGAGTTCCTCTTTAGCATCTATATTACATAATTGAACAATTAAAATACATTATGAAAGCTCAGAATGCTAAGATTTAAGAGCTCAAAGTAAGTACCTCAATTTCTGAAAATTCCATAATCATGAAGAACAGACTTGTCAGATAGTTTATTGGCTCAGATCATTCAATTGTGATGTTGTTTAGCCATATTTCTTGGTTTGGTGTTGTAATATTACAAGAGTACTACAACTTTCATTTGAATTTCAAATCCAGAAAACATCAAGAACACAGTTGAATTAATGGTCAAACGTGCACCCTTGAATACTGCCTTGTCAGTGTTCTTGAGCTCAAGAACACCTATAGCGACAGACAAGCGTCGCTATAGGCCTTTAGCGACAGACTTATTTTCCTATTTTCCGGAAATTGATTTAAAAATTAGAAAAATTAGTTTTTAATTATTAAAAATACCAAATAAATTCCGAAAAATAATTTTAAATTATGAAAAATAGTTTTTAATTATTTATAGTATATTTCATAAATATTTAATATTTTTGGAATATAAAAAGTATTTATTTATTTAATAATAAATTATTGAAAAATAGTTTTTAATTCATGAAAAATCATGAAAAATAATATTATTGTGTTAGAATATATTTGAGAATATCTGTGATGAATTTTAATATTTTGTGATAAAATTCACTATTTAATTGATATTAATAGTGTTTACATATTTATTTAATACATTAAATAAATTATGGAAAATAGAATAAATGATTTTAAAAATCATTTAATGTATTATAAAAATATTTTAAGTTATAAAATATAACTTTTGATATTTTGTCATGAAAAATAGTATTAATTTAATATTAATGATATTAATTTGATATTAATGATATTTAGTTTATTTAATAATTATATTAAATAAATAGTTTAAAAATGGTTTTATTTATTTAAAAATCATTTAAAAAGGATATTTATGAATTAAAAATATTTTAAGTTATAATTAATAACTTTTAATATTTGGATAAATAGTGCATTAATACTTTAATATTAGTGATAATTACTTAAAAATAAATTAAAATGTTTTAAAAATCATTTAAGTGTATTATAAATGTTTTAAAAATATTTAGAGTTATTATAAATAACTTTTATATTTTGGCAATGATTTCATTAATAGTTTAATATTAATTGAATATTAATGATAATAGAATTGATTGATGTTTAAATCATTTAATTATGATTCCGATTGCATGACAAATTATGATAAATGTTTTAAAATTATTTTAAGTCATTTAAAAATAATATGACTACTATGATACGGATTAGAGTCTTAGACTCAAGTATTACATGACTAAGCTGTCGATACACCGACATGCCTCAGAATTTTACCCGAACTTAGATATTCTGACTGTGTTAAGGTTTATTTTGAATAAATGATTGTTAAACATATGTGATAACATGATTAGGTTATGTATTAACTGTAATAGACAGTGTTATGTGATATTATATATTGTTCTAATCGAACGAACGATCTCATTAATGATAGGTCGTGAGAAAAGCGATAAATCATAATTACAAATCTGTAAGCAGCGTATCAGGCAAGTATTCTACCTTTGCATTTTCTTTATGCAATGGACATGAGTAAGAAGTTTCAGAGTTATTATTATGATATATTATCATTTCTATTGTGATATATTCTATATCCACCCATTGTTTATCAACATGTTAGTATATGATATTTCAGAGATATATTTCATTCGTAAATTTCTATAAAATGGTTATACAAGTGTCCCCACTTGGATAATCATTACAGTGAAGCACATGTTGATATACCTTTATCAATTACCCGTATATATATATATATGTAGAATTACATATTATTGTTGACAAGTTAAAACCTTTTGGTTACTGGCAGAAATGAACATCCCTTATGTGGGAAATTTTTGCGCCCCAGGCGGATAGAGTGAACGATGAATTTCGTTCTTGTTATGTAGTATTGATCAATACAGGGTACAACGGGGCTGATCACCCTCCGTGCCCGTAAGTTATGACGGTTTACAGATGAATTTCTGTTTAACCTTTTCGAAAATAAAAACAATGTTCATGATATGTCATTTTTCCCTACTTATGTGTAGTTCAAAAGTGAGAAAGAGAGTTGATATGAAATTATGATTATTGGTACAGAGTACTTCACAACAATTGATTCGTTGTAGAAGGAGTTATATAAGAGAACATTTACATCCTTTCAGCTTATATTTATAACTGTTATACTTGCTGGGCACTCAAATGCTCACCCTTGCTTAAATCTAAATGTTTTCAGTTAAGTATGAAGAACCAGAGAGCTCAAGCAGAAACAAAGGAAAGGGAATACTAAATGAATAAGTTTGCGTTGTTTGCTGTAATAGCTTGGCGTTATTAAGACAATGATATATGTATCATCTATTGTAAGGTTTGTATTTTAAGGTCTCGTACCTGGGAGATAGACTCTGATGTTTATGTAAACTAAGTTTGAAATGTATAATATTATTATTATTGTTAGACTTCCGCTCAGAGAAATGATATCGTGAAGCACCGAGTTTGGGTTTCAAGTATCCGGATTTGGGGGCGTCACGGTATTGATTATTGATGCTTACGTGAGAAGTCACTTAATTTTGTTCAATTATTGCTATAGTAATTGTTGTCAATTTTGATTATTATATGGACCCCCATTTACCCATTTTTTTAAAAAATCGGTAGAAAATTATTTAAAGGTGGGGCCCACGTGTGGGGCCCATATATGTTGAAAAACTGATTTTAAAATAGGGGTGAGAGAGAGTTACGTATAGGGGAGGGAAATATATATATATATATATATATATATATATATATGATGTGTGTATATATATAATATATGTGTAAGTGGGAAATGGTGGGAAAGTTAGTATGATAGTGATGGGTATAAGATGTGAGTAGGTGTGTGATAGTGAAAGGTGTAAGAGTGTAGTGAAAGTGATTTTGGGGGTGTGGGGGATTGATGTTGGTTTTGGGGGGATAAAAATCAAGTGGTGGTTATATAATATGGTTATATATAAATTGAAAACATGTGTGGTTTATATATATATATATATATATATATATATATATATATATATATATATATATATATATATATATATATATATATTGTATTGTTGCTTAATTCTTATTGGTTGAAGGATGGACTTTTTGCATCCATGAGTTAGCAATTTTTTTTTCATCTGTGAATTAATGCATCAGTCAAGCATCCATAAGTTATAAAATTGTTGCGTCCGTATTATTTTCTAAACAATATCCCTTCTATTCTCCTATAAATAGAAGCTCATTCCTTCATTATTTCTTACAAATTCACTGAAACTCTAGAGAGAGAAAAATTATAGAGAAACTATAGCAAAGTATTCTGCTACTTCCCTACTCTTATATTCAGTTTCTTTTACGGTAAGGGATATTATTTCCTTTGTATTTATGAAGAGAACTTCTGTTATTCCATTCTTTTTTATTCTGCTTGAATAACCAGTATACGCGGACTACCCTATACTTGGTGACATTCTTCTATTATTCTGTCTTTATTATTCTGTTGGAACATCCTGTCTGTGTATTTTACACCGGACCTAGTTCCGTCTTTAATATTATTCTGTTGGAAAATTATGTCTGTGTGTTTTACACCGGACCTGGTTCCGTCTTTATTATTATTCTTTTGGAACATCCTGTACGTGTGTTTTACACCGGACATGGTTCCGTCTTTATTATTAATCTGTTGGAACATCATGTCTGTGTGTTTTACACCGGACCTGGTTTCGTCTTTATTATTCTGTTGGACCATCCTATCAGTGCGAATTTCGCCTGACCTGGTTCCGTTACTTATTATTCTGTTGGAATAACATGTCTATGCAAAGTACCGCATGCATGGTGATTTCTTTTGTTATTCCATTCTTTATTATTCTCAGTTGGTTAAAGTTTTGATTTCTATACTCCATGAAATTAGTGGAATATCCTTGATATTTGCGCTTCATCCAATATCTTTTCATGGAAATATTCTTCTAAGCATTCTTGAATTTTACTCCACAAAGCAGTATCATGTTGACAATTTGGACGTTGTTGGTTCCTGGATAAATAAAATCTTGAACTTGTTTTTATTGAATTCTTATATCATTGTCATCATCCTCATGTTTATATTCTGTTGAAAGTCATCTGTGGCCTGTAGTGCATAGATGGACTTGGTATGATTATGACCAGGGATTATTCGGTATAATCATGACCGTAATGTTACAAATGATGTGGTAAAAGTCCTCATTGGCCCGTAGTGCATTGATGGACAGTTGTTGGCATGATCATGACTATTAATGAATACACAAATATTCTTGGCCCGTAGTGCATGGATAATTGTGGTCGTGATACTAAAGAATATCCTTGGCCGTAGTGCAGGGGTGATTTGATAATGAGAAATATTTATTAAGCTGAGTCTCAGCGATAACGGTGATGAAAAACCTTTTAAATCATAAAAGATAGTATATTTTATTTTATACTTGACTCTTTTAATGGATTGCTTGTTCCGTTGCAGTTAAACTTGATGTCTATAATATTTTATCAGTTTAACATTGTTGGAGACTAATGATAATTTATTCTGCATTATCTTAGTCATAATATTTCTTACTGGGCTAGTTGAGCTCACCCTTTCTTTCACTGTTCTCTTCAGGAAATGAGAATATAGTTGGGATGAGTCGAGAATCGGAGTGATGGACCAGATGATAGCATTAGTAGTCCTCACTATTCTATGTAATAGTGTGATAATAAATGTAATGAGGACTCCTTTTGAGTATGGATACTCTCTAGTAGACAATATTTGTATTCAAACTCACAGTTTATATTTTGTCGTATTGTACACGACAGTTGTATTATTAAGTTGTATTTGAATTATATACCATGTATCTGGCGACTCAGAATGGGTGATGTATACCTAATTTTGGGGGCGTCACAACCTAGAGTTGCAATCGTCACGAAAATCTCTTCAAAATACTCCTCCTATAACTCTGTGAAAATCTGGAAAATAGTCTCCGTAATATGCCCCTGGGATTCCTCAATTTGTTGTTAGTCAAGTAATATGTATCTCTTCCACAAGTTCCAGTCGATAACCCTTGAATTTAAAAGAGTCCAAGCACCATCCCAAGTCTCAAAACCATATAGCAGCAGAGTTCAACAAGCAACAGAAGACTCCAGAATTCGGCACCCCCGCCCCAGTACACTGCTAAAGAACTTTTGCCATTTCCTGTATTTTACCAAACTTGCTCCAAACGACAACCTTTCTTCACCCCTTGCCATGATAACCACGTAGCACAGAAAATAACATAAAACGAGTGAAAACGAACACGAAAACAAGGAAGTAACAACGAATTAAGCTTGAAATGAACATCGAGTCGTGGATATAAAATCCACTTATCAAAATCCCCCAAACTTAAACCGTGATAGTCCTCTAGCACAAAAAAACTACGTGCTATGCAATGCAATGAGATGAAAGGAATATGATTTAACTTATATGCTTTCGAATCCATCAATATTGCAGAATCAAGATTATCTTAACGGCCTCAGCGAAAACAAACAACTATACAATATAAAACACTAAAACCAATCTACAATTCCGTTTAATCCGTATATCTTAAACCATCATCACTGGTATAGTGTGCGTGTGTGATCAACATCCATGATAACTGCTACGGACTAAAAATCAATACATAATCAATTTCTTGGAAGGAATCATACAGTGCAAAATTAAAAATTCCAACAATAGGCACGATCCAACTAAAACTAAGCAATACCAAATTCACCGGTTCATGTAGGATACTTATGCTTCTTTTATCTCATTTTTTTAGATAGATGGTTGGTGAGTGTGTTTTACGCTCCATCTCACGCTTGTGTTTATGGACAGTATTTCTCCTCAACCCACCACAAGACTCAACTTGTTTCAACTTTTTTTTCTTGAAGCTTATACACCCTACATTTCCCCCCCCCAAACTTAGGTTCTTGCCTAATTTGTTGTCTTCACTTCCTATCTTTGTCGTTTTCTCATTTACCCTAGCATTATCCTTTAGAGACTATTTATGTATCAATTTGAATTGACCAGTCAACAAAGATGTTATTAATCGTGCTAACCTTTTCTATACCAGTTTCAAACGAGCTCAAGATTTGACTCAAAATAGAAATTGTATCATAGTTCTAGTAATCAACACTGTATTGATTAACTTATTATCAATCTCATCATTGGCCCACAAATAATATGAACTACAACATTGCTAGACTTATGCAAACACAATATTTCACTAACTAATTTTTTTTATAACAAAATGCACTATTTACAAAACTAATTACTATGCAATTTTTTTTTAACAAAATACACTATTTACAAAACTAATTACTATGCAATGACAATAATAACCTAAACTACTATGTATGCACCTAAGCTATCATGCAATACCGAACTTACAATGACAAAATGCAAACCTATAAGTACTACATATGCATGCAAACACTTATAAAAATCTCCTAAACTTAAGTAATACAATGTCCTCATTGGATGATTAATCAAAAATAAGTACGTGAGGACTTCCCTGATATTGCTTAAGGCTGAGGAGGTGGTTGTTGCTCTTCTTCATCAGAATCACTTGGTGGAAATCTCAGCATTGGTCTGGGTTGCTGATATAGAAATTGAGTTGCCGGGTTGAAGCTTTGAAGGGTTGTGTTGAGTGAGGCGAAAGATCTGTTCATAGCATCAAACATGTGATCTTGCCTCATTGCCAATCGCCGCATTTCCCGACGTGCTGCTTTATTGTGCGCAGTAATTTGATTTTGGAACTCAAGGAGCTGAGGACTGGATATTGCCTCAGTCTGTGGTACCTGCTTTGTGAAACCCCAGATTTTATGAATAAATATTTAATTTTTCTCGAAATAATTTTTTTATATTATTGTGTGGATTTGATATAATAGTTATGGGTAGTATTTATAAATTTTGCAAAGTATGCAAGTTGTCATATTATATTCGATTGGTCGGAGAATATTCTTTTTGTCGGGGAATATCCGTACGACGGTACAATTATTGGTGGACCCCACAACAGAATTATTGTCGAATTGAGAAAACGACAAAAATACTTTATGAAAATAACGGCGGAAGTTTTACCGTTGATACTATTGAACTACTCGGTAGTAAAAGTACAGTAATACGTGTGGTTGCATAGTAGCACACGGTATTAATTATTAATGCTTATGTGAGAAGTCACTCAGTTTGATTCCATTATTGTCAGTTAATAATATGAATTATTTAGCGATAATGACGTTTTGTTTTATTCGTATTATTAACGTAATAAAACAGAAACATCTTTTTATATAAAACAGAATACTTTATTAAAGCTATTCTATAAATAGAATATATTATATTTTATTTAAAAGATTTTTTTTTAAATATGGACCGTCAGATTAAAGTAATCAATCTGGACCGTTCATGGATTAGTTACTATGCATTTCATTTTCCTATAAATAGAAGCTCATTCCTTCATTATTTTCTTACGAATTCACTGAACTCTAGAGAAAGAAACTATAGAGAGAGATTATATAGAGATAGAAGAAAAGTTTTCTGCTACTTCACTACTCTTATATCCAGTTCTTTTACGGTAAGGGGTGTTATTCTTTCTTATTCATGAAGAGAACTGTTGTTATTCCATTTCTTATTATTCTGCTGGAATAACCTGTATACGTGGTCTACCCTATACTTGGTGACATTCTTCTATTATTCTGTTGAAATATCATGTCTGTGTGTTTTACACCGGACCTGGTTCCGTTTTTATTATTATTCTGTTGGAACATCCTATCTGTGTGTTTTACACCGGACCTGGTTTCGTTTTTATTATTATTCTGTTGGAACATCCTGTCTGTGTGTTTTACACCGGACCTGGTTCCGTCTTGTTATTATTCTATTGGAACATCCTGTCTGTGTGTTTTACACCGGACCTGGTTCCATTATTTATTATTCTGTCAGAATATCCTGTCTGTGCGTTTACGCCGGACCTGGTTCCATTATTTATTATTCTGTCGAAATATCCTGTCTGTGCGTTTACGCCGGACCTGGTTCCATTATTTATTATTCTGTTAGAATAACCTGTCTGTGCGGTCTATCGCATGCATGGTGATTTCTTTTGTTATTCCATTCTTTATTGTACTGAGTTGGTTAAGTTTTGACTTCTATACTCCATGAAATTTGTGGAATATCCTTGATAATTGCGTTTCATCTAGTATCTTTTCATGATAATATTCTTCTAAGCATTCTTGAATTTTACTCCACAATACAGTATCATGTTGACAATTTGGACGTTGTTAATTCTTGGATAAATTAATTCTTGAACTTGTTTTATTGAATTCTTATATCATTGTCATCATCCTCATGTTTATAAAATGTTGAAAGTCATCTGTGGCCTGTAGTGCATAGATGGACTTGGTATGATTATGACCAGGGATTATTCGGTATAATCATGACCGTAATGTTACAAATAATGTGGTAAAAGTCCTCATTGGCCGTAGTGCATTGATGGACAGTTGTTGGCATGATCATGACCATTGATGAATACACAAATATCCTTGGCCCGTAGTGCATGGAATTTGTGGTCGTGACCCTAACGAATATCCTTGGCCGTAGTGCAGGGATGATGTGAATTATTTATTAAGCTGAGTCTCAGCGATAAAAGTGATGAAAAACTTTTTAAATCATAAAAGATAGTAGAGTTTATTTTCTACTTGACTCTTTTAATGGATTGCTTGTTCCGCTGCAGTTAAACTTGATGTCTATTATATTTTATCAGTTTAACATTGTTGAAGACTAATGATAATTTATTCTGCATTATCTTAGTCATAATATTTCTTACTGGGCTAGTTGAGCTCACCCTTTCTTTGACTGTTCTCTTCAGGAAATGAGAACATAGGTGGGACAAGTCGGGGAACGGAGTGATGGTTCGAATGATAGTATTAGTTAGTATTCCTCACTATTCTATGTAATAGTGTGTTAATAAATGTAATGAGGACTCCTTTTGAGTATGAATACTCTCTAGAAGATAATATTTGTATTCAAACTCACAGTTTATGTTTTGTCGTATTGTACACGACAGTTGTATTAGTAAGTTGTATTTTTATTCTGTACTTTGCATTCTGACGACCCAAGATGGGTGATGTATACCTAATTTTGGGGGCATCACAGTTGGTATCAGAGCTTAGGGATATGATCCCTGGCTAGGATGTGAGAATAGAACTAGGAGGGGAGAGACGGGGAATTCTTTCGCTAGTATGACCTACCTAAGTTTATTTGGTATTTAATTGGTCGGTCAAAGTATATGGATAATATGTTATATGTTAATTAACCCTTGTTTTGTTGCAGTATTTGCAAATGGCATCCGAAAATGTTGAGATAAACAATGAAGCACATGAGACCATTGAATCACCAACGATCAATGCTCAGGATAATGTGCAACCAGAGGACAATAATCCTAATAAAAATAATAACACCGATGAAATGGTGAATGATGGGATGGTCAGAGACTTTATGCAATTCATGCAACAACAAAATAACTCTCAGACGGTCACCGCTAAGCAGTTCAAGGAGCAATTCATGCAACAACGGGCGAGAGCGACTCCTATCCAAAATGAAGGAGGAAACAATGACAACCCACGGTTGGTCACCGCTAAGCAATTCAAGGAGCTAGGACCACCAGAGTTTTTGGGAAAGCCAAAACCACTTAAGGCGGAGACGTGGTTAAAGCAGATCACCAAGATATTTGATGTCTTGGGATGCTCCGAGGAGAAAATGGTTCCCTTTGCCACCTTTATGTTGCGTGAAGAGGCAGATTACTGGTGGGAATCTGTAAAACGTATCCAGCCTGACGCACTCAAGATGTCTTGGGAGAAGTTCCAAGAACTGTTCAATGACAAGTACTTTCCCGAAAGCATTCGTCACATGAAGGAGGTGGAGTTCATCAAGTTGGAGCAAAACAACATGACCGTGTCGCAGTACGAAGCCAAGTTTGCCGAGTTGTCCCGGTTTGCGTCCCACTTGGTGGATAATGAAGAGCGAATGACGCGAATGTTTTTGCGAGGTTTGAAACCTGAGATACGTCAACATCTTATTTCTCATAAACTGTGTTTGTATTCAGATGTTGTGAATAGGGCTCAGTTAGTGGAGCGCGATAACGAGTCAACGCAACCAAAAGAGAGCAGTCGACAAAATGATAATACCAGTGAGAGCAGTCATCGAAGCGGTGACAACAAGCGTGGAGGGAATCAACAGGCCAGAAATGGTAACCACTTCGGTGGTAATCAGGGCCAAAACAATAAGAATGGTCATTTCAAGAAGCGGAGATTCAACAATGATGGAAAGACGTCAGCACCAGCACCCGTTGTTAAGGAAGGAGAACGACCACCTATCATATGCTTCAAATGCGGAGGGGAGGGACAAATCAGTCCAAACTGCGCGATGCCATCCAAAGCATGCTATAATTGTGGAAGAGAAGGTCACTTAGCCCGATTTTGTCGTTCACCGAAGACAAGTTCAGATAGGATGGAGGCACCAAAGACCGTCCCAGAAAAGCCAAAGCCAGTAGTTTAAGAGAGAGCGTTTTTTTTTCGTAACGAGGAACCTGAATAAAATTATCACGGGTATGTTAGTCATAAACTCTTGCGAAGTCTATACCGTGTTAGATACCGGTTCTACTCACTCTTTTAATTCACCTAGTTGTGTTCAATATTTGAACTTAACTCTGGAGAAGTTAGACTTTGATTTCTCTGTTGAAATTCCGTTGGGAGAAACCTTTGTTACCTCCACTATTTATAAATCTTGTTCAAATCAACACTTTCACGTTACCTGTTGATCTTATCTCTTTGAAAATACTTGCATTGATGTGATTTTTGGAAACGATTGGTTAACTGTTCATCATACTTTTCGTAAGGTTGTTAGTTTTCATATTCCTAACCAACCTGTTATGCGAATTCAAGTAACCAAACCACTAAAGTCAATCATTGTCATATCAAGCCATAAGTAAAAATCCCCGTTCCTTTCGTTGTTGACTTCCTGGTGTGGAATGCACCGAAGCTAGACTTTCCGTAGGAGACGTTGTAAATGACGATGGCAAGTTGATAGGTATCAATGTGACGTGTTATCCAAGTCTTGGATGAGGGTTACAGTTTTGAACGATATTTCTATTGTTAATAAATTTCTTGACGTATTCTTGAAGACTTCTTAGCCTACCCCAGAGCGTAAAATTGAATTTTGTATTGACCCCAGTACAAAACCCATTTCTTAAACCCTCAAATATTTCTTCAACTAAAACAAACGTAACATGCGCCAAAGACGTTGGCTCGAGCTGTTGAAGATTACGACCGTACCATTCAATATCATTGTGGAAGAACGAACGTGGTAACTGACGTGTTGAGTAGAAGATCGTATGTGTTTACGAGTGCGATGTTGTTAAAACAAAGACTCATTTCGTATAACTTACAAATGACGAAGATAGAGTTAAAGACTCGAGGGACCCATATGAAGATAACGAATATACGAGTAAAATCGACTTTAATCGATAACGTTAAAGCCGTTCAAGCTACACACCCGAAGCTGATGAATGTGAAGAAGAAGGTTCAAGATGACGTTATTCTAGAAGCACGAATTGACAAAGGGAGGAAATCTCAACTCTCGATTTAATTGGCCCATTTGAAATCCTCGATGAAGTAGGAACTGTGGCCTATAGACTCATTTTACCGCCAAGTATGTTGCGTGTTCAGAACATTTTTTTTTCGTATCGATGTTACGTAAATATGTGGACGACCCGAACCGCATTATTAATTTAGAACCGGACAAAATAGCGAAAGATTTAACGTATGAGGAGATACGTGTTAACATCTTGGATAAGAAGGATCATATTCGATGCTTAAAGGTTATACCTCAAGAGTTAGAATTTGAAGTGAAGTCAAGGTATCCTCACATGTTCGGCATACCAAGTACGTACGTAAATTTCGATGTTCGGCATACCAAGTACGTACGTAAATTTCGAGGGCGAAATTCCATAAGGAGGGGAGATTGTGAAACCCCAGATTTTATGAATAAATATTTATTTTTTCTCGAAATAATTTTTTTATATTATTGTGTGGATTTGATATAATAGTTATGGGTAGTATTTATAAATTTTGCAAAGTATGCAAGTTGTCATATTATATTCGATTGGTCGGAGAATATTCTTTTTGTCGGGGAATATCCGTACGACGGTACAATTATTGGTGGACCCCACAACAGAATTATTGTCGGATTGAGAAAACGACAAAAATACTTTATGAAAATAACGGCGGAAGTTTTACCGTTGATACTGTTGAACTACCCGGTAGTAAAAGTACAGTAATACGTGTGGTTGCATAGTAGCACACGGTATTAATTATTAATGCTTATGTGAGAAGTCACTCAGTTTGATTCCATTATTGTCAGTTAATAATATGAATTATTTAGCGATAATGACGTTTTGTTTTATTCGTATTATTAACGTAATAAAATAGAAACATCTTTTTATATAAAGCAGAATACTTTATTAAAGTTATTCTATAAATAGAATATATTATATTTTATTTAAAAGATTTTTTTTTAAATATGGACCGTCAGATTAAAGTAATCAATCTGGACCATTCATGGATTAGTTACTATGCATTTCATTTTCCTATAAATAGAAGCTCATTCCTTCATTATTTTCTTACGAATTCACTGAACTCTAGAGAAAGAAACTATAGAGAGAGACTATATAGAGATAGAAGAAAAGTTTTCTGCTACTTCACTACTCTTATATCCAGTTCTTTTACGGTAAGGGGTGTTATTCTTTCTTATTCATGAAGAGAACTGTTGTTATTCCATTTCTTATTATTCTGTTGGAATAACCTGTATACGTGGTCTACCCTATACTTGGTGACATTCTTCTATTATTCTGTTGAAATATCCTGTCTGTGTGTTTTACACCGGACCTGGTTCTGTTTTTATTATTATTCTGTTGGAACATCCTGTCTGTGTGTTTTACACCGGACCTGGTTCCGTTATTTATTATTCTGTTAGAATAACCTATCTGTGCGGTCTATCGCATGCATGGTGATTTCTTTTGTTATTCCATTCTTTATTGTACTCAGTTGGTTAAGTTTTGACTTCTATACTCCATGAAATTTGTGGAATATCCTTGATAATTGCGTTTCATCTAGTATCTTTTCATGATAATATTCTTCTAAGCATTCTTGAATTTTACTCCACAATACAGTATCATGTTGACAATTTGGACGTTGTTAATTCTTGGATAAATTAATTCTTGAACTTGTTTTATTGAATTCTTATATCATTGTCATCATCCTCATGTTTATAAAATGTTGAAAGTCATCTGTGGCCTGTAGTGCATAGATGGACTTGGTATGATTATGACCAGGGATTATTCGGTATAATCATGACCGTAATGTTACAAATGATGTGGTAAAAGTCCTCATTGGCCGTAGTGCATTGATGGACAGTTGTTGGCATGATCATGACCATTGATGAATACACAAATATCCTTGGCCCGTAGTGCATGGAATTTGTGGTCGTGACCCTAACGAATATCCTTGGCCGTAGTGCAGGGATGATGTGAATTATTTATTAAGCTGAGTCTCAGCGATAAAAGTGATGAAAAACTTTTTAAATCATAAAAGATAGTAGAGTTTATTTTCTACTTGACTCTTTTAATGGATTGCTTGTTCCGCTGCAGTTAAACTTGATGTCTATTATATTTTATCAGTTTAACATTGTTGAAGACTAATGATAATTTATTCTGCATTATCTTAGTCATAATATTTCTTACTGGGCTAGTTGAGCTCACCCTTTCTTTGACTGTTTTCTTCAGGAAATGAGAACATAGCTGGGACAAGTCGGGGAACGGAGTGATGGTTCGAATGATAGTATTAGTTAGTATTCCTCACTATTCTATGTAATAGTGTGTTAATAAATGTAATGAGGACTCCTTTTGAGTATGAATACTCTCTAGAAGATAATATTTGTATTCAAACTCACAGTTTATGTTTTGTCGTATTGTACACGACAGTTGTATTAGTAAGTTGTATTTGTATTCTGTACTTTGCATTCTGACGACCCAAGATGGGTGATGTATACCTAATTTTGGGGGCGTCACATGCTTAGCTCCGTGATCGCCCGTAGCTGCATCATCATCCTCCGATGCTTCTGTAGCATCAACTTCGTCTTCCGAAATCGACAAAAAAATAAAGCCCAGACCTCGTGGATGTGACTCGCCTCCTGCCCATACAGAATATCGCGCTATCATTCTAGAATCAAGCAATGCGAGCGACATTTGTGTGGGCTCATCGTCGGACCATCTCACCCTTGCATTGCAACATAACCCACATATGAATGATGGGTGTGGCAAGCCGCCTAAAAAATTTCCACGTAAACACTGGCGGATGGAGAAACAGATAATAGCCCCGATGTCGATAATGAAATCTTACGCAATTGCGTACAACAGCAACGCCTTCTCTTTGGTGACGTCCGAGGTGTGTTGGGACGGAAGCAATTTAGCGCATAAGAATGCATACCATATTTTTCCATACATGCTAAGGTCCTTCCTATGGAACACTGTGCCTCCCTTCCGACCTTTCATCCAAGATGTTCCCGGCTTTGTCATCCTTGTGATTATTTCATCAAAGTCCGGATCAAAATCACGTAGTTGAGCAATTGGCATCGGCGAGGTACCCGCAACTAATAATAAGTGTTTATTGCATCGGCACTGAACAGAACCAAGCAACCCCGCACATACGCGTTGAATGGAGCTTTGTCCTGAGCGTTGGCGTAAAATTCCTTGACAATGTTAACCACAGCGGGTTCCAGATCTTCGGTGAATTTGGTCCACCCCTTTTGATAGATTTGAGGCATCATCTCCCCATCATTGGGATCCGGTGCCAATCCCTGCTCCGGTGTAAGGGCTTTTGTGACGCCCCCAAAATTAGGTATACATCACCCATCTTGGGTCGTCAGATACATAGTATAGAATACAAATATAACTTACTAATACAACTGTCGTGTACAATACGACAAAATATAAACTGTGAGTTTGAATACAAATATTATCTTCTAGAGAGTATTCATGCTCAAAAGGAGTTCTCATTACATTTATTAACACACTATTACATAGAATAGGGAGGACTACTAACTAATACTATCATTCGGACCATCACTCTGTTCCCCGACTTGCCCCAGCTACGTTCTCATTTCCTGAAGAAAATAGTAAAAGAAAGGGTGAGCTCAACTAGCCAGTAAGAAATATTATGACTAAGATAATGCAAAATAAATTATCATTAGCCTTCAACAATGTTAAACTGATAAAATATAATAGACATCAAGTTTAACTGCAGCGGAACAAGCAATCCATTAAAAGAGTCAAGTAGAAAATAAACTCTACTATCTTTTATGATTTAAAAGGTTTTTCAACATTGTGATCGCTGGGACTCAGCTTAATAAAATAATCCACATCATTAAATCACCCCTGCACTACGGTCAAGGATATTCGTGTATTCATTAATGGTCATGATCATGCCAACAACTGTCCATCAATGCACTACGGGCCAATGAGGACTTTTACCACATAATTTGTAATATTATGGTCATGATTATACCGAATAATCCCTGGTCATAATCATACCAAGTCCATCTATGCACTACAGGCCACAGATGACTTTCAACATTTTATAAATATGAGGATGATGACAATGATATAAAAATTCAATAAAACAAGTTCAAGAATTAATTTATCCAAGAATTAACAACGTCCAAATTGTCAACATGATACTGCTTTGTGGAGTAAAATTCAAGAATGCTTAAAAGAATATTTTCATAAAAAGATACTGGATGAAACGCAATTATCAAGGATATTCCATAAATTTCATGGAGTATAGACTTAACCAATTGAGTATAATAAAGAATGGAATAAAAAATGAAATTACCATGCATGCGATAGATCGCACAGACATGTTATTCCAACAGAATAATAAATAATGGAACCAGGTCCGACGTAAAACGCACAGACAGGATATTCCAACAGAATAATAATAAAGACGGAACCAGGTCCGGTGTAAAACACACAGACAGGATGTTCCAACAGAATAATAATAAAGACGGAACCAGGTCCGGTGTAAAACACACAGACAGGATGTTCCGACAGAATAATAAGAAAGACGGAACCAGATCCGGTGTAAAACACACAGACAGGATATTCCAACAGAATAATAGAAGAATGTCACCAAGTATAGGGTAGACCGCGTATACAGGTTTTTCCAACAGAATAATAAGAAATGGAATAACAACAGTTCTCTTCATGAATAAGAAAGAATAACACCCCTTACCATTTTAAAGAAGAGCTGAAATAAGGAAGTAGTTAAGTAGCAAAATACTCTTCTTCTCTCTCTCTATAGTTTCTCTCTATAGTTTCTCTCTCTAGAGTTCAGTGAATTCGTAAGAAATAATGAAGGAATGAGCTGTGACGCCCCCAAATCCGTGTAATCATCGATTACAGAACTTGGTGCTCACGACACAACATACATCAACATCTAACTAAGTAAACTTTAACAATAATAATAATATTATATTATCCATTACATAAATAGTCGAAATAAAATCTCAAGTCTTTACAACCTTAAACATACTGGAACTTAGTCATAGCGTTTATCGCTACATTACACATATGCGGAATTAATTATTTTATTACACAACCATTAGCATCACTTCATCTTGGACTTTCCCTTGTCCTTGCCCGAACCCTCAGCCTTCTCATCCTTAACTGAAAGGTTTAAGCAAGAATGAGGGTCCCGCGCGTAGTTCCTTTGAACTCAGGTGGTCCCGCGCTTTTGAAGTCTTTAAAGTGTGACACTGGGGCCACTGGAGGGTTGTTGACATTCGGGGTTCAATTTTGAAGTGCCCCCACTAACATGTCTACAAACTGCTGCATAGGGTTCGGTGGATCCCCAGCATTACCGTCTGACCCCTCGGGTGCTTGGCGACGTCTTCCTCTAGCCATCTATCTGTTCAAAATGAACTTAATACTATTATCTCATAATTTACTCTACAGTATATATAGAATTCGTAAAAACTGAACCATCACATCACATACTTAAATAAAAAAAAACATATTTATTTATAAACATAATACTCAAAGTATTTCATCGTTTTATGGCATTATGCCATTTACATCACATTGCATCAATCACTTGGTAAAACAGAAACCAAGCTTTTTATTACATAGATAAGCATTTTATTTGCTACTAGGAAAAAGTCTATCATAAAAACTAAAGACCCCGCCTAATGGCGTCCTCATGCTCCTCATCCGCTATCTCTTTCACCAGCTCTCGGCTTATAACACGGTCGCACCGGCGCTCCTCACGAGGAAAGTGACGCACCCTATGCTGGAACCTTCCATGTGCCGATTTAAACACGTATTTCATCTTGTCTATCTTAACCTTCTTGTCTCTAACTTCTCCCTCCAACTCTCCGGTTAGCTTCTCAGCCCTAACATGGTCTCTTCTCTCATCTCCCCGAAATTTGGTAATAATCTGCTTGTCATTTTGGAGACTCTGAATCCTCGACTCTAACCCATTAATGGTATGCCCCAAGTGGGTCCTAATAGCTTCTTTCTCATCCTCCAGCCTATCCACCTTCTGGTCTGATGCCCGCAGCTTGTCAGCCAGGTCCCCGTTCCTAATTATCAGGTGGTGCACCAATGCCTCAAGCAATGCTGCAGCTTGCTGCTCCCCCTGATACAGCTCCTCCAACTCATGGACCTTGTCGTCCAACTCCGTAATCCTATCCATCAACTCATCCAATAAAGTATCCTCAGGTGCTTCTTCCGAGTCCTCCTCGGGCTCCTCTTCCTCTTCAGGATACTCCTCTAGGTCTGAGTCAACTGCTTCCTCAGCTATAGGCTCAGATACAGCTGTCACCAACTGCTCACTCAGAACGTGGATATCTTTAACCTCGTCTTCTCCTGACATCCTTCAAACAAGACAAAATAACTCAGTTAGTATTTTAAAATAGATGTTTTTGTTTTTAGGAAAAAAAATATATATATGACACAACCCCTAGAACTCTACATGAGTTCATCTCCTTATTTCCTCCACTAACTTCCCTAAGGTTATAGTCTAAGGTTTCTCCACCCAAAGTTTATAACCTAAGGCTCTGATACCAACCTGTGACGCCCCCAAATCCGTGTAATCATCGATTACAGAACTTGGTGCTCACGACACAACATACATCAACATCTAACTAAGTAAACTTTAACAATAATAATAATATTATATTATCCATTACATAAATAGTCGAAATAAAATCTCAAGTCTTTACAACCTTAAACATACTGGAACTTAGTCTGAGCGTTTATCGCTACATTACACATATGCAGAATTAATTATTTTATTACACAACCATTAGCATCACTTCATCTTGGACTTTCCCTTGTCCTTGCCCGAACCCTCAGTCTTCTCATCCTTAACTGAAAGGTTTAAGCAAGAATGAGCACAAATTGCCCAGCAAGTATACGGAATAAATGGGAAATATACATTAGGATAAAGGCATTTGAATTACTAGATCTCAACAATTGAAAGATTATCAAGTGTTAAAGAAGAACATCAAGAATAAGAATTTAAGAATTTTCAATATCATACTAAGGGGTGTAAAATACCCTGAACATATTTTCTTTCATCAAAAACCATCAGACGGTTCAACAATTAAATAAACTGTAAACGGTCTCTGCAAGTACGCCAGGTGATCAGCCTATTGTACCCTACATTGTGCACAAATATTAAGTTTTAAGCTGCATAAGAAAAATGAGACTATTTGCCCGACATCTGTTTCCCCGTTTATTCGGGTTGTTCATCTTAGTCATCATGTGAGACCGCACCAAAGCAATTTGGATTGGTAAACATTTAATAGCTTCGAAAGATTTGTTTTAAATCACTTTTTCCATGTATAATAACTAGCCGGAAACAAAGGCCAGGAACATACTTTAGAACAGTTCGATAATGAAATGAAATTTTAAACATATGGCAGTTAAAAATAATAACTGAATAATCATCGATAAGCTTGCAAGATAACTGAAGTTTGTATGACTTTTCAACGAAGAAACTTGCACGAATAAATAACTATCACAAGTCCAATACTTACCCTTACTGCGATAATATTAGTAAGGATTTAATAAATATCCAATAGAAATGAGGGTTAGGAAAACTTGCCTGATAAGCCTGCTACAATTAACGCTAGCAATTAACCTTCACATAACCTAATCACACGTGTCTCGTTAATCACCATTCATACACAATCTTGTTTGAAGTATAAGGGTCTCCTATTGGATATGCTATAAACATCAAAAGAGAATATATTTAGAAAATATATGCCACCCATTTTAGACATAGCCCAAAACAGAACTTAAAAAAAATGCCCAAACATAACAGTTTTTTTTTTAATTTTTTTCTCAGCTTTACCATACCTCGCTAAAACAGTCATAACTTATTCGTTTTAAAACATTTTTGAGCGATTCTTGAGCCCACGCGAAGCTAACTTCTGGGGCTACAACATTCGTTCAGGGACCATCTTCAAATTCTAAGCACAAAATTCCAGAAAATCTGTGCAAGAGGACTGCCCCGAAGTTGTTGGACAGATTTGACACAACTACTTTGAAAAGTCATAACTCCTTGCTCCGAAGTCAGAATTAGTCCGTTCCGGAGTCTATGGAAAGCTTATACAGTGTACTATAATCACGCAAAAGCCCACAATTTTCTGGAAACTTTAGCTAGCACCGAATTTTGTCTTTAGGGTCAGTAGTTCACAGTTCCCTTTTTTTCGGTTTCTAACATGTTTGCTTACGATTTTCATATCTCACTCAATATAGCTTCGATCCGAATGAAATTTGGACATGTTATACTTCATGTTACATACTATTTTACAAAATTATTATATGCAACAAATGGATTATCTAAGACATGATTTCGAGTGACCAAAAATCTTGAAAAATCATGCAAATTAGTTTAACCCAACTTTTGAGAAAATCATGATTTTGATTCTAGCATGCATGGGTTTGATTCCTATTATCCAGACCACTTCTAATAACATATATACACATGTTACAACCATTCAATTCTCTAACTTTTCATGTTTTCATCAAATTAGCATCTAAGAGGCATTTCATCAAATAGTTAGCATACATGGCATGATTTCTTGACTTTCTATGAATTAGAGCATGTACTAAACCAGAATTTTCACTCTCTACTACCACATATCCGAAACAGACCCTAGCATGACATTACAAAGTCAAAACAAACCGTCTACCATGTTTATACATAAATTTTCTTAAGAATACCATATAAGCTCATGTTCTTACCTTGAATGCGATTTTCTTCTTGTAAATGGAGTTAGCTACTGATTTCTCCCTTATTGCTTGCTTGTTTTAGAGTCCCCAAAACTCCAGAATCTTCAACTCTCAACTCTCTTCCTCAAACTCTCTTTTTGCTCATTTGGTGGAACTTTGTCAAAGTGAAGAGTGGAGAGTATATATGTATATGTATATAATGTTTGATAGAAATGAACTCTCCAGCCCCTTCACCTCTCCAATCATCAGTTATACAACATTAATCTAATACATTAGTATGGTTAATTAATAGGAAGAAAGAGGGGGTTAGAGAAAATGAAAGAGCTTTTGGTTTAAAGAGGAAAAATGGAATACTCTCTCCTTATTTATCTTGTAATATGTGTGTACTTCCTTCCCCCTTGTCCCATTTTGGTTGTCACAAGCCCTCAGCTGCTGAGCCTTATAAAAATGTTATTATAAAAATCAATTATATCATTTAACTACCAATTTTGACCATTTTGTCCCTAGTAGCAATACGTGCTCGATACTTATATCGATTCCTACTAAAGTCGACGTCCTGGACGTCATGGAACTGTCCGTTTTGTCAAATTCAACTTCAAAATTCGTAGTTGACTTTTCCCCCAAAAAAAAATCAACCGGTTGACTTTGACCAAAAAGTCAACCGTGACGCATTTTCGTGGTTACAGTCTATCCTGACTAATTTCGACGTTTCGGCCTCAAATACGCAGTCCGCGTCTCTAAATCCCGCTCCGAATTCCAACCTATATTTGTAAGTCATGCCACGAAATTAATTAGAATTAATTCCATCCTTAACCAATTTAAATAATTGGTCTAACTGTAACAACCATTAATATGCATCTTGTCACATAACATATAATAAAATAAATAATTCATCTAAAAATAATTGTCACATAAAAATTTCACATAAGTTTGTTTTTATTTATTTGAAATTGTTTAATTACATGGAAAAAAAATCTAGGATATTACATTCACCCTCCCTTATAAGGATTCCGTCCGCGGAATCATATTTCATCACACAAACAGATTAGGGTAATTTTTCATCATCTTCTCCTCGAGTTCCCACGTAGCCTCTTTGGCATTGTGGTTCCTCCATACTACCTTAACAGAAGGTATTATCTTATTTCTTAACACTTGTTCTTTTCTATCAATTATTTGCACTGGAATCTCTTCGTAGGTTAAGTCTTTTTCGAACTGAATGGGTTCATACCCTATAACATGTTTGTAGTCCTGCTTGTATGGTCTTAAGACTGAAATGTGAAACACGTTGTGTATATGTTCTAGCTCCGGAGGTAAAGCTATTTCATAAGCTACCTCACCGACTCGTCTCAGCACTTCAAAGGGTCCTATGAATCTGGGACTAAGTTTTCCCTTCTTCCCAAATCTCATTTTCCCTTTTCAAGGTGACACTTTCAAAAACACATAAGTGCCGACGTCGAAGTCTCATTGTTGCCGGTGTTGATCAGCATATTTCTTCTGTCGATCCGAGCCGTCACTAGCCTCGCTCGAATAGTTTTGATCACATCCACAGTCTGTTGTACCAATTCTGGCCCTAGTAGTTGACGTTCTCCTACTTCATCCCAGCACAATGGCGTTCTGCATTTCCTTCCATATAATGCTTCATAAGGTGGAATCCCGATGCTCGCATGGTAGCTGTTGTTGTATGCAAATTCCACCAACGGTAGGTGGTCATCCCAACTCCCTTTGAAATCCATCACACATGCTCTCAGCATGTCCTCTAACGTTTGAATAGTTCTCTCGCTCTGCCCATCTGTTTGAGGATGATACGCGGTGCTCAACCTCAGTTGCGTTCCCATGCGTTCTTGAAAACTTCTCCAGAAGTTCGCTGTGAACCGCGGATCACGGTCTGACACAATTGAAACTGGTACACCGTGCCTGGAAACGATCTCTTTGATATAAAGCTTAGCCAATGATCCAAGGTATATTTGATCTTGATTGGCAAGAAATGCGCTGACTTGGTCAATCGGTCGACGATCACCCATACTGCATCGTAACCCTTCTGCGTAGTTGGAAGTCCTACCACGAAATCCATCGTGATATGCTCCCACTTCCATTCCGGAATCTCTAACGGTTGAAGTAACCCGCTCGGTTTCTAATGTTCCGCCTTGACTCGCTGACAAGTTAAACACTTGTTTACGCACTCTGCGACCTCTCTTTTCATATTGGGCCACCAATAATGTTGACGAAAATCCTGATACATTTTTGTGCTTCCCAGGTGGATTGAGTAACTTGAACTATGAGCTTCCTGTAAGATTTCTTCCTTTAACTCAGATACCACTGGCACCCAAATTCTCTCCTCAAATTTTAACAGACCATCACCACCCATGCTGAATTTAAGCTCCTCTCCGTCGGAAATTCTTTTTTTTATTTTCCCACATTCTTCATTACCGCCTTGTGCTTCCTTGATCTTGTCCAATAGAGTCGGACGAACCTCCACTGCGAATAATTTCCCATCTGGCTCTCTCGGCCTCTTTATCTCTAGCTCCAAACTGGCCATCTCCTTGATTAACTCCTCCTGAGCTGTTAGCATTGCCAATCTACCACTGCCCTTTCTGCTTAACGCATCTGCTACCACGTTCGCTTTCCCCGGATGATATAAAATATCGCAATCGTAATCCTTTATTAGCTCCAACCATCTTCTCTGCCTCATATTTAACTCCTTTTACGTGAAAATATACTTCAGACTTTTATGGTCCGTGTATATTTCACACTTCACACCATATAAATAGTGCCTCCAAATCTTGAGGGCAAATACTACCGCTGCCAATTCCAGGTCATGGGTAGGATATCCCTTCTCATAATCTTTCAACTGGCGCGATGCGTACGAAATGACCTTACCATGTTGCATAAGCACACAGCCAAGCCCCTTGTGTGACGCATCACTGAAAATCACGAAGTCACCTGTATCGTCTGGTAACGACAACACCGGTGCCTCACTCAATCTCTTCTTGAGTTCTCGAAAACTCTCTTCACACTTCTCAGTCCAGACAAACTTCACCGACTTCTTCGTTAAATTCGTCAATGTTCCTGCTATCTTCGAAAAATCTTGAATGAACCGTCTGTAGTAGCCCGCCAATCCTAAGAAACTTCTTACTTCCGTCGGTGTCTTTGGTTGTTCCCAATTCTGAACCGCTTCCACCTTGGTTGGATCCACAGAGATTCCGTCCTTGTCGATCACGTGACCCAAAAATTGAACTTTCTCCAACCAGAACTCGCACTTCGAAAATTTTGTGTATAATTTATTTTTTCTCAACGCCTCCAATACCAACCTTAAATGTTCAGCATGATCTTCCTGAGTCTTGGAATAGATTAGGATATCATCTATGAACACAACTACGAATTTATCTAAATACTATTAGAATACCCGATTCATCATGTCCATAAACGCTGCTGGCGCGTTTGTTAACCCGAACGACATTACCAGAAACTCGTAGTGACCGTAACGAGTTCTGAACGCTGTCTTAGGTACATCCTCCTTTCTCACCTTCAACTGGTGATACCCCGCCCTCAAATCGATTTTGGAAAAATACTTCGCTCCCTTCAACTGATCAAACAGGTCATCTATCCTAGGTAACGGGTACTTGTTCTTGATCGTCACCTTGTTCAGCTCTCGATAATCGATGCACAGTCTCATCGACCCGTCCTTCTTTTTTACAAACAACACTGGTGCTCCCCAAGGAGACACACTCGGTTGAATATACTTCCTATCCAATAATTCCTGTAACTGTACTATCAGCTCCTTCATCTCTGCCGGTGCCATTCTGTATGGGGCTTTCGAAATCGGCGCCGTTCCCGGTACTAAATCTATAACGAATTCGACCTCTCTATCAGGCAGAAGACCTGGCAATTCTTCCGGGAATACGTCTGGAAATTCATTCACCACAGGTATCTGTCCCATTTCTAACCCTACTTTCTGAGTATCGACTATATGGGCCAAATAACCTACACATCCCTTTCTTAGTAACTTTCTCGCTTGCATCATCGTCAGACAGCTCGAGTGTCTCGACGACCTACTCCCATAGAACACTACCTTAGACTGCTCCAGAGTCTTAAGGTTTATACACTTTTTTTGGCAATTTATCATCACTCCATGGTTAAATAACCAATCCATCCCTAGGATTACATCAAATTCTCCTAATTGAATTGGGATTAAGTCCACAGGTAACTTATATCCCCTGATATCAACAACGCAATTCCTATGAACATGTTTAACGGGAAGAACTTCCTTATTAGCAACTTCTATCATCATAGGAGATTCTAATTCTTCCTGGGGTAAGTTTAAGCGTTGGGAGAATTCAAGCGATACGAAGGAATAAGTAGCACCCGAATCAAATAATATGTAAGCAGATATATCATTGACCGGAATGATACCTGAAACCACGTCCCTGGACGCAACCGCATCCTGAACCGTCATGTTGAAAGTCCTTGCTGTTGGTCGATTCTGAGTTGGTGGTCCACCAATTGTGAGAGTTCCACCGCTTGGTCCCCTCCCTCCATTTCCTCCTACTGAGTTCTTCTTTGGGCAGCTCCTCGCCTGATGATCTAATGCTCCATAGTTGAAACATCCATTTCTCTTCGGTGTAGAGCAGTTGGGAGAGATGTGCCCCTCCTGCCCGCAATTGAAACAGACATTCTTCCCCTTTAGACATGCCCCCGAGTGATTCCTTCCACACTCCTTGCATGCCTCAGTCCTCTTCTTTGATTCCCCTGGTTTGCCCCCAGGGTTTCCCGAGTTGACATTATTATTGTTGTTGTTATTGTTGTTGCTGTTCCACTTCCTCTTATTTGCACCGTTGGTGCTGCTGCCTTCTCCACGATTTCCTCCTTCAGTCTTCTTCTTTTTCTCCTTGTTGAACTTCATTAGGGCTTCACTTCCGCCCTCAGCAATTATAGCTTTCTCCAGGAGAGTCGCGAAACTGTTCGTCTGCAGCACCGAAAGTCTACTGTATAGCCATGGTTTGAGGCCTTGCTCAAACCTCCTCGTCTTTCTCTCCTCAGTGTCGACCTGATGAGGTGCAGACCTCGCCAGCTCGTTAAACTTTGCAGCGTACTGCGGTACCGTCATATCTTCTTGTTTCAGCTCCAGGAATCGCATCTCCATGCGACTCTGCATACTAACAGGAAAATAGTTCTCGAAAAAGATTTTCTTGAACCCTTCCCAAGGTATCACACCTTCTCCAGCTCGGGTCTGATTTGCCTCCCATCAGTAGTTGGCTTCACCTTTCAGCATATACGTGGCGAAGATAGTTTTCTGGTCGTCTCCTACTCGGGCGATAGCGAACGCCTTTTCGATTTCCTTAACCCAAGTATGGGCTTCGATGGGTTCCGTAGTTCCTTTGAACTCAGGTGGTCCCGCGCTTTTGAAGTCTTTAAAGTGTGACACTGGGGCCACTGGAGGGTTGTTGACATTCGGGGTTCAATTTTGAAGTGCCCCTACTAACATGTCTACAAACTGCTGCATAGGGTTCGGTGGATCCCCAGCATTACCGTCTGACCCCTCGGGTGCTTGGCGACGTCTTCCTCTAGCCATCTATCTGTTCAAAATGAACTTAATACTATTATCTCATAATTTACTCTACAGTATATAGAATTCGTAAAAACTGAACCATCACATCACATACTTAAATAAAAAAAAACATATTTATTTATAAACATAATACTCAAAGTATTTCATCATTTTATGGCATTATGCCATTTACATCACATTGCATCAATCACTTGGTAAAACAGAAACCAAGCTTTTTATTACATAGATAAGCATTTTATTTGCTACTAGGAAAAAGTCTATCATAATAACTAAAGACCCCGCCTAATGGCGTCCTCATGCTCCTCATCTGCTATCTCTTTCACCAGCTCTCGGCTTATAACACGGCCGGACCGGCGCTCCTCACGAGGAAAGTGACGCACCCTATGCTGGAACCTTCCATGTGCCGATTTAAAGACGTATTTCATCTTGTCTATCTTAACCTTCTTGTCTCTGACTTCTCCCTCCAACTCTCCGGTTAGCTTCTCAGCCCTAACACGGTCTCTTCTCTCATCTCCCCAAAATTTGGTAATAATCTGCTTGTCATTTTGGAGACTCTGAATCCTCGACTCTAACCCATTAATGGTATGCCCCAAGTGGGTCCTAATAGCTTCTTTCTCATCCTCCAGCCTATCCACCTTCTGGTCTGATGCCCGCAGCTTGTCAGCCAGGTCCCCGTTCCTAATTATCAGGTGGTGCACAAATGCCTCAAGCAATGCTGCAGCTTGCTGCTCCCCCTGATACAGCTCCTCCAACTCATGGACCTTGTCGTCCAACTCCGTAATCCTATCCATCAACTCATCCAATAAAGTATCCTCAGGTGCTTCTTCCGAGTCCTCCTCGGGCTCCTCTTCCTCTTCAGGATACTCCTCTAGGTCTGAGTCAACTGCTGCCTCAGCTATAGGCTCAGATACAGCTGTCACCAACTGTTCACTCAGAACGTGGATATCTCTAACCTCGTCTTCTCCTGACATCCTTCAAACAAGACAAAATAACTCAGTTAGTATTTTAAAATAGATGTTTTTGTTTTTAGGGAAAAAAATATATATATATGACACAACCCCTAGAACTCTACATGAGTTCATCTCCTTATTTCCTCCACTAACTTCCCTAAGGTTATAGTCTAAGGTTTCTCCACCCAAAGTTTATAACCTAAGGCTCTGATACCAACCTGCGACGCCCCCAAATTCGTGTAATCATCGATTACAGAACTTGGTGCTCACGACACAACATACATCAACATCTAACTAAGTAAACTTTAACAATAATAATAATATTATATTATCCATTACATAAATAGTCGAAATAAAATCTCAAGTCTTTACAACCTTAAACATACTGGAACTTAGTCTTAGCGTTTATCGCTACATTACACATATGCGGAATTAATTATTTTATTACACAACCATTAGCATCACTTCATCTTGGACTTTCCCTTGGCCTTGCTCGAACCCTCAGCCTTCTCATCCTTAACTGAAAGGTTTAAGCAAGAATGAGCACAAATTGCCCAGCAAGTATACGGAATAAATGGGAAATATACATCAGGATAAAGGCATTTGAATTACTAGATCTCAACAATTGAAAGATTATCAAGTGTTAAAGAAGAACATCAAGAATAAGAATTTAAGAATTTTCAATATCATACTAAGGGGTGTAAAATACCCTGAACATATTTTCTTTCATCAAAAACCATCAGACGGTTTAACAATTAAATAAACTGTAAACGGTCTCTGCAAGTACGCCAGGTGATCAGCCTATTGTACCCTACATTGTGCACAAATATTAAGTTTTAAGCTGCATAAGCAAAATGGGACTATTTGCCCGACATCTGTTTCCCCGTTTATTCGTGTTGTTCATCTTAGTAATCATGTGAGACCGCACCAAAGCAATTTGGATTGGTAAACATTTAATAGCTTCGAAAGATTTGTTTTAAATCACTTTTTCCATGAATAATAACTAGCCGGAAACAAAGGCCAGAAAACATACTTTAGAACAGTTCGATAATGAAATGAAATTTTAAACATATGGCAGTTAAAAATAATAACTGAATAATCATCGATAAGCTTGCAAGATAATTGAAGTTTGTATGACTTTTCAACGAAGAAACTTGCACGAATAAATAACTATCACAAGTCCAATACTTACCCTTACTGCGATAATATTAGTAAGGATTTAATAAATATCCAATAGAAATGAGGGTTAGGAAAACTTGCCTGATAAGCCTGCTACAATTAACGCTAGCAATTAACCTTCACATAACCTAATCACACGTGTCTCGTTAATCACCATTCATACACAATCTTGTTTGAAGTATAAGGGTCTCCTATTGGATATGCTATAAACATCAAAAGAGAATATATTTAGAAAAGGCAAAAAGCACTTTTTGGCCACTATGGTTATAGTGATTTAACGAATTAGCCACTGTATTTTTAAAATGTTCAATTAGCCTACTGAACTTTTTAAAAATGTTCAATAAGCCCATTCCGTCCAATTTCTTGGACGGACGTTAACAAATTGCACACGTGGCATTGAAAAAAAAAACAAAATTTTTTTATTTTCTGATGTGGCAGCATAAAAAAATAAAATAAAATAACACCATTGATTATGTGGCATGTACAATACATGTTGACTTTATATTTAATTGTATAAGACCAAATTTTTTTTTGAATTTTTTAGACAAAAAAGAAATAATGCAAATTAAAAACATAAATAAATTAATATTTATAAACATAAAGAAATAATGAATTTTTCTTTCTTTTTCTTTACCTAAATATTTATAATATTTATTAAAATAATAATAAAATTAATTTTATTCATCTCATTTAACCCTTTTTATCAAAAAATTTGTATCAATGAGATTTAGTACAACATTATATTAATTTTTTACAAAAATTAAAAATCATTAATTACGTGACAAAAAATAATTAAAATAATAATAACATTAAAATAAATAGTTTAATTCATTTTCTTTATTTGTATTCTTTTCCTTTCTTTTAATAATTATTTTTATTTTAAAAAGTAATACTAATATATATTTTAATGATGTAAAAAAGTAAGTTCATAATTAACATAAAATAGAAAATTTGATACAATTAGCAAAAATTAGTTAAACAAATGACATAAAAATTAAAATTAAAATTAATTATACAATCATTAATTTTAATTTACATAAACCCTAATTCCCCCAGTCCTCTGTTTCAATGGCGAACAAAGAGGCTTTGCCGGGAAATATTCGGTGCAACAGAACCGACGGCCGAACAAAACTCACCCCCATTTGATTCACCCGCAATCTTCTTTACCTCAATCATTGCCTCAGTCGCCTACCCAAAGCCATAGAATCCGGCCAGAAATCGATGATGCGGTGGAGAAGTCCGGCAAGTTTCACGGTTTTACTATGTCCGCCATGATATCCGGCGGCAGATCAAGAATCCTCCGACTGCAAACCCATTCCCTATAACGCCCAAGATCCATACATATACATACAGAGAAAGATATAGAGGGAGAATAGTACTAGATCCATTGGCACCGACGAGGAGGCATCGAGATCCAGGAGATCCAGAAGGTTGGGGGAGGAAGAGGGAGAAACGATTTTGTAATAGTTAATTTTTGAAATATTAAAAAGGTTATTTAAAATAAAACATACATATTATAAATATTATAATATTAATTTTTATTAATATTATACATATTTAAAAATTTTATAAGTATTTTAAAATATAAAAGTATTTTTATTTTTATTTTTAAAATAAGACATACATATTATATATATATTATATTATTAATTTTTATTAATATTATACATATTATAAATATTTAGGTAAAGAAAAAGAAAAAAAATTCATTATTTCTTTATGCTTATAAATATTAATTTATTTATGTTTATAATTTGCATTATTTCTTTTTTGTCTAAAATTTTTAAAAAAAATTGGTCTTATACAGTTAAATATAAAGTGAACATGTATTATACATGCCACATAATCAATGGTGTTATTTTATTTTATTTTTGTATGCTGCCACATCAGAAAAAAAAATTTGTTTTTTTTTTCAATGCCATGTGTGCAATTTGTTAACGTCCGTCCAAGAAATTGGACGGAATGGGCTTATTGAACATTTTTAAAAAGTTCAGTGGGCTAATTGAATATTTTAAAAACACAGTGGCTAATTCGTTAAATCACTATAACCACAGTGGCCAAAAAGTGCTTTTTGCCATTTAGAAAATATATGCCACCCATTTTAGACATAGCCCAAAATAGAACTTAAAAAAAATGCCCAAACATAACAGTTTTTTTTTTAATTTTTTTCTCAGCTTTATCATACCTCGCTAAAACAGTCATAACTTATTCGTTTTAAAACATTTTTGAGCGATTCTTACGGCCACGCGAAGCTAACTTCTGGGCCTACAACTTTCGTTCAGGGACCATCTTCAAATTCCAAGCACAAAATTCCAGAAAATCTGTGCAAGAGGACTGCCCCGAAGTTGTTGGACAGATTTGACACAACTACTTTGAAAAGTCATAACTCCTTGCTCCGAAGTCGGAATTAGTCCGTTCCGGAGTCTATGGAAAGCTTATACAGTGTACTATAATCACCCAAAAGCCCACAATTTTCTGGAAACTTTAGCTAGCACCCAATTTTGTCTTTAGGGTCAGTAGTTCACAGTTCCCTTTTTTTTCGGTTTCTAACATGTTTGCTTACGATTTTCATATCTCAGTCAATATAGCTTCGATCCGAATGAAATTTGGACATGTTATACTTCATGTTACATACTATTTTACAAAATTATTACATGCAACAAATGGATTATCTAAGACATGATTTCGAGTGACCAAAAATCTTAAAAAATCATGCAAACTAGTTTAACCCAACTTTTGAGAAAATCATGATTTTGATTCTAGCATGCATGGGTTTGATTCCTATTATCCAGACCACTTCTAATAACATATATACACATGTTACAACCATTCAATTCTCTAACTTTTCATGTTTTCATCAAATTAGCATCTAAGAGGCATTTCATCAAATAGTTAGCATACATGGCATGATTTCTTGACTTTCTATGAATTAGAGCATGTACTAAACCAGAATTTTCACTCTCTACTACCACATATCCGAAACAGACCCTAGCATGACATTACAAAGTCAAAACAAACCATCTACCATGTTTATACATAAATTTTCTTAAGAATACCATATAAGCTCATGTTCTTACCTTGAATGCGATTTCCTTCTTGTAAATGGAGTTAGCTACTGATTTCTCCCTTATTGCTTGCTTGTTTTAGAGTCCCCAAAACTCCAGAATCTTCAACTCTCAACTCTCTTCCTCAAACTCTCTTTTTGCTCATTTGGTGGAACTTTGTCAAAGTGAAGAGTGGAGAGTATATATGTATATGTATATAATGTTTGATAGAAATGAACTCTCCAGCCCCTTCACCTCTCCAATCATCAGTTATACAACATTAATCTAATACATTAGTATGGTTAATTAATAGGAAGAAAGTGGGGGTTAGAGAAAATGAAAGAGCTTTTGGTTTAAAGAGGAAAAATGGAATACTCTCTCCTTATTTATCTTGTAATATGCGTGTACTTCCTTCCCCCTTGTCCCATTTTGGTTGTCACAAGCCCTCAGCTGCTGAGCCTTATAAAAATGTTATTATAAAAATCAATTATATCATTTAACTACCAATTTTGACCATTTTGTCCCTAGTAGCAATACGTGCTCGATACTTATATCGATTCCTACTAAAGTCGACGTCCTGGACGTCATGGAACTGTCCGTTTTGTCAAATTCAACTTCAAAATTCGTAGTTGACTTTTCCCCCAAAAAAAATCAACCGGTTGACTTTGACCAAAAAGTCAACCGTGACGCATTTTTCGTGGTTACAGTCTATCCTGACTAATTTCGACGTTTCGGCCTCAAATACGCAGTTCGCGTCTCTAAATCCCGCTCCAAATTCCAACCTATATTTGTAAGTCATCCCACGAAATTAATTAGAATTAATTTCATCCTTAACCAATTTAAATAATTGGTCTAACTGTAACAACCATTAAAATGCATCTTGTCACATAACATATAATAAAATAAATAATTCATCTAAAAATAATTGTCACATAAAAATTTCACATAAGTTTGTTTTTATTTATTTGAAATTGTTTAATTACTTGGAAAAAAAATCTAGGATATTACATGAGCTGCTATTTATAGAAAAATAGAATGCATAGTAATTAATCCATGAACGATCCAGATTGATTAATTTAATCTGACGGTCCATATTTAAAGAAAAATCTTTTAAATAAAATATAATATATTCTGTTTATAGAATAACTTTAATAAAGTATTCTGTTTTATATAAAAGATGTTTCTGTTTTATTACGTTAATAATATGAATAAAACAAAACGTCATTATCGCTAAATAATTCATATTATTAACTGACAATAATTGAATCAAACTGAGTGACTTCTCACATAAGCATTAATAATCAATACCGTGTGATACTATGCAACCACACGTATTACTGTACTTTTACTACCGAGTAGTTCAACAGTAACAATGGTAAAACTTCCGTCGTTATTTTTAATAAAATATTTTTGTCGTTTTCTCAATCCGACAATAATTTCGTTGTGGGGTCCACCAATGATTGCGCCGTTGTACGAATATTTTCTGTTAAAACGAATATTCCCCGACCAATCGAATATTATATAACAACTTGCGTACTTTGCAAAATTTATAAATATTACCCACAACTATAACATTATATCAAATTAACTCCATAATATTCAAAAATGATATTTATAAAAAAATTCATCTTTATTTATAAAAGTTGGGGTCTTACAACCTCCCCTTCTTATGAAATTTTGCCCTCGAAATTAGGGTACGTACCTGGTATATCGAAGAGGTAAGGATACCTTGATTTCATTTCAGATTCTAACTCCCAAGTCATTTCCTCAACATCGTGGTTTCTCCACAAAACTTTGACTTGAGGTATAACCTTGGAGCGTAGAATATGTTCCTTCTTATCCAAGATTTGAACAGGAACTTCTTCATACGTCAAATCTTCCGCTATTTCGTCCGGTTCTAACTCAATAATGTGGTTCGGGTCTTTCACATATTTACGTAACATGGATATGTGAAAAACGTTATGAACACGAGACATACTTGGCGGTAAAGCGAGTCTATAAGCCACAGTTCCTACTCGATCGAGGATTAAAAATGGACCAATGAATCGAGGATTGAGCTTTCCTCTTTTTCCAAATCTCGTAACTCCTTTCCATGGAGCAACACGTAAGAACACATGATCTCCTACATCAAATTCCACGTCTTTTTGATGAAGATCAGCATAACTCTTTTGTCGATCTTGTGAGGTTTTTATACGTTGTCAGATCGTTTGAATCTTTTTTGTAGTCATACGTACCAACTCCGGTCCCAACAACGTTGCTTCACCCACCTCATCCCAGCATACTAGAGAACGACATTTTCTTCCATACAATGCTTCGAATGGAGCCATGCCAATACTTGTTTGATAACTGTTGTTGTAGAAAAATTCCACCAATGTTAAGAACTTGTCTCAACTTCCCTTGAAGTCAAAGACACAGAGTCTTAATAGATCTTCAAGAGTTTGAATAGTCCTCTCTGATTGTCCGTCCGTCTGAGGATGATATGCTGAACTAAATCGTAAATCTGTGCCCATAGCTTTTTGTAAACTAACCTAAAATCGTGAAGTGGATCTTGGGTCTCGGTCAAAAACTATGGATACTGGCATACCATGCAGTCTTACAATCTCGTTTATGTACATACGAGCAAAACGTTCAAGTGTATAAGTTTCTCGTATCGGTAAGAAATGAGCAGACTTGGTCAATCTATCAACAATGACCCAAATCGCATCAATACCTTGATAAACCCTAGGAAGACCGATAACGAAATCCATGGTAATGTGCTCCCACTTCTATTCTGAAATTTCAAGTGGTTGCGATGGGCCTTTTGGTACTTGATGCTCCGCTTTGACTCGTTGACAAGTTAGACACCTTGAGATAAACAACACTATCTCTCTCTTCATATTGCTCCACCAAAATGTATGACGAAGATCATGATACATTTTGGTACTTCCAGGATGGATTGCAAACGGTGTGTTGTGCGCCTCCATCATGATTTCATACTTTAAATCAGGGTTGTTAGGAACACAAAGTCTGGAGTTGACTCGAAGTATTCCTTCTTCATCGATTCTTGCTTCCGGCATAGCACCTTCTTGCACTTTCTTCCTCATACGCATTAGCTCCAGGTTTGTAGCTTGAGCAGCTTTAACTTTATCGATTAAAGTCGGTTCTACTAGTATATTTGCCATCATCACATGGGTCCCTGGAGTCTTTAACCCTATCTCCATCCTTTGTAAATCACACAAAATGGGCCTTTGTGTTGACAATATCGCACTCGTACTTGCATATGATCTTATACTCAATGCGTCAGCTACCACGTTCGCTTTTCCAGGATGGTATTGAATGGTATGATCATAATCTTTCAACAGTTCAAGCCAACGTCGTTGTCGCATGTTGAGTTCCTTTTGAGTGAAGAAATATTTGAGGCTTTTATGATCCGTAAAGATCTCCACCTTCTCCCCATACAAGTAATGCCTCTAAATTTTAAGTGCAAAGACAACAGCTGCCAACTCTAGATCATGAGTAGGATAATTCCTCTCATATTTCTTGAGTTGTCTTGATGCATAGGCTATGACTTTTCCATGTTGCATGAGAACGCATCCCAACCATTTGCTCGAAGCATCACTGTAGATGACAAATCCCTCCGAGCCAGATGGTATTGTTAGAACAGGTGCTGAAATGAGTCTCCTCTTGAGTTCTTGAAAACTCTGGTCACATTCTTTGCTCCAACCGAACTTTGTATCTTTCCGAGTCAGCTAAGTTAATGGAGTAGCGATTCGAGAAAATCCTTCCACGAATCTCCGATAATAACCAGCTAAACCAAGAAAGCTACGTACTTCGGCCACTGATTTAGGTTGCTCCCAGCTTTGAATAGCTTCAATCTTTGTCGGGTCAACCGATATTCCACGACTTGATACTACGTGCCCAAGGAATGTTACCTCCTCCAGCCAGAACTCGCATTTCTTCAACTTGGCATAAAGCTTGTATTCACGAAGCTTTTGGAGTACCAGCCTCAAGTGTTGCTCATGATCTTCACGACTTTTGGAATAAATAAGGATGTCATCAATAAAGACGACCATAAAGTGATCCAAATATTCCTTGAATACCCGGCACATCATATCCATGAAGGCAGCAGGAGCATTAGTCAATCCAAAGGACATGACTAGGAATTTATAATGCCCGTACCGAGTTCTAAAAGCCATCTTTGGAATATCCTCAGTTCTAACCTTCAGCTGATGATATCCAGAACGAAGATCAATCTTTGAAAAGAATTGTGCTCCTTGCAACTGGTCAAACAGGTCATCAATACGTGGCAATGGGTACCTATTTTTGATGGTGACATGATTTAACTCCCGATAATCAATACAAAGTCGCATACTTCCATCTTTCTTCTTCACGAATAGAACAGGAGCACCCCAAGGAGAAGTACTAGGACGAATAAAGCCAATGTCTAACAATTCCTGCAGTTGGATCTTTAACTCCTGAAGTTCAATAGGAGCCATTCGATATGGGGCTTTGGAAATGGGTTTTGTACCGGGTTCAAGGTCGATACAAAATTTAATTTCACGCTCTGGGGGTAGGCCAGGAAATTCTTCAGGGAATACGTCAGGGAATTTATTAACAATAGAAATATCATTCAAAACTGACGTATTTTTGTTTAGATCCATGGCATGAGCTAAGAAAGCTTGACATCCGTTTTTCAATAAACGAATAGCTTTATGGCTTGAGATGACAGCGATTGATTTTAATGGTTTGGTTGCTTGAATTCGCATAATAGGTCGATTAGGAATATGAAAGCTAATAACCTTACGAAAACAATCAATTTTTGCATGATGAGTAGTTAACCAATCAATCCCTAGAATCACGTCAAATGCAAGTATTTTTAATGAAATAAGATCGACAGGTAATGTGTGGGTACCAACTTGAACCAAACAAGACTTATAAACCGTGGATGTAATGAAGGTTTCTCCTAATGGAGTTTCAACAGATAAGTCAAAGTCTAATTTCTCCGGAATCAAATTTAATCGATGAGCGCAAGTAGGAGAAATAAAAGAATGGGTAGAACCGGTATCAAATAAAGTATAGACTTTATTAGAGTTTATGATAAGCTTACCCGTGATTACCTCATTCGGGTTCTTTACTTTCTGGGAGGTCACAACAAACGCTCTCCCTTGCACTACCGGTTTTGACTTTTCTGGGACGGCCTTTGGTGTCTCCATCTTGGCTGAACTTGTTTTTGGTAAACGATAAAATCGAGCTAAATGACCTTCTCTTCCACAATTATAACATGCTTTAGACGGCATCGCGCAGTTTGGACTGATGTGCCCCTCCCCTCCACATTTGAAACATATGATAGGTGGTCGTTCTCCTTCCTTAACAACGGGTGCTGGTGCTGACGTCTTTCTATCTTTGTTGAATCTCCTCTTCTTGAAATGACCATTCTTATTGTTTTGGCCCTGATTACCACCGAAGTGGTTACCATTTCTGGCCTGTTGATTCCCTCCATGCTTGTTGTCATCGCTTCAATGACTGCTCTCACTGGTATTATCATTTTGCCGACTGCTCTCTTTTGTTTGCGTTGACTCGTTATCGCGCTCCACTAACTGAGCCCTATTCACAACATCTGAATACAAACACAATTTATGAGAAATAAGATGTTGACGTATCTTAGGTTTCAAACCTCGCAAAAACATTCGCGTCATTCGCTCTTCATTATCTACTAAGTGGGAAGCAAACCGGGATAATTTAGCAAATTTAGCCTCATACTGCGACACGGTCATATTATTCTACTTCAATTTGATGAACTCCACCTCCTTAATGTGACGAACACTTTCGGGAAAGTATTTGTCATTGAACAGCTCTTGGAACTTCTCCCAAGACATCTTCAGTGCGGCAGGTTGAGTACGCTTAATCGATTCCCACCAGTAATCTGCCTCTCCTCGCAACATAAAGGCGGCAAAGGGAACCTTTTGCTCCTCGGAGCATCCCAAGACATCAAATATCTTAGTAATATGCTTTATCCATATTTCCGCTATAAGTGGTTTTGGTTCTCCCTTAAACTCTGGTGGTCCCAGCTCCTTGAACTGTTTAGCGGTGACCGTCCGAGAGTTTTCAGTGTTTTCACCTATATTTTGGATAGGAGCCGCTCTCGCCTGCTGTTGCATGAACTGCATAAAGTTTCTGAACATTCCATCATTCATCATCTGGTCAGTGTTGTTGTTTGCATGAGGATTGTCACCTTCCTGATGCACATTATCCTGATTATTGATATGTGGTGAATCAACAGTCGCCTGTGCTCCATTGTTATTCTCAACATTCTCAGATGCCAATTTCAGATACTGCCACAAAATAAAAGTTAATTGATATGTCATATATTATCCTTATATTATGACCGACCAATTAAATACCATGCAAATAAACTTAGATAGGTCATACTAGCGAAGGAATTTCTCGTCTCTCCCATCCTAGTTCTATTCTCACATCTTAGCCAGGGATCATATCCCTAAGCTCCGATACCAACTGTGACGCCCCCAAAATTAGGTATACATCACCCATCTTGGGTCGTCAGATACATAGTATAGAATACAAATACAACTTACTAATACAACTGTCGTGTACAATACGACAAAACATAAACTGTGAGTTTGAATACAAATATTATCTTCTAGAGAGTATTCATACTCAAAAGGAGTTCTCATTACATTTATTAACATACTATTACATAAAATAGGGAGGACTACTAACTAATACTATCATTCAGACCATCACTCCGTTCCCCGACTTGCCCCAGCTACGTTCTCATTTCCTGAAGAGAACAATGAAAGAAAGGGTGAGCTCAACTAGCCCAGTAAGAAATATTATGACTAAGATAATGCAGAATAAATTATCATTAGCCTTCAACAATGTTAAAACTGATAAAATATAATAGACATCAAGTTTAACTGCAGCGGAACAAGCAATCCATTAAAAGAGTCAAGTAGAAAATAAACTCTACTATCTTTTATGATTTAAAAGGTTTTTCAACATTGTGATCGCTGGGACTCAGCTTAATAAAATAATCCACATCATCGAATCACCCCTGCACTACGGCCAAGGATATTCGTGTATTCATTAATGGTCATGATCATGCCAACAACTGTCCATCAATGCACTACGGGCCAATGAGGACTTTTACCACATCATTTGTAATATTACGGTCATGATTATACCGAATAATCCCTGGTCATAATCATACCAAGTTCATCTATGCACTACAGGCCACAGATGACTTTCAACATTTTATAAATATGAGGATGATGACAATGATATAAAAATTCAATAAAACAAGTTCAAGAATTAATTTATCCAAGAATTAACAACGTCCAAATTGTCAACATGATACTGCTTTGTGGAGTAAAATTCAAGAATGCTTAGAAGAATATTTTCATGAAAAGATACTGGATGAAACGCAATTATCAAGGATATTCCATAAATTTCATGGAGTATAGACTTAACCAATTGAGTATAATAAAGAATGGAATAAAAAATGAAATTACCATGCATGCGATAGATCGCACAGACATGTTATTCCAACAGAATAATAAATAATGGAACAAGGTCCGGCGTAAAACGCACAGACAGGATATTCCAACAGAATAATAATAAAGACGGAACCAGGTCCGGTGTAAAACACACAGACAGGATGTTCCAACAGAATAATAATAAAGACGGAACCAGGTCCGATGTAAAACACACATACAGGATGTTCCAACAGAATAATAATAAAGACGGAACCAGGTCTGGTGTAAAACACACAGACAGGATGTTGCAACAGAATAATAATAAAGATGGAACCAGGTCCGGTGTAAAACACATAGACATGATATTCCAACAGAATAATAGAAGAATGTCACCAAGTATAGGGTAGACCGCGTATACAGGTTATTCCAACAGAATAATAAGAAATGGAATAACAACAGTTCTCTTCATGAATAAGAAAGAATAACACCCCTTACCGTTTTAAAGAAGAGCTGGAATAAGGAAGTAGTTAAGTAGCAGAATACTCTTCTTCTCTCTTTCTATAGTTTCTCTCTATAGTTTCTCTCTCTAGAGTTCAGTGAATTCGTAAGAAATAATGAAGGAATGAGCTGCTATTTATAGAAAAATAGAATGCATAGTAACTAATCCATGAACGGTCCAGATTGATTACTTTAATCTGATGGTCCATATTTAAAGAAAAATCTTTTAAATAAAATATAATATATTCTATTTATATAATAACTTTAATAAAGTATTCTGTTTTATATAAAAAGATGTTTCTGTTTTATTACGTTAATAATACGAATAAAACAAAACGTCATTATCGCTAAATAATTCATATTATTAACTAACAATAATTGAATCAAACTGAGTGACTTCTCACATAAGCATTAATAATCAATACCGTGTGCTACTATGCAACCACACGTATTACTGTACTTTTACTACCGAGTAGTTCAACAGTAACAATGGTAAAACTTCCGCCGTTATTTTTAATAAAATATTTTTATCGTTTTCTCAATCCGATAATAATTCCGTTGTGGGGTCCACCAATGATTGTGCCGTTGTACGAATATTTCCTGTTAAAACGAATATTCCCCGACCAATCGAATATTATATAACAACTTGCGTACTTTGCAAAATTTATAAATATTACCCACAACTATAACATTATATCAAATTAACTCCATAATATTCAAAAATGATATTTATAAAAAAATTCATCTTTATTTATAAAAGTAGGGGTCTTACAGCTTTGGTTAGCATGTATTCATACCGGTCGACGGTGGCAGAACTCATAAATTTTTGGCGATCCAAGGTTCGTGTCGGTTGTACGGAACTTGAACTCTCTCCCCTTTGGCGTTTAGATGTTGGTTGCGACGCTATGGTTTCTCTCTATTGCTTAACTTGCCTTAGCTCTCCCCCAAACTTGGTTGAAACACAGTGACGAACACTTGGTGTGCACAAATGGTTATCCCACATACTTATGAAATTGGCTCTCCAATATGGTGACTGAAGCTTGATAACTTGAGAATAGTGATTTGCTTGCCTCTCAAATGGTTACAACTATCCTCTATGAAGGCCCTAATTCAAAATTTGATTAGTGTATTTGAAGAGTGGTATGAGGAATATGGGTTAAGATGTGGTAATATATAGAGGTGGTGTTAGGGTGTTTATTGGTGGATTGAAGAGGTGGGGAGAGGTAATGGAGCATTGGAATTCGTGAGGGTAGTGGATGGTGGGTGGTGGTTATGAGGAGTCTTAATTGAGGGAGAAGTTATGGGAATTATGGAGTCTCATATATTTAACTGCCAAATTTGAAGTGCCCATATTCAATGACCCCCGCCCCGGCGGGGGGTATAAGGCTTATGGAGCCCGCCCCGGTGGGCTTGTCCCCTACAAATTGATTTTGAACGACCCCCACCCCGGCGGGGGGTGTAGGGCATTTTGGGCTCGGCCCGACGGGCATGTTCCCTGACTTCAGATTTTTGTGGCTTTGAATTTGGCCTTGTAACTTGCTTTTTCTCTTCTTTTCTTAATGTTGCTCCTCTTAATCACTTTTTGCACCTCCTGCAACCATAAAACATGCGAGATAATAAATTATTGATCACTTGGATTATGCTTGAGAGACTAACAATACTTTTACTATATAATACTACCTAATACTAAATAAAAACTATATGTTAACACTTATGAATAAAAATACGAAAAATAAATGAAAGATTGGGTTGCCTCCCAATTAGCGCTTGATTTTAAGTTGTTCAGCCTGACTACTTCCTGTTCACGGTGCATCGGACAATGTGATGGCAATGACATCAGTGTTAGCCTCCCCACCCCAATAGTGCTTTAATCGTTGACCGTTAACTTTGAACGTTTCTAATGGATTGCGATTATAGAGTTCAACGGCGCCATGAGAGAAAACCCGCTTGACAGTGAATGGTCCTGACCATCTCGACTTAAGTTTTCTTGTGAACAATCGCAACTGTGAGTTGAACAAAAGGACTGATTGCCCCAGCTCGAATGTTCGACGGATAATTTTCTGGTCGTGCCATCTTTTTACTTTTTCTTTATATAATTTGGAGTTCTCATAGGCGTGAAGGCGGAATTTGTCGAGCTCATTCAGTTGAAGTAGTCTTTTTTCCCCTACAGCTGCTTGATCGAAATTGAGTTTTTGAACCGCCCAATAGGCCTTGTGTTGTAGTTTGACCGATAAGTGGCATGCCTTCCCGTACAGTAGTTGATTTGGTGACATCTCGATTGGTGTCTTGTATGCAATCCGGTATGCCCATAATGCATCATCCAACCGAAGTGACCAATCTTTTCGACTCGGATTCACTACTTTCTCTAATATTTTCTTTACTTCCCTGTTTGACACCTCTGCCTGCCCGCTTGTTTGAGGGTGATACGTTGTCGCTACCTTATGGTTGACCCCATACCGTGTCAAAAGAGCTGTGAAGGCCTTATTGCAGAAGTGACTACCTTCGTCACTGATTATTGTTCTTGGCGTGCCAAACTTTGTAAAAATATTTTTCTATAGGAATTTGAGGACCACCTTGGCATCGTTGGATGGTAGTGCTACAGCTTCAACCCACTTCGATACGTAATCCACTGCCAGTAGAATATACTGATTGTTCAAAGACGAAGGGAATGGCCCCATGAAATTGATGCCCTATACATCAAAGATTTCTACTTCAAGAATTGTTTGTAGAGGCATCTCATTCTGTTTCAAAATGTTTCCCACCCTTTGACACCTATGGCATTGTTTGACAAAGTGGTGGGCATCTTTGAATAATGTAGGCCAATAAAACCCAACTTGCAGCACCTTTGCTGCTATCCATTCGCTACCATAATGCCCGCCATATGCAGATGAATGGCACTCATGCATAATGTTCTTCACTTCACTATAGGGGACGCACCGTCTATTCATTTTGTCAGTGCATTATTTGAACAAATACGGTTCGTCCCACATGTACCATTTTACATCATGAAGAAACTTATTTTTCTGTTGTTCGGTGAGGTCAGGTGGAAGAATGTTGCTCACAAGAAAATTTTCATAATCCATATACCAAGGAAAATCTGCAGAAACCCCAAACAGTTGCTCATTTGGGAATGACTCATTAATTTCACATCTGTCTTCTTTCGCTTTCCCTTAGTTTTCCAGCCTAGGCAAGTGATTGGCTACTTGATTCTCCGTCCCCTTTCTATCCTTAATTTCTAAGTCAAACTCTTGAAGTAGGAGAATCCATCGGATAAGGCGTGGCTTAGCATCTTTTTTTGCTATTAGGTACCGAATCGCCGAATGGTCCGTGTAGATATCACCTTAGTCCTGATCAAGTATGCCCGAAATTTGTCAAACGCATACACTACTGCAAGCAATTCCTTTTTCGTGGTTGTATAATTCATTTGATTCTCTGTGAGTGTTTTGCATGCATAGTATATGGCGTGAAACACCTTATCTCGTCGCTGGCCCAAAACAACCCCAACCACATTGTCGCTCGCATCACACATTAACTCGAATGGTATATTCCAATCCGGTTCGACTATCACGGGGGCTGTAGTTAATTTCTTTTTCAATAATTTAAACGCTGACTTGCATTCCTCATTAAAACTAAAAGTAGCATCCTTTTTTAAAAAACTACATAGAGGTTTTGCGATTTTAGAGAAGTCCTTTATGAACCTCTTGTAGAACCCAGCATGTCTCAAAAAGCTTCTAATACCCTTAACTGAGCTCGGTGGGGGCAGTTTATCGATTGTTTCCATCTTTGCTTTGTCCACCTCCAATCCTTGAGTCGACACCTTATGGCCCAAAATTATGCCTTCTTCAACCATGGAGTGGCATTTTTCCCAATTGAGTACGAGGTTTGTATCCTTACATCACTACAATACCATGACCAGATTCCCTAGGCAAGTATCAAAGTTGTCCCCATAGATCGAAAAGTCGTCCATGAAGACTTCAACATTCTTCTCCACCATATTTGAAAAAATGGCTATCATACATCGTTGGAAGGTTGCAGGTGCATTGCATAACCCGAATGACATCCTCCTGAATGCAAATGCGCCGTAAGGGCAAGTGAATGTCGTCTTTTCTTGATCCTCCGGATTGATGACTATCTAGTTATAGCCTGAGTACCCATCCAACAAACAGTAATATTCATGTCCCGCCAATCTATCCAACATTTGATCAATAAAGGGCAGCGGGAAATGGTCTTTTTGGGTTACCTTGTTCAATTTTCTATAATACATGCAAACCCTCCAACCTGTCACTGTTCTAGTTGGTATTAACTCGTTGTCCTCATTTTGCACCACCGTCATTCCTCCCTTTTTTAGCACGCACTGGACCGGACTAACCCACTTACTGTCGGAAATCGGGTAGATGATACCGGCATCTAACCACTTCAAAATTTCCTTCTTCACAATTTCCTTCATAATAGGGTTAAGTCGTCGTTGTTGCTCCTCCGTTGGTTTTGCCTCATCTTTCATCAAAATTTTGTGCATGCAAAATGAAGGGCTAATTCCTTTTATGTCCGCGATCGTCCACCCAATAGCTGATTTATATTCCCTAAGTACCCTTATCAACTTTTCTTCCTGCAATTCGTTAAGTGCAGCTAATATAATAGTAGGTAAGGAATTTGAATTGCCTAAATACGCATACCTGAGGTGTTTAGGGAGTGACTTAAGTTCTAACTTTGGTGGCTCTTCTAATGACGGTTTCAGTTTTTCTGCGGTTATCCCCTTCGTGTGCAATGGTTCAAACGATGTTCTAAATTTGCTAACCCATGGCACTGAGTCTAGCATTTGTAAGTAATCCACCAATTCCGGGTCGTCGACCTCTTCATCCCCCGATAAAGTTATTTCTAATGGATCGTTGACCAAACTCCTACTCATATCTTCACTGATGATTTGTTCAACTAAATCCATTCGAAAACATTCTTCCTCATCCGTAGGGAATTTCATGGCCTTGAATACATTGAATTTGATTTCTTGATCTTGGACCCTCATAGTAAGTTCTCCTTTTTGTACGTCTATGAGTGTCCTACCCGTGGCCAAGAAAAGTCTCCCCAGAATAATCGAGATGTTCTTGTCCTCGTCAAAATCCAGAATAATAAAGTCCGCGGGGAATATAAACTTATCCACCTTAACCAATATGTCCTCTACTATGCCTATCGGATATGTGACTGACCTATCCGCCAACTGCAATGAAATATTCGTAGGCCTTGGCGCGGGCAAACCCAATTCTGTGTATACTGATAATAACATAAGATTCACACTCGCCCCTAAATCACATAAACACTTGCAAAAATGCATATTCCCGATTGTGCATGGGATAGTGAAACTCCCCAGGTCTTTAAGTTTTGGTGGTAATTTCTGCTGTAATACTGCACTACACTCCTCTGTTAGTGTAACTATCTCAAAATCTTCCCATTTCTTCTTCCTTGACAGAATCCCTTTCATAAATTTCGCGTAGCTCGGCATTTGCTCTAGGCTTCTGCAAATGGTATGTTAATCTAGAGTTTCTTGAACACTTCCAAAAACTTTGCGAATTGCTTGTCTAATTTCTATTTTTTGGACCCTCTGCTGAAAAGGTGGTGGTGGATAAACAATTGGCTTATTGTTTAACTTGGAATCCTCACTTTGCTTATCCTCATCCTTGTTTCCTTTGCCCACGTTGTTGTCATCAACTTTGTCGTCCGATGTCGCTGAATTTTCTGCATTATCACTGATAAGTGATATTTTTACTCACTTATTGTATATTAATCCAGGCGAATTGTGCCCACCTCGACTACATTTCATTGTGTTTTAGTTGCATTTCATGTTATTCTGCATTGCATAAACTTAAAACTCCTTTTGGTGAATAAGTGCAGGAATTGGCCTCATTTTGGTGGAAATTGAGGTATCGGTGAGCAGATGCATGAAAGCTAGTCGCAAGGCGAGGATGTGCACGGCATAGGGGTACAATGAGGCATGGAAATCAAGCAAGCAAGAGGGTTTAAGCAAGAATAAACAAGTAGCAGCAGCAACAGACCAAACACTAGACTCAGGAACTGCATAACACAGGCCGCGCGGCCGCGCGGCAGAACAAGTGAAGACTCGTGTGCCCGCGTGAATGCAGGGCTTTACATGGGGAACCTTCTGCAAGTCAAGCGCCCGCGAGGCATGAGCACGCGCCCGCGAGAGACTCAGCATGCGCCAGCGAGGTATGAGCGCGCGATCGCACGAGAGGTCGCCTGGTTTGGTCTGAGCTTACTGTAAGTCTCATGGCCGCGAGCCAGAGACACTTGGGATGCACGCGGTTGCGCGCGATGCTGATGTTGTAATTTGTTTTATTTTTATTTCTCAACTTAATGATGTATAATTGGATATAAAACGATTCTGACGTGTGTCAGACAGGAGGACGAGACTTTTATTACGTAATTTTCATAGTAGAATTTAGGGTTTACACCTTGGAAAGATTTCAATGGAGAACGAAGCCACAACGTCTTATTCTCTTCTTCTTCGTGGAGTTCTTCACCATCGTAGATATTGATTATTGTTTATTGGATTTCTTTGTGGATTTAATGGTTAATCTTTGATTTATATTCAGAGATTGGGTTTGATCGTTCTATCCTTCTTACTTTGATTGCTTGTTTATTGATCATGCTTAACATTGATCCCATAATGGTTTTTGGTTCAATCATGAACTAAACTCCATTATGGGATTCTAACAGATTTCAGTATGTAGTGTGGTTGTACAACTAAATGTTATATTTGTTTTGTATATCATATGGATTATCTATCATGGTTGTGTGCATGTATGAATGACCGATAATCATTCGTGTTAGTATTTGTATGGGATTGGAAATGAACATATGAATATGGAGTGAAATCATGATAGCATGCGAATATGGGGCTAGAGTAAGTCTTGCATGTTTTGTGAATCAGATAGGAATATACTGTTTCACCGTATGAGCTAGAATAAGGGTTGTGCTTAAAATCAATAGGATTGCAATTGTGCATAGGAATATGGTAATTGTGAGGGTATTATTGATTACATAGATTCTAACATCTGTAAATGATATGTGAGTTGGTTATAGTGTATTGGAAAATGGTTATAACTCTCTTTGTGCTCTTGGCTATTATCCTGTGATATGCGAACACTTCTTGCATGACATATGGCGATTTAACAAAATATTGAATGAAGTTAGGATCCCATTGTTTCCACATTCTATTTAGTTCATTTATATTCTTATTTTTAGTTGGTAATCATAGTTAATTCAAACCAACACTTAAGTCTATAGTATTAGCATATAAATATAGTGAGTCAATTAATGCATAGTAGTCTAATATTAACAACTTTCTCTGTGGGATCGATACATTACTTACTCTGTATTACTTGTTGACCCGTGTATACTTGCATGAGTTAGAGCTCTTTTATAAGAATTATAAAAGAGGCAACAAGTTTTTGGCGCCGTTGCCGGGGAAAGGCGTTAATTTAGATAATTATCATTAGTTTAAAGCTGTATTGTATGACTTAGACAAATCTGTTCGTTTCTCATTTCTATTTTTGTTTTGTTTTGATTACAGGTATTTGTAAACTTTTATGCACACGCGATCATCCAACTCGGAGTTAACACCAGCTCAAGCTAATATTAACGGAAAGGGTTGGAAAGCGAGTGTGCGGAGGAATCTGCAAGAGCAGTTAGAAAGAATTACAGTCAATATGACAGAAGAACAAAGGATTGAGCAAAGAGAAGAGCCTCGGGCTCTAAGGGAATATTCCATGCCGAAAATAAATGAATTACAATCTAGCATAGTCAAGCCAGTGATAGCAGCAAACACCTTCGAAATAAAAATAGGCACTATTCAGATGGTGCAGAACTCAGTACAGTTCGGGGGTGCTGCTACGGATGATCCGAACGAACACCTATTAAGTTTCATCGAAATTTGTGACATATTCAGATATAATGATGTGACGGAGGATGCCATCAGACTACGGCTATTCCCATTTTCCTTGAGGGATAAAGCAAGGAGTTGGCTGCATTCCTTGCCGGCTGGATCAATCACTACATGGGAGGACTTAGCACAGAAATTCTTAGCCAAGTTCTTCCCAATGGCTAAAACTGCAGAGATGAGGACAGCGGTATCTCAGTTTGAGCAACAACAGGGAGAAACCCTATATGAAGCATGGGAAAGGTATAAGGAGATGCTTAGGAAATGTCCACATCATGGTTTGCCAGACTGGCTGGTAATTAATTCGTTTTACAATGGCTTGGGATGGCAATCCAGACAGATTGTAGATGCAGCCGCAGGAGGGGCATTATAGGCAAAGAGCTATGATAAAGCCTATTCGCTTATCGAGACTATGGCCATGAATGATTATCAGAATCCTACAACTCGGATGTCTCAACCCAAAGTTGCAGGTGTGTTGGAGGTGGATGCGATTACACAGCTGTCGCCACAAATGGCAGTCATGGCTAAGAAAATAGATACTTTGGCATAGAGCAAAGTGAAGACGGTTGCATTTGTTTGTGAGATTTGTGCGGGGTCACACTCCACGGATCAATGTGCTATCAGCTCAGAATCAGTACAGTACGTAAGCAATTACATAAAGGACCAAGGCCAATTCCAGAACACATACCATCCAAACAACCGTAATCATCCAAACTTCAGTTGGTCTAACAATCAAGGACAACAACAAAATCAGTTCCAGCCGAATCAACAGTTTCAACAATAGTCAGCACAGCCACAGTTTACACCAAAACCACCGTTTCCACCGGGATTTACTCAACAGCAACAACACCTCACTCCAGCTGCATCACATCTAGAGAAGAAATAAGAAATGGAGGAGATGATGTTGAAATACATGGCAAACACCGGGGTTATGATCAAAAGCCAAGCAGTGGCTATCAAGAATTTAGAGACACAAATGGGGCAAATGGCAAACATGCTTACTAATAGGCCCCAAGGAGCGTTGCCAAGTAACACAGAGGAAAATCCTAGAAGAGATGGGAAGGAGCAGTGTTAAGCAATAACATTACGAACTGGGAAAGACTTGACAGAGTCTGCAAGTCGCGCGCCCCCGCATGATACCACTAAGGAGGCCGCGCGGCCGCGCGAGGCAGAGAAAGAAACTGAGGAGGAGAAAAATCTGGAAAATTCTGAGGTTCAGCAAGAAGAAAAGAATAAAGAAGGTTCAGAAGAGAAGGTCAAGAGTCCACTACAACCACTGCACCCTCGAGTAACATATCCGCAGAGGTTAGCAAAGCAGAAAGATGACAAACAATTCAGCAAGTTTTTAGAGGTCTTCAAAAGCTGCAAATCAATATACCTTTTGCCAAAGCATTGGAATAAATGCCAAGCTACACAAAGTTCATGAAAGGTATCTTGTCAAGGAAAAGAAGATTAGATGATTTTGAAACGGTTGCCTTGACAAAGGAATGCAGTGCAGTGCTCCAACGCAAGTTACCACCAAAGTTAAAAGATTTGGGTAGCTTCACAATTCCGTGCACCATTGGAAAGATGGAGTTTAACAAGTGTTTATGTGATTTGGGAGCAAGTATAAATTTGATGCCATTGTCAGTATTCAACCAGTTGGGATTACCGACCCCACGACCAACGAACATATCATTACAGCTACCAGACCAGTCTGTCACATATCCGCGGGGAATTGTTGAAGATGTATTGGTTAAAGTGGATAAGTTCATCTTTCCGGCTGATTTCATCATTCTAGATTTCGAAGAGGACAAGAATATTCCGATCATACCAGGAAGACCGTTGGATCGTGGTAATTTTTAATCCGACCGTTGGATCCAACGGGCAGGACTTCTATAGATGTTCAAAAAGGGGAATTAACTATGCGTGTACAAGATCAGGAGGTCACATTCAATGTCTTCAACGCAATAAAGCTCACAGCTGATGAAGAAGAGTGTTTTCTAGTTGATCTGGAAGATGGAAACCGCAAGGATTGGATACACAACCCAAGAACAGATGAATCACAGAGATATGTAACGGGTGAAAATGCAGAGTTGAAGGTGGAGCCGTTGATGAAAGCCGAAGTGATCAAATTTCAGGGTGCCAAGGACAGCAAGGAAGGCACCATAATTATTGATGTGACGTGAAAATTTCGAGACAGTCAAGCTAATTGACTATAACTTAGCGCTGGATGGGAGGAAACCCATCAATTCTTCACCCAAGAATTCATTTATTGTCGTTATTTCCTTTTGATTATTTTAGTTAGTAGTTCAAATTCAGTGATAACAAGTTATGGGATAAGCCAGCGTATATGCATGTCATTAATTTCGCATAACGCAACCACTATTGTATGTCTTATTCATCTGAATCAATATCTGTGCAGGTACAATGATTAGAGAGCATCACTGATGGAAGAGTGAGATCAAAGTAGAATGGCAGTAATTGGGGTCGCGCGGCCGCGCGGCCCAAGTAGTATCAACTTGCGCGCTCGCGCGTTCAGCCAGTTAATCCACAAACCTTTCTGCAAGTCTCGCGCCCGCGCGCCTAATGCATTATATCATCGCACGGCTGCGCGCGACACCGAATCCAGCTAGATTAAAACATTTTAAAACAGAAGTTGGAATCATTTGGACTCTTATTTGCGATATCAACAGAAGCGAGAATCTCTCACTCCCCATAACTCATGTCGTTATCTCTACAGATTGAGGCGTATTTCTCTCCATCAAATCTCCACGAGTTCCTTCACGATTCAATGCTCATCCACATCTCAGTCATTATATAATGCTAGGGCTCTACATTGGGATAGCACAAGCAATAGTGGAAATTATCAATTCACAAATACATTCTCTCTTTCAGTAAGTTCATTTGATATCTCTATCTCTAATGGGTCCAAAGAGAGTACGGGAAGCTTCCTCCTCTTCATCTTCCTCCGGCGGTCATGAGGAGGATATTGTCGACCATAGCAAATTTCCATGTTTGGAGGCCCAGCAGGAGTACTATTGCATTGTCGCGAAGACATTCATCAAGGAAAGAGGATTTAGGCTAGAAGGTCAGGATGGGAAACTATGTGCCATGATCCGCGAACGAGGATGGGGTGGACTGACTGCTGCAACCACGCCGATTCCAATGAGCATAGTTCGAGAGTTCTACGCTAATGCCAAAGTCACCATGAACGATACCTCTATGGTTCGTAGTACAGAAGTAGACTACCAACCCTCTACCATCAGAAACGTGGTGAGGCTCCTCGCTCGACCACCAGCAGGGGCGGCCAATTGGATCACAGGAGCTCATCAGGAAATAGACTTGGAGCAGGTCATTGCAGAATTGTGCATTCCAGGCTCACGATGGACATACAAAGTCGGTACGACCCAACCTCGCATTTTTCCAGTAGCTGCACTGAATTGGTACGCCAAGGCATGGAATCTGTTCATTTGCGCTAAATTATTGCCATCATCGCATCAACATGAAATCACAGCAGAGAGAGCCATATTTCTATGGGCCATCATCACTGGCGAATATATTGACGTTGGGTATTTGATCCATCAAAACATTGTAAAGTATCTGAAGGGAACTACCACTGGAAGCATCCTACACGCTTCAGTAATAGCCATGCTATGTGCGCAGCAAGGGGTTCGTTGGGGTAATGAGCAAATGCAGTATCTCAGCCAAGATATCACGCACTCCAAAATTGCCAAATTTGAGGACTAGGCAGGTGGCGAGCCACATTCGTGAGGACGCGGATTCATTCTCTGACCCACCTTTTTTGAGCCACCCCAGCAGCCCCCACAGCCCGCTGAAGCAGGTCCATCCACCCGTGCGCAGCCTGTCTCTAGTGATCGACACCTCCGAAGGTTGGAGCGCAAAGTCGACGCATTGTATGACAATCTTGGGACATTTGCTACGGGACTCTTCAGGGCTTTGGCCGAAGCATTCGTGCAGCAAGGAACCATGCTTGAATGGCCCCAGTTCGGGACCGCCGTGCCGTATCCACCACCAGATTCACCACCCGAGGAGGGTGGTCATTCCGATCATTAGGGGAGTTTTTCTCGTACCCTTTACCTTCTTTCAATGAGGACATTGAACATTTCAAGTTTGAGGGTATCGGAGTACTTGCATAGTAGTTTAGATTGCATTTGATTTTAGCATGTTGAGTTTAATTTTGCATGAATAGGTGTTAGTTAAATTTTAGCATACAATTTTTATTTTTATTCATTCTTAGTATGTTCTAGTTTAATGTCTCACATAAATTTTTGCTTATAAATAGAAATTTTTGCCTAAGCCAATGAGGATAGTGAATTGTGGAAGATTTCAGAATATGTTGCATAGCACAACTTGGATATAATGTTTTACATAATGCGATTCATGTTGTTGTTTATATGCTTTCGGTTTGCACAATTGTGTTCGCATTCACTTGTAAGTCTAAGATGTGTGTTATGCATTGCTCAATAGAACATATAGTGTTAAAAAAGAGAAACATGAGGAAGGTGTTATAGATTGTTTGAGTCATTGAAGTGCAAATTTTGGGGAAACATGGGTATGATGGATTTAAAAAAAACGTGACTAGTCTTAATTCGGGGCCCTGACTACTTGAGTAAGTACGCCCGAGGGGATTGTGTCTACACCTAGCGCCCTAAGGTCTTTCACGGTCTTGGAGTCGTTGGTTGAAAGCTCGTTAAGGGGTAGCAGTGTGCCTAATGGATTGAGACATTGCACAGTCATGTGAAAAAAAAAGAGAAAAGAAACAATAGCAATAAATACCACGGAAAAGTGCAAAATCGCCCTCGTGAGTAGCAATAAAGCAATTAACCCATTGTTAAACTTTAGTTTGCGGTGATATGTTTAAACAATCTATGTTGCATGAGTATACATGAATCTTGATTTAGACTATAATTTTCTGTTTGGAGCAGTGTATGATATATAATCTTTGCTTAGATCAAGTTTTTGTGAACACCACACACACACACACAACATCTCTATAGCATTCATGAATTATCTGCGTGTATGATGCTATGTCTATGGTTTGGTTTGAAACTATGTTCTGGAATCGGGATAATTCACTGAGGCAATTTGGGCTGAAATTCCGTTATGGCTAAGATTATGTGAGACTAGTTTGCATCATAGAGTAGTTGCATAGTCTAGTAGTTACATTTTCAGTGTTCATTCATATGTATTGCTTGAGGGCAAGCAACAGTTCAAGTTTGGGGGTATTTGATAAGTGATATTTTTACTCACTTATTGTATATTAATCCAGGCGAATTGTGCTCACCTCGAGTACATTTCATTGTGTTTTAGTTGCATTTCATGTTATTCTGCATTGCAAAAACTTAAAACTCCTTTTGGTGAATAAGTGCAGGAGTCAACCTCATTTTGGTGGAAACTGAGGTATCGGTGAGCAGATGCATGAAAGCTAGTCGCAAAGCGAGGATGTGCACGGCATGGGGGTACAATGAGGCATCGAAATCAAGCAAGCAAGAGGGTTTAAGCAAGAATAAACAAGTAGCAGTAGCAGCAGCAGCAGACCAAAAACCAGACTCAGGAACTACAGAACACAGGTCGCGTGGCCACGCGACAGAACAAGTGAAGACTCGCACGCCCGCCCGAATGCAGGGCTTTACATGGGGAACTTCTGCGAGTCAAGCGCCCGTGAGGCATGAGCACGCGCCCGCGAGAGACTCAGCACGCGCCCGCGAGGCATAAGCTCGCGACCGCGTGAGAGGTCGCCTGGTTTGGTCTTAGCTTACTATAAGTCTCGCGGCCGCGAGCCAGAGACACTAGGGACGCCCGTGGCCACGCGCGATGCTGATGCTGTAATTTGTTTTATTTTTATTTCTAAACTTAATGATGTGTAATTGGATATAAAACGATTCTGACGTGTGTCAAACAGGAGGACGAAACTTTTATTACGTAATTTTCATAGTAGCAATTAGGGTTTACACCTTGGAAATATTCCAACAGAGAATGAAGCCACAACATCTTATTCTCTTCTTCTTCGTGGAGTTCTTCACCATCGTAGATATTGATTATTGTTTATTGGATTTCTTTGTGGATTTAATGGTTAATCTTTGATTTCTATTCAGATATTGGGTTTGATCGTTCTATCCTTCTTACTTTGATTGCTTGTTTATTGATCATGCTTAACATTGACCCCATAATGGTTTTTGGTTCAATCATGAACTAAACTCCATTATGGGATTCTAACGGATTTCAGTATGTAGTGTGGTTGTACATCTAAATGTTAGATTTGTTTTGTATATCATATGGATTATCTGTCATGGTTGGTGTGCATGTATGAATGACTGATAATCATTCGTGTTAGTATTTGTATGGGATTGGAAATGAACATATGAATATGGAGTGAAATCATGATAGCATGCGAATATGGGGCTAGAGTAAGTCTTGCATGTTTTGTGAATCAGATAGGAATATACTGTTTCACCGTATGAGCTGGAATAAGGGTTGTGCTTAAAATCAATAGGATTGCAATTGCGCATAGGAATATGGTAATTGTGATGGTATTGGTGATTACATAGATTCTAACATCTGTAGATGATATGTGAGTTAGTTATAGTGCATTGGAAAATGGTTATAACTCTCTTTGTGCTCTTGGCTATTATCCTGTGATACGCGAACACTTCTTGCATGACATATGGCGATTAAACGAAATATTGAATGAAGTTAGGATCCCATTGTTTCACATTCTATTTAGTTCGTTTATATTCTTATTTTTAGTTGGTAATCATAGTTAATTCAAATCAATACTTAAGTCTATAGTCTTAGCATATAAATATAGTGAGTCAATTAATGCATAGTAGTCTAATATTAACAACTTTCTCTGTGGGTTCGATACTTTACTTACTCTGTATTACTTGTTGACTCGCGTATACTTGCATGAGTTAGAGCACTTTTATAAGAATTATAAAAGAGGCAACAATCACCCATAAGATGTTTTCCACTCCGCAATGTAATTGCCTGACACTGTTCATGGTTACCCTTCGGATTTCTCTTTGTATCGCTTGGTAGGGTCCCTTGTGGCCTGTTATTTAGTGCTAAAGCAATCTATCCCATATGATTCTCCAAGTTCTTGATGGCTATTGCTTGATTTTTCATCGACGCCTCATTACTAGTTATGTACTTTGACACCAATTCCTCGAAATCTGGTTTTCTTTCCTGATGCTGAGCCGGTTGTTGGTGATTCTGAAAACCTGGGGGATATGATGGTCGTGGAGCTTGATTTTGTTGGTTATTGCTCCATGAGAAATTTGGGTGATTCCTATTCCCCTGGTTATAAGTGTTTTGGTACATATTTTGTGGAATCCTGTTATAACTACCCACAAATTGCACTGAAGCTGGTTTGATTGCGCATTGATCTGTAGGATGCTCACCCGCGCATAGTTCACATACTACTGCAACCTGCTGTACATGCTGCGCCTGTGTCCCCGACATCACACCCAACTTCTTAGACAGTGCTGATATCTGTGCTTGTATTGCCGTCACCCCATCTACTTCCAAAACCATGCCGCCTTTGCCTGTGTCATTCTTGCTGTGGGCCACTGGTAGTTGTTGGCCGCCATGGTTTCAATCAAATTATAGGCTTCCTCGTATCTCTTAGCCATGAATGCTCCGCCCGACGCTGCCTCAATACTCGTTCTTAGATTCCCATGCAGTCCGTTGTAAAAGGTGTTCATTTGCAGCCATTTAGGCAATCCATGATGTGGGCATTTTTTGAGAAATTCTTTGTATCTCTCCCATGCCTCACAATATGATTCCCCGTGTTGTTGCTCAAACATTGTTATGTCATTCCTCATTTTGGTAGTTTTCGTCTGTGGGAAAAATTTGGCAAGGAATTTCTGAGCTAAGTCTTCCCATGTAGTTATCGAACCTAGCGGTAGAGAATGCAACCAACTCTTCGCCTTGTCCCGTAAAGTGAATGGGAATAAGCGAAGTCTCACCGCATCATCTGACACCCCATTATACCTGAAGGTGTCACAAATCTCTAGAAAGCTGACTAGATGTTCATTCGGATCGTCATTAGCCAATCCCCCAAATTGAGCTGAATTATGGATCATCTGAATCGTCCCAGGCTTGATTTTGAATGTATTTGTAGCAATTGTGGGCCTGGTGATGCTTGACTGCAGTTCAGTCACCTTGGGTGTGGCGAAGTCCCTTAACGCTTTCTGATCTTCAGCTGCCATTGCTTCTTCTATATCAGAGTTTTCGAATTCGTTCCTTGTTTCCTTGATCCACTTACTTAACCTTTGAAATCTTCTTTCAATGTCGTCATCAAAAGGAAGCAAGTCTGGATTTTTGGATCGTGTTTGCATAAACCAATGTCAAAAACTTGAAATAACAAAAACAAAAACAAAAATGTTTAAGTAAAACTGGACTAACTAAACTGATATTGTAAATATATTAAAATCTAGACTAAATTGGTCCCCGGCAACGGCGCCACAAACTTGTTGGGTAAAATCTAGTTAAGCACAACACGCAAGTATACGTGGTCAACAGGTAATATAGTAATGAGTAGAGTATCGTTCCCACGAGGACAAATTAGTAAGAAATTTTAACTTCACAATTATCAATCTCCTATTAATCCTAATTCTATTAAACTATTCAATTCAATGGTTTAAAATTATAGAAACTAAATTAATAAATAAACAAACTATCACAAAACAATCACAAATATCAAAATCCAGAATTTCAATCAAATAATGGAGAATTAGACTTATGATTTTACCCTAAGCACACTCTGATTGTCAAACCTTTATTCATTCAACTCAATATCCCAGTTTATTAATCAAGAACACGAATGTAGTACTAGCCACCTCTCGATGCACTAATATCGTATTAACTTAAATCCACAATTTAGCTAGAACACCTAAATCAACCAACTCACTATATCTCTATGTGAACTGAAATTAAAGAAGGTTTAAGATTAAGTTCTCTATCTGATTACATGCGATGTCAAGCATATCTCTACCTTAACATTAATCAAGAATCTGTTATTCACAAAATTCATGAACACATGCTATATTAACTAAGTCTAGATTTGAATATCCTCTCTCGATTCCATACAAATCCACAAAGAATTGTTGATCAGGAAATTCATAAATTTAAGCTCAAATTAATATAGATAAACTGAACATACTTTATTGAACTAGAAATCAAGATTATAAAATCATCGTTTCACCTAAGGATCTATCATAACCCTAAAAAGTGAATTAGTTCATAACGAATGAAATAAACACTGAATAAATCATAAAAAAAACATCTTTACAATTACAAATATAGAACTAAGATGAAGAATAATGATGAACACCGTTCACGTAGCCTAGAATTGCAATCGTCACGAAAATCTCTTCAAAATACTCCTCCTATGATTCTGTGAAAATCTGGAAAATAATCTCCAAAATATGCCCCTGTGATTCCTCAATTTGTTGTTAGTCGAGTAATATGTATCTCTTCCACAAGTTCCAGCCGATAACCCTTGTTTTTAAAAGAGTCCAAGCGCCATCCCAAGTCTCAAAACCATATAGCAGCAGAGTTCAACAAGCAACAGAATACTCCAGAATTCGGCACCCCCGCCCCGGTGGGGGGTACAAGGCAAAACATGCCCGCCCCGGCAGGCTAGTACACTGCTAAAGAACTTTTGCCATTTCCTGTATTTTGCCAAACTTGCTCCAAAAGACAACCTTTCTTCACCTCTTGCCATGATAACCACGTAGCACAGAAAATAACATAAAACGAGGGAAAACGAACACGAAAACAAGGAAGTAACAACGAATTAAGCTTGAAATGAACATCGAGTCGTGGATATAAAATCCACTTATCAATAAGTCTCTGTCTGTATTTGATGTATTGATTTTGAACTGTAATTCTCTCTTAAAACATCAATAAATTCATGATTATCTTCTAGAGATTCAGTTGTTCACTGATCATTAAGTCATGTTTATTTTTTAGCACTTGCATTAGAAATTGATGCAAATCTACTTGGTTATGTCAACATCAAATAGGGGGAGATTATTGGGAATTGCATATTTAAATTTGATGTTGGAATATATACATAAGTGTGCCTTTCAAAAGCTGTAAAGTCCTTATTAAATCATATGTCCAAGAACTTATTTAAAGATCAAAGTTGTTAAGTTGATCTGAGCTTAATGTTTATCTTTCTGTAAAATCTCTTGTAATAAAAAGATCAATCTTGTTTGGATGATCTTATGAGTTGTAATAGATAGGAAGAACAAAATCATGGAGATTATAGAATCGTAGTACGCTGAGCAAGTCTATCAGAATCGTGAAGCAATTTAGCAAATACGTGTCAAGCCAAGTCAAAATCGTAGGCACTAATCTAAATCGTGGAGTTCTCAAGCCATCAAAATCGTAGTCAGTCAAGCACTGTCAAAGAAAAGGTAGAATTGTAGAGTGCAAGCTCTTATCATCTGACCACGATCTTAATACTTATCAGTAAGCATCAAAATTGATGAAGACCAAGTCGAATGAACAAAAAAATGTCTGACATCATCAACTGACACTTGAACGTTGATATGATTGAGAAACTCAATGCTCTCACCAACAACCTTGGTTGAATCGAAGAATCAAAAAGACAAGAAGAAACATGTCTACCAACTAGTTTTTTGATAGTGACGTTTCAGAGGTGTTAGGTGAGAAAGCAGACTGTTGTGTCAGGCAAGTCAAAAATGAGCTTTCGCATCATCAGGATGTCAACATCAAAATGCTTAGAATGCCCGAAGCATTAAATGCTCAAATAGAAGCCTCTCAACGGGAAGATTTCAAAGGCTCCTATATTATGCCAACAGATTGAAGATGAAAGAAAAGCAAGAAACAAGAAAGAAAAAGATCACAGAACATCTGACAAATCTTCACTCCACGATTAAGCTATATCTTCTTTCGCTACTAAGTTTATCAGAACTTGGGTTTAAGGCAACTTAGTAGCACAACAACAACATCAACTACACTCATTGTAGACCTGCCAAACCTGCTAGGTTTGAAGAGTACTTAGTGTACTATCTTTCCATGTCTGATGGGCATGAAGAGTTCTTAGTGAACTAGCTTTCCAAGACTACTGGTCTTGAACAAATCTCAGTGATTCGAAGTTTGTATCAACATCCTTAGTGGATTTTCGACTCGTGAAGTAGAAGAGTGAACTAGGAGTCTTGAGTGCTCTGAACCACTTAAAATATTGTGTCATTTACTTTCAGTCTCTTTAACTGTTATATCTGCCATAACTGCTGTGTGATTTATAACCTTGATTTTATCTTAAGGGGGATAACTAATTCATATAATCCGCTATGCTAAATTAATATATTTAGTTAACAAAATTGATAAGTTACTCTTTGAAAAGAAAATCTAAAATATCTATTCAACCCCCCCTTCTAGATAACTTGTGTGCCTCCGGGAACTAACATAATGTGATTCAAGTGCATTGTCGATCAGTGCCCTTGACTCAAATGCCATCAATGCCTACTATCATATATTGAATATTCAAGGTGATAAGTATCTGACATGGGGAAGTGAACACTTTGACTTGGACAACGTGTTTAGAATAATGGGAAAGCCGGGAGCGCAGTAGACTCTCAAGTTAGATTTATCTGACAAAATTTGTTTCCCGAACACAGCGTTAAGTTGCTATACAAAAGCCTGGTATAGCTTTATCTGCTCAAATTTGATGCCCACAAGGCATCAAAATGAGGTTACCAAAGACCGGGCTATCTTGCTATTTGCCATAGTGACCAAGTTATAAATGGATGTGGGGAAAACAATACGGGGGTCCATTGCTCATTATCTACGAGGGAGTACAACTAGTGCAATACCATATGCTTATCTGATCACCGATTTATGTCGGAAGGCATGAGTCCAATGGCGCACGGACGAATCACTTCAACTACCTATGGCCGTTATTGATCATGTCTCAATTCTGAGATATAAGATTTGGGAAGGAGGTGAGTCTCACCTGTGAGGGGAAGGTATTTTATTACCAGAGCACGAACAGGCTACAGGTCCTTCTTCGACTGTGGGACCATCTACAGTTGATTCGACCTATGAGACCCCAAATTTTATGAATAAAGATTTAAATTTCTAGAAATAATTTTTTAATATTATGGTGTAGATTTGATATAATGTTATAGTTATGGGTAATATTTATAAATTTTGCAAAGTAAGCAAGTTGTTATATAATATTTGTTTGATCGGGGAATATTCTTTTTGTCGAGAAATATCCGTACGACGGCACAATCATTGGTTGACCCCACAACAGAAGATTGTCGTAGTAAGAAAATGACAGAAATATCATTTTATAAAAATAACGGCGAAAGTGTTACCGTTAAAACTGTTGAACTACTTGGTAGTAAAAGTACAGTAATACACGTGGTTGCGTAGTAGCACACGGTATTGATTATTGATGCTTACGTAAGAAGTCACTCAGATATACTCAATTATTGCTACAGTAATTACTACATCATATCTCTCATATTATTGATTCAATTATTATCACCGTATCATCTGCATAATATGTTATATTATTAAATCAATAATTGAGACGACATAGTTATTCATATTATTATTTACAATATTGACAATGTCTAGAAGTTCTGTCAAGGAGAGGTTAGATAATATAATTGCGCGCCAATAGGGAAAAATCTTTATTGGAAAGCCCCCTCTTTCCTGGGAATGATCTGGTTGTTAAATATTGTGAATTATAATATTAATGATGAATAAGTTCGTGTTGATTAAAGATGAAATTGATAGTTCTATTGTGTGGGAATTATTAGTGTTAGTGGAAATCGACATTTATTTCGATAATAATTGATGTCTGGAGGTTATATTGACTAATCAGGTAATTAACCGGATAAATGAGCAATTAAATGCTATTAATTCACATGCTTATAACTATGTGTTCACATGTATGTACTATTGATTCATATAATTTATTATTAGGGGAGTTGGTGCAAGATTGATAATACTTGCATAACTAAATTAGAAATGGAGGTATAGTTGAAGGTACTATACTGTAATTAATTTTTTCACATGATTATACTATTGAGTCACATGAATGAACTATTAATTCACATGATTTACTATTAGGGGAGGTGGTGCAAGTTTGATAATACTTGCAGGACTAAATTAAAAATGAAGAAAAAGAGGAAGGTATTATACTATAATATTTCGAGCTCCAAAATATGCAATTATTGAAATTATATTTTCCTATAAATAGAAGTTCATTCTTCCTTCATTTCTCACCAATTCACTAAAGTTATAGAGCAATTATTATAGAGAGAAATTATAGAGAGAAAGAAGAAGAGAAGTCTGTTTTCTCACTATTCCAGTATCCAGTTTTTTCTAAGGTAAGGGGTATTATTCATTCGTATTCATGAAGAGAGTTATTTTCTTTTAATACTCGTAAGGGTTGTTATTCCATTCTTTATTATATTGTTGGAATAACCTGTCTATGCGAAGTACCGCATACATGATGAAATTCTTCTGTTATTCCATTCTTTATTATTCTGTTGGAATAACCTGTCTGTGCGGTCTATCGCATGCCTGGTGAATTCTGTTGTTATTACATTCTTTATTATTCTGTTGGAATATCATGTCTGTGCAGATTACGCATGACCTGGTTCCGTTCTTTATTATTCTATTGGAATATCCTGTCTATGCGGATTACGCATGACCTAGTTCAATTCTTTATTATTCTGTTGGAATAACCTATCTATGTGGTCTATTGCATGCATGGTGAATTCTTCTGTTATTCTATTCTTTATTATTCTATTGGAATAACCTGTCTATGTGGATTACCGCATGCATGGTGAATGATCCTTCGTATTCATTCTTTATTAAATTGTGGAAATGATCTGTCTACGTGGATTACCGCATGGCGGGTGAAAATCCATTTGCAGTTTCGTATATTCTGTTATACTCGTATCAGATATCATTTCTTTTGAACTCGTCATGGAATATCATTTTTTAGTATTTTTCTTTTACGAGTTACTATTCATGGGTTACTATTCACCCAGTTACTATTCACTCTAGTATTATTCACTCGGGTATTCAGGGTACTTTTCGTGCCGAAGTACTATTCACGGGTTACTATTCACCCGATTACTATTCATTCTAGTATCATTCACTCGGGTATTCAGGACACTTTTCGTGTTGGGGTACTATTCACGGGGTACTATTCCTGAAGTACTATTCACGGGGTACTATTCACCTAAAAAATATATTCTTTTCTGTCCAAATTATTTTTGGTACATGAATATTATTCTTGAATTTTACTCTACAAAGCAGTATCATGTTGACAATTTGGACGTTATTGATTTCTAGATAAATTAAATTATAAATCTTTAAAATTTATCCTTGAACTTGTTTTATTCAATTATTATGTCATTGTCATCATCCTCATGCTTATATTGTGATTAAAGTCATCTTTGGCATACGTGCATAGACGGACTTTGTATGATTATGACCAGGGATTATTCGGTATAATTATGACCGTAACGTAACGAATGATGTGGTAAAAGTCCTCATTGGCCTGTAGTTCATTGATGGACAATTGTTGGTATGATTATGACCAATAATTATTCGGTATAATCATGGCCATTGATGATTACATGAATATCATTGGCCGTGATGCATGGATGATTCGATTTTATTTATTAAGTTGAGTCTCAGCGATAAAGTCGATGAAAAACTTTTTAAATCATAGAAGATAGTAGATTTTATGCTCTACTTGACTCTTCTAATGGATTGCTTGTTCCGCCGCAGTTAAACTTGTTATCTATTATATTCTATCAGTTTAACACTGTTGAAGGCTAAGGATAATTTATTCTGCATTATCTTAGTCATAATATTTCTTACTGGGCTAGTTGAGCTCACCCTTTCTTTCACTGTTCTCTTCAGGAAATGAGAATATAGCTGGGACGAGTCGGGCAACGGATTAACGGTCCAGATGGTTGTTTTAGTAGTCCTCACTATTCTGTTAAATAGTGTGATAATAAATGTAATGAGGACTACATTTGAGTTTGAATACTGTCTAGAAGACAATATTCGTATTAAAACTCTCAGCTATGTTTTGTCGTATTTTACACGACTGTTGTATAATTAAGTTTTTATTTGATTTATGTACCATGTATTTGGTGACTCAAGATGGGTGATGTATACCTGTTTTGGGGGCGTCACAGTTGGTATCAAAGCTTAGGGATATGATCCCTAGCTGAGATGTGAGACAAGAAATAGGAGGGGAGAGACGGTGAATTCCTTCGCTAGTATGACCTACCTAAGTTTACTTGGTATTTAATTGGTCGGTCAGAATATAGGGATAATATGTTATATATCAATTAACCCTTATTTTGTGGCAGTGTTTGATAATGGAATCTAAAAATGTCGAGATACGTAATGAAGCACATGAGACCGTTGAGTCACCAACGATCAATACCCAGGATAATGTGCAACAAGAAGATAATAATCCTCAGGTAAATAACAACACCGATCAAATGAGGAACGATGAGATGTTCATAGGCTTTATACAATTCATGCAACATCAGGCGAGAGAGACTTCTGTTCAAAATTCAGGAGGAAACATTGGCAACCCACGGCTGGTCACTGCTAAGCAGTTCAAGGAGCTGGGACCGCCGGAGTTTTTGGGAAAGCCAGAACCACTTAAGGCGGAGACGTGGTTAAAGCAGATCACCAAGATATTTGATGTCTTGGGATACTTCGAGGAGCAAAAGGTTCCCTTCACCACCTTTATGTTGCGTGAAGAGGCAGATTACTGGTGGAAATCTGTAAAACGTACCCAGCCTGACGCACTCAAGATGTCTTGGGAGAAGTTCCAAGAACTGTTCAATGACAAGTACTTTCCCGAAAGTATTCGTCACATGAAGGAGGTAGAGTTCATCAAGCTGGAGCAAAACAATATTACCGTGTCGTAGTACGAAGCTAAGTTTGTCCAGTTGTCTCGGTTTGCACATTTGGTTGATAATGAGGAGTGAATGACGCGAATGTTTCTAAGAGGTTTGAAAACCGATATATGTCAATACCTCATTTCTCACAAATTGTGTTTGTATTCAGATGTTGTGAATAAGGCTCAGTTATTAGAGAGCAATAATGAGTCAGCACAACCAAAAGGCAACGACCGACAACACGATAATAATCATACCGGTGGCAACGGCCATCGGAACAATGATAACCATCGTGGGGGAAATTATCATGCCAAGAATGGTAACCACTTCGGTGGTAATCATGGCCAAGATAATAGGAGTGGAAATTTCAAGAAGAGAAGGTTCCACAACAATGGAAAGACAGCAGCACCAACACCCATTTTCAAGGAAGGAGAACGACCACCAATTGTATGCTTCAAATGCGGAAGGGAGGGACATATCAGTCCAAGCTGCACGATACAGTCCAAAGCATGTTACAATTATGCAAAAGAAGGTCACCTAACCCGATTTTGTCATGCACCAAAGTCAAGTCCAGCTGGGACGGTGGCACCAAAGGCGGATACGGACAAAACAAAGTCGGTGGTTTCAGGAAGAGCGTTTTTTGTGACTTCTCAAAAAACGAGTAACCCGAATGAAGTTAGCACGGGTTAGTTAATTATAAATTCTTACGAAATCTATACCTTATTAGATATCGGTTCTACCCATTATTTTATCTCTCTTGCTTGCGCTGAACATTTAAATTTGACCCCAGAGAAGTTAGACTTTGACTTATTGGTTGAAACTCCGTTAGGAGAATCCTTCATTACATGTGTTATCCAAGTCTTGGATGAGAGTCATAGTTTTGAATGATATTTCTATTGTTAATAAATTTTCTAGCGTATTCTTGAAGACTTCTTAGCCTACCCCTAGAGCGTGAAATTGATTTTTGTATTGACCCTAGTACAAAACCCATTTCTAAAAACCCTCAAATATTTTCTTCAACCAAAACGAACGTATAATGTGCCAAAGACGTTGGTTCGAGCTGTTGAAGATTACGACTATACCATTCAATATCATTGTGGAAGAGCGAACGTGGTAGCTGACGCATTGAGTAGAAGATCGTATGCGTTTACGACTATGATGTTGTTAACACAAAAACCCATTTCGTATAATTTACAAATGATGAAGATGGAGTTAAATACTCTAGGGACCCACGTGAAGATAACAAATATACGATTAGAATTGACGTTAATCGATAAAGTTAAAGCCGTTCAAGCTACACACCCGAATCTGATGAATGTGAAGAAGAAGGTTCAAGAAGGCGTTATTCTAGAAGCAATAATCGACGAAGAGAGGAAATCTCAACCCTCGATTAAATTGGCCCATTTGAAATCCTCGATCGAATAGGAAGTGTGGCCTATAGACTCGTTTTACCTCTAAGTATGTCACGTGTTCATAATATTTTTTATATATCGATGTTACGTAAATATGTGGACGACCCGAACCACATTATTGAATTAGAACTAGACGAGATAGCAAAAGATTTAACGTATGATGAGATACGTGTTAAAATCTTAGATAAGAAGGATCGTATTCAACACTCAAAGGTTATACCTCAAGAGTTAGAATCTAAAATGAAGTCAATGTATTCTCATTATTCCAGGTACGTACATAAATTTTGAGGGCGAAAATTCATAAGGAGGGGAGATTGTGAGACCCCAAATTTAATGAATAAAGATTTAAATTTCTCGAAATATTTTTTTAATATTATGGTGTGGATTTGATATAATGTTATAGTTGTGGGTAATATTTATAAATTTTACAAAGTAAGCAAGTTGTTATATAATATTCGTTTGATCGAGAAGTATTCCTTTTGTCGGGGAATATCCGTACGACGGCACAATCATTGGTGAACCCCACAATGGAAGTATTGTCGTAGTAAGAAAACGACAGAATTATCATTTTATAAAAATAACGGCGAAAGTGTTACCGTTAAAATAGTTGAACTACCCAGTAGTAAAAGTACAGTAATACGCATGGTTGCATAGTAGCACACGGTATTGATTATTGATGCTTACGTAAGAAGTCACTCAGTTATACTCAATTATTGCTACAGTAATTGTTGCGTCATATCTCTCATATTATTGATTCAATTATTGTCATTGTAATATCCCGAGTGTTCATGATAACGATCCTTAAAAAAAATGAACGGGTTAAAGAATATGTAATACTCAAATATAATTGAGTCTGAGTAAAGGTTATGAAATAAAACTTACAAGAATTTATTTTGAAGAATGGTGGGAGTAGGAAATATAAAACCTATATTAAGGTAATGTGTTGAAGTTATTCAACGAAGAGATTTGGTGAAAACCTGAGGAGGGTAGGGTTTCAGTGATTCCGAGGACGGAATCCTTATAAGGTGGGAAGAATATAACGACCCCAAAATTTATACAACTTGATTCTCGACTTCGGTCGTTAACCACACATTAGAACTCAAATTTTACATCATTATTCGATATTAAAAACACTAAAATTGCGGAATATTTAGAACGTTTATACATTTCCTTCTTTCATGCCCTGAATCGCAACCTTTACATTACATCTCTTTGATTCAATCTTATATCATGAATCGTTACAACAAAATGACTATACAAAGTCTTACATCATAACTAAACATCCATATACATTGGATAGCTCAACTTACAATTCAACAACATGTTACGTTCAAAATATGAAATACATTTCTCATAAAACATAAGTAATCTTCGTGAATATAGATCTCTATAACTCACTTAGCACATATCTTTACCTTAAAATCTTGACCTGCAAAAGTGGTTATTTGCAAGAGTGAGCTTGACAGCCCAGCAAAGTCTAACAGTTTTCATGCATCACATAGCACATAATAATATGCTCGATATACAACTCATTAAAGTAACATGGCATACATGCTTTTAACTCACATAGCAAATATAAAGATTGAGTTCCTTACTCAATCATCATTACTTAGCCAAAACAATGCAGTCATATATTGACTTTCACATTTCATGATTTCAACATGTATAACATATCATGCAATTTAAAACAGTTCATCAAGTCCACGTAACAAATAGGAACCGAAAGACTTGCCTTGATCGTTGTTTACCAACAACAGTTTAACAGCTTACAGTTATCTGCACTTCACGTGCCCTACACAATTATATAATCATACACATCAACTATTAGTCACATAACAACAC